>CM021105.1:104563073-104670797 GCA_007115665.2 Sequoiadendron giganteum | reverse complement strand
TGGGAGAGATATAGAGGGTAGAAGATGGAGGGGAGAGAGATAGAATTAGGGTGTAAGGGTTGAGGGTAGAGGATAAAGGGTATAAGGGTTAAGGATAGAGGGTAGAGGGGAAAGAGACAAAAGGAGTGAGTGAATGAGAGAGGGAGAGTGGGTAGGAGGGAGAGACTTAAGAGAGAGAGACTTGAGACTTGAGAGAGAGAAACTTGAGACTTGAGAGAGATAGAGGGTAGAGGAGAGAGGGGGGAGAGATATAATTAGGGTTTAAGGGTTGAGGGTAGAGGATAGAGGGTATACGGGTTAAGGGTAGAGGGTAGAGAGGAGAGAGACAACATGAGTGAGTGAATGAGAGAGAGAGAGAGAGTTGAGAGATGGATATGTGGTAGGAGGGAGATACTTGAGAGAGGGAGATGGAGGGAGTTGGAGAGAGATAAAGGGTAGAGGAGAGAGGGGAGAGAGATAGAATTATGGTTTAAGGGCTGAGGGTAGAGGATAGAGGGTATAAGGGTTAAGAGTAGAGGATAGAGGGGAGAGACATATAATTAGGGTTAGGGTTTGAGGGTATAAGGGTTGAGGGTAGAGGGTAGAGGGGAGACAAATAGAATTAGGTTTTAAGGGTTTAGGGTAGGGGGTTGAGGGTATAAGGGTTAAGGGTAGAGGGGAGAGGGGAGAGACATAGAATTAGGGTATAGGGGTTGAGGGTATAAGGGTTAAGGGTAGAGGTGAGAGGGGAGATATAGAATTAAAGTTTAAGGGTTGAGGGTAGAGGGTAGAGGATAGAAGGTATAAGGGTTAAGGGTATCGGGTAGAAGGGATAGAGACAACAAGAGTGAGTGAATGAGAGATAGATGAGAGAGGGAGATGCGGTAGGAGAGAGAGACTTGAGAGAGGGAGGAAAAGGGAGTTAGAGAAAGATAGAGGGTAGAGGAGAGAGACATAGAATTAGGGTATAGGGGTTGAGGGTATAAGGGTTAAGGGTAGAGGGGAGAGGGGAGAGATAGAATTAAAGTTTAAGGGTTGAGGGTAGAGGGTAGAGGATAGAAGGTATAACGGTTAAGGGTATAGGGTAGAAGGGAGAGAGACAACAAGAGTGAGTGAATGAGAGATAGATGAGAGAGGGAGATGTGGTAGGAGAGAGAGACTTGAGAGAGGGAGACAAAGGGAGTCAGAGAAAGATAGAGGGTAGAGGAGAGAGGGGAGAGAGATAGAATTAGGGTAGAGGATAGAGGGTATAAGGGTAGAGGGTAGAGGGTAGAGACATAATTAGTGTATAGGGGTTGAGGGTATAAGGGTATAAGGGTTGAGGGTAGAGGGGAGACAGATAGAATTAGGGTTTAAGGGTTTATGGTAGGGGGTTGAGGGTAGAGGGGAGAGACATAGAATTAAGGTATAGGGGAGAGGGGAGTGAGATAGAATTAGGGTTTAAGGGTATAAAGGTTAAGGGTAGAGGGAAGAGGGGAGAGGGGAGAGAAAATAAAGGAGTGAGTGAATGAGAGAGAGAGTTGAGAGAGGGATAGGGGTAGGAGGGAGAGACTTGAGAGAGAGAGAGATGGAGTGGGATAGAGATATAGGGTATTGGATAGAGGGGAGAGAGATAGAATTAGGTCTTAAGGGTTCAGGGTAGAGGATACATGGTATGAGGATTAAGGGTAGAGGGTAGAGGGGAGAGAGACAACATGAGTGAGTGAATGGGAGAGAGAGTTGAGAGAGGGAGATGGGGTAGGAGGGAGAGACTTGAGAGAGAGACAAAGGGACTGGGAGAGAGAGAGAGAGAGAGAGAGAGAGAGAGAGAGGGTAGAGGATAGAGGGGAGATAAATAGAATTAGGGCTTAAGGGTTTAGGGTGGAGGATAAAAGGTATAAGGGTTAAGGGTAGAGTGGAGAGAGACAAAAGGAGTGAGTGAATGAGAGAGAGTTGAGAGAGGGAGAGGAGGTAGGAGGGAGATACTTGAGAGAGATAGAGAGACAAAGGGAGTGGGAAATAGATAGAGAGTAGAGGATAGAGGGGAGAGAGATAGAATTAGGGTATAGAGGGTATAGACAAAGAGAGGGAAAATAAATCTATAAATAAACCAACTTTCTCATAATGCGACCACATTTTTAAGTAGATATATGATCATTTTTAGCAATAAATAACGTGGTCATGTTAATAAGTCATGTTAGTTGGTTTTGGGGTCATTTTGGAGTTCATGTTGCATATTTTTTGAAATGATGTAAAATTGCAAAATTTGAAAAGTTGTCAATGTGAAAAAAGTGTAATAAAATGTAAACTTGAAGAAGCCCAATCATCATGGGCTTTCAAAGGGTAGTTAGATCCATTTTCATAGGTTGGTTAAGGTTTAAATATGTTGGGAACTCAAAGGAAGAGGTTGTTGTGTAATGCCCCCTCCGTTTTGTCTTCTGGTTGGACAGTGTGTCCTTGTGTGGGTACGTTGTTATGATGTGTTTCTGGTTATTTTGATGTTATCTTTATTCCATGCTTTGGATTAGCATAGCAGTTATTTGGATTAAAGATGATTATGCTTTGAATTATATCAACATGTTAGAATCGTCAATTGATTGCATTGTATTGGTGAAGGGGATGGATCACATCACTCGCTTGCGAGCACCCTCCGATTCTATGATTTCCTCTTCACAGTGTGTATTTTATGTTGTTTATATTATATGTTGTGGTTTACTTGATTTGAAGGTTGGCAGGTACATGACATTGACTCCACCTGGTTTCACAGGTGTGAACGTGTCCAATACCCAACGGTATTAGATTGGGAGATAGTAACTAGGATTCTGTGTCAAGTCGTCACCCTAGTCTTGTGTGTCATCAGTTGTTTGTCGGGTTGTGCGGTTTTGATTATCGTTTCCCCCTCTTCGTTATTTAATTGAAAATTAAATGGGGTGATCTAAATGGCCTAATGCTTTTTAGTTGTGGATTAATGGGTTCTGCAATTATGTTGAAATATAATTTATTTTATTATTAATTTAATTTAATTAATAAATAATTTAATCTTTGATTAAATCTATTTATTAATTAATTAAATTTATGATGTTGAAAGAAGTTAATTTATCTTTGTTCAAGTTATTGATTTAATTATGGAATTTGAAACTAAAGAAAATGCATGAAAGTCAAATTGTGAAATTTGGAATTTAAAATTGAAAATGGAATTAAAAGTCAAATTAAAAGGTTGAAATTCAAAAATTGAAGAAATTAAGACATTTTCTAATTTTTTGTTTTGAAGAATTTATGATGGTGGTTGAAGGATTTTAGGGAAAAAATCCTTATGTTTGAATTTTGCTCTCAATTTTTGGATCTTGGAGTTTTTGAAAAAGATTGAATTCATGAGTGGAAGTATTCTTCAATTTTGTGGGTTTTGGATTGGGATTGTGAAAATTTGTGGGGTTGGATTTAGAAGCAAGGTGGGAAGCTAGGCATCATCTGGACCTCCTCAAACTCAGAGAAAAACTAGGTTCAAGTCCTTTAAATGCTTGTTTTGAAATTTTGAATTTGAAATTTTATGGAAATAAATTTTAATTTTGTTGTTTGAATTCAATTATATCAAGGTTGGAATTTTGTCTTTCAAATTTTCAAAAAGACCCTTTTAAAATTTAAATTTCTTCCATTAAAATGATTTTGTTGGATGTAAATTATTGTTCTTGTATTCTTATCATTCTGGTTTTTTTTCAATTTATTCTATTTTTTTTAAACCAAAAATGCATATATATATATATACATATACATTAAAAAGTATATATATATATATATATATGCATATAGTAATGCGTATTTAAAAATATTATTGGAGAAAAGCCGAATTTAAAATGGGCTAAATTCATGTTTTAAAGAAAAAACGTAATTCAAAAAAAACCGCAGGTCACGGATTTAGGTTAGGGTTATAAGAAAAATAAATAAATTTATGGGAGGCGGTTGGGGGCTCAACCCCCGCCATGCCCCATGGGAGGTGGGCAGAGGGAGCCACACCCAACGCACCGCTCCCCACTCCCCCTGTGCTTTCCGGCCGCCGCCGCCCACCTGGGTGTGATGACTGTGTTCACACACAGTCGTCGCCCCCATTAATGGGGGTTGGCTGTGTGTGAACACAGCCGGCTGACCCTGTGGGGGCGCGGATCCCCTGTGCATTGCGCGATCCATTAACCTAGGCGGCCGTCCATTGACCGGCGTGCGAAACAAGGAATAACTTCGCCCTTTTTTTTTAATAAAATAAAATAAAATATATTTATTAATATATGTTTTAATATTATATTATATATAATTTGTATATTATGATATTATAATATTAATATATATATTAATATTAATATATATATTAATATTTATATATATAATATTATTATTACAATATGATATTAATATAATAATATGTATTATTTTAAGAATAATATATATAATTAATTATTAATATTATATTGCATAATATTATAATATTATTTAGGTGATTTGTTTTTCTAATTAAATGGATATATGTATAGTTGTGGAATAAATTTATATGCATAAAAAAACTATTATTTTCTATTGGCATGACTTAAGCTTAATTTGAGAAATGAAAAATATATTGACTCTAGTTAAACCATTGTTTTGTTGTAAACAATATTTAATGGGAATAACATTGTTTTAAATAATTATAAATATGCAAGTCAAGTTAAATATTTTATATGGTTATATTGAAATGTGGAAACAATTACTTCATGTTATGGTGTTTTGATTAGTAGGATCAATTGATTATTTTATTATTAATGAAATGCAAGCAAGAGATGAAGTAGTAAATATTAACTTTCTCCCATGTCTGGAATAGACGTATTTTGTATTGGTTTATATAATGCAATAAAATCTTGAATGTTAGCACGAGGACATGGATTTAGAATATCCAAAGCAGATTTAGTTCTCGTTTTGATTTTCATCTGTTCTTGTCATCATTTGGAAAATTTGAGTCATTGCATTGAACAAGGCTTTCAGTTGAGTTTTTCATTTAGTGATTGTCAGGTTGTTATGTCAACCTGTTGTGAATTCTCTTGGTAGTGCATGAGGTTGTGTCTATGTTATTACCCGGTTTCTACGAATGGGGATGTTTTGTACCTCCTCAGTTTAGGAGTGGATTACGTGAGTTGTGCCTCCTTGTCTGGAGTGATTTTGTTAGCTTGTTACCTCCAGTGTTTGGAGAGGGTTTGAGCTTATGTTACCTCCTGAGAAAGGAGTGGTCGTTGTATCTTGTTTGTTGCACTTTGTACCCTTGGTGTTTGGATGGTATGTGTGTGTTGTCAAGTAGAAGAGTGGCTTTCGTTAGGGGCCGAAGCCCGAAAGAGGTATCCAGGATAACCTACGGAAGTGGTTTAATCAAGTGATAACTAAATCAATACTTAGAAGATTAGGACTAAATTCTCACTAAAAAGATAAGTATGCCTCACTCATGGACCTTAGTGCTCGTTTAGACTTGGGATGGGTGGGAAGGCCTGTAATGGCAAGGTCATCTACCTTGTCTGTACAAAAGGTATTTGGCTCCACATGAGCGAGTATGGGGGCCGAGATTTGGTAGAGGCCACCAGGATAACCTTTTCTTGTGGGGACCGGAGCCTAGGAAGAAGCTCCAAGATAACCCATGATGAATTGTGTGATGACACTCTGTCTAGGACAACAGTTAGTTTTGATTTAAGGGTATGGTTTCCTTAACATACCTGCTGTGACCATAGTTGGTACTTGATTATTATGGGTACGGTTTCCATAACATACCTGATGTGACTATGTGTTGGTTCTCTTATCATTCTTGTTCCGCTTTATATATGGAAGCAATGTGACCTTGTTGAGTTGTACTCGAGTTGTACTTGTAATTCTCTTATGCTGTACTTGTGTGGGTCATGTGATTGGTTGTTTTAGTTCAGTTCAGTTTGTGTTAGCCTCTGTCTAGAGGTAGATAGTCTTGGCTAGGATTCCTGGTTACTATCTCCTAGCACGGGGGTGTGGGCCCCTTGGGTTCCACTTGGTTGGGTGGTGTGCACCTAAACCCATTGGGTTCTTTCTTCATGTTCGTGTGGACAAGAATTCCAATTGGAGAGTTTGTTGGTTTCAGTATCAGTTCTTGCTTCATTTCATTTCAGTTGATCTTGTATTGTTTTACCCCTCTTGTTATCGAGGTGGAAATTTATAATTGTAATTATGTATTTGGACTTGCTTCATTCAGGGAATGAGTGTTGTAACCTTATTGTTTAATGCATGGTTTAATGAAATGGAAAGTTACCTTTATGCTTTGATGTAATTCATCTTATTGGATGTATGTGTTTTAATTATTGGTTAATTAATTGACATGGTTTAAATCATGTTTTTTGTTGAGGTTCTATATAACCTTTGTCTCATAACCTTAGAGGTTGTTGGCATTAGTTAGCGGACTTGTTTATTAATTATACTTTAAAAAAAAAAATTATTCTATTTAAGTAGTTAAATGCAACTTCCTCTAGGGTTGCATGGTGGGGCGTTACATGTTGAAGGTTTTTGTGAAGGAAAAACAACAAAAATCCCTTGATTTCTCTTGTAATTTTGTGTGTTTGATTGAATTTTTCGATTGCAAACTATTATAGTTGGTCATACAGAAGTATTATGTCCTAAAATATTTTCAAATTGGTAGAGATGAATGTTGATGCAGAGCTAGGTGAGCCACATGCACAATCAAATAGATTATTACCAATATCATAAACTTGACTTCTTGATTGGCTCTCCAAAACACTCACAAAACTCAATAATGGTGTAAGTTACCAATGGCTCCAATACACACTAAGGTTCTCAGAACTTCACATGAATTCAAAGAGGCATCTAAGAAGATTAAAATCCTCATACAATCTCAACTAAACCACTCTGAAACCTCAGAGAACCATACTTAGCCACAAACCCACTCCAAACCTTCACAAGCTAGTAGCCCTCTCCCAAGGGACTGTCAAATATATCTACAGATCCAAATGGCTTCTCCAAACTATACCAAAAAAATTAGATACCCTTTTCTATGATCATAAGTATATCTCAATATTACTATGGACTCCTTTGAAAGGAACACCTCAAAATCTCACTTTATCGTAGGGGCAACTAGGCCAATTAGGTTTCTTTTGCAAAGAGACACCTTCTGAAACACCTGAAATTCATTCAAACTCAAAGGAAAGTCTTTAGTTAGGTTACCAAAAACAATATTCCATAATATTTAGAGCTCCAAACACTCACCAAGCTATCAATCCACTAAACCCTCACTTTCAAACCTCCAAGACTAGGTTTTCCAAGGAGCCTTATTAAAAATCACTTTTTCCACACTTAAATCTCACAAAAAACACCCTAAACATACCATACGATTTCTATACATGCTTAAAATACTATCACAAATGACTGCCCCAATGAATTTCATCCATTCTCGCCCTAAAACCTTTGAATTTCACTCAAAATCATGCATTTTCACTACCAAGGTTACATGCCATGACTCCAAAATGATCTCCCCTACGCAAAGAATAAACATCTATCCTATTCCTAACTTCCTAACCTAATGAACTCATTCCGCTAAGCTAAAATATATACATTAGGTGGAATGATCCATTAAGTCACTTCATGACTCCAAAACCTTGAAGTTCAGACTTCTAGACATGGCTATAGAAAACCAACTACGAAGGAATCAAAACAAGATGGTTTTCAGTGCCACAAGAACCAAAACATGGCTAACACATCCCTCTACCCAAATCAAATTACTTCTAATGTTTTCCTTCAATATGGGTTCATGCAATAGACTGCTACAACATTGAAAAAGAGAAAAAACATACATTTGCTAAGAAAAAACAGAGCTTTTATTTATCACACTTTTACAAAAACATCCACCCACATTAATTTGAGATCCACATACATATAATTAATCACTCAATCATGAAAATTATTGAAAAAAAATGCCTCAAGTGACCTTTTACCTCTCATGACCGTTCAACTTCCCCATTATGCATTTTTTGCACTTACAAAATTTGAAAATGACACCTTTTGCATATTTTGCCTAATTTGCAACTAAAACATTATAATCATCTAATGACCATCAAAATAGGCTTATTACATCATGAAAATGGTCTATATGAACTTATTTAATTCAAAACAAGACTTCAACACCTAAATCTTAAAATTTTGCTTGGTGCCCTTACACCAGGTGTTAGCTATGTCTTGGATTTGGAGTGAAGGAAATTCAGTGAGTTTTAAGAATTTTTTTGTCAAATTACTAGCTACCAATTCAGGTGGAGACGTAGCCTAGTACCTATTCACTCAAGGATACAAGCTAGAGCGCATATGCATAACAGTCAAAGCACTTGGAAATGAACGTTAGCAATCATATCTCATTCCCATATGTCCTCCATACATCCAATGGCACAATGCAACCCTTTCCACCTATCCTAAAAACATAGTAATCCATCACCTAACTATCCAAACAAATCTTTGCATAATACTAATAACATACCAATATTCATCATACCCACAAAAGTACAAACAAAAGCTCATGTTCCATCTGCAACCACAACACTTGAACACAAGTCAGTACCTCTTCATGAAAATAAATATAATCAAAACAAAAATCATATAATATCATATCATCATGGTAATAATATGTCAGAATCATTTAAAAATCCTAAAGATAACCAAAGGACTTCCATAGTACAAATATTCCCATAGCTTGCATCCTAGTAACGATCATGTAAGGACACACACATAGTCCATAAGTTCATAATGTGCAACATCTACTGTCTAACATAATTAACGCATACCTAATGAGTGCCATTTAAGCTCTTTTTTATACCATATTTTATAATTTTTGCTATACCATTTAACCCATTTTCATGTTCCATTTTCGTACATTTTCATACCATTTACCACATTTTGCTACTTATGGTCAAATATAAATAAGGAATATTTAATTTAGTTTTTAGATAAAATAAGTGAATAATAATTGTAAGATTGTATTTGCTAGTGTTTGTTTCTATTATGTTAGAAAAATATATCTTGCAACAAGCTAATTGAAGGAGAGTAATGCAGACTTCCTACCGCCTTCTTGTTCTTGTCGCTCGTGTGTACACATACTAGCAAATCCACCCATATAATTATTCTCTCACAAAATACTTTGGTTATTTAGTTATAAACAATTATTATTTAGTTTTGATGATAATGTCTTCATGTTGAAAATAATATTCTATTTTCATCATTGTAACCATGGGCTAAATAAGCTCCTACAATTTAGGGTGTTTTGTTTCAACAAATCAAATAGCTAGATATCAGCCAAAAAATAATGGAAAGGTGGCATAAAAATAGGGAATGACTTGCACTCATATTTATTATAAATATGAGCTATGTGAAGAGAGATATACATGTAGATTTTGTATTATTTTTGATAAATAAAAGAACATATTCACATGACTCAACTAGCATAAAGGAATTTCACTCAGCACCAAGTAGACTGAGGAAGGGCACCCCCTTCTTGGAATTCTTGCTGATTTTGTAGATTTTGTAGTGAGTGTGTTTATTTCCAATAGTGTGTTTATTTTCAATGTAGTGTCCCTCTGTTTTGGCTTCCCATGACGATCGAGTAAGTTTTTTAATCATGATATATTGTGATTTCATTGGTTATTGTGTTATTGTATTTATTGTGGATTTAATATATTTTATGACCTTCTGTAATCGGTGAATTAAGTTAAAATTTGAGTTACAGGACAATTTAAATTGGAAATTTAAATAAGAATTAAATAAATTAATGTTAAGAAGTATAAAGTATATAGTAATTAATAAATAATTAAATTAAATTGCTTTTTTTTTAATAAGAGGCATGTAGCCTATATATATTAGTATATACAAAAGAGTTAACAAAACATGACTAATTTCCATCTAATATTTGGCAATGCACTTTAAAGAGTTTGATTATACGGACAACTTCAGCTATATGCTAGCTCCTTCCTATCAACAATATATGAGGTATCAAAGTAAGAACGAGTTCAATGAAGAACATGTGCCTCATAGCATGCTAACTCATCATACTCTTGACATAAAACACAAGGCTTGGTACATTACAAGGCTGACTCAAACAAAACTTGTGCATATATGATTTGAAAATATGTCTTTACTCAAAGATGAGTAATTCTTGTAGAAGCGTATCTTCCTTCATTGTTGCACTCAAATCATTACATTTAAATTCTTTCCCCTCACACTCCAAATTAGTAATCCTATCCACTATTTTATTTCCTTCTCGATAAATATGTGATATATACACATCTTGAAAATATTCCATCAATAACCATTCTCTCCTTAAAATATAATAGAGTCTCCAATTAAAGACACTTTCTAATTTACAAGCATTTATAATAATCAAAGAATCACCCTCAATATGAACCTTGTTTAAGCCCAGTAGTAAAGATTTTTCCTCTTCTATATTATTTGTGCCTTCTTCCAATTTAAGTGCTTGTGCCACTAACAAAAAACCATTAGAGTCACGGATACATACACTCACACCCTATAGACCTAGATTACCTTTACAAGCCCCATCAAAATTTAGCTTAGCAAAGCCTAGGGCAGGAGGAGACCACATCACTGTAGATCTGCTCTTTTTACCCAAACTTAGATCTTGATTTTCCCCAAAGATTGACTTTGAAATGTGGTCCGAATTACACATAATCCAATTATCCTAGGAAGAAAATGTAGATGAAAGGATTTTTTTATTTCTGACATAGGAGTTTACAACTTCTAAAAATATGCTTTTCTAATTTGAAGAGGAGTTGCTATAGGGAATGTACTTGCTTCTGAAATATCCTTCTATTCCGCTCCCACTATATGAGCCATATAACTAATGAGGGAATTATTTTCCATATGCAAGCAAAAAATGAATTTTTATATAAAACAGGCCAGCTCGAGAAAAGATCCCATAATGAATTAGGTAAAGGAAATTGAATGTTCAACTTTAACCTTATAAAGTTCCAACATTCTTGATCTCTTTTATAGCTAACAAAAAGATGATCTACAGTTTCATCAACTTCTTGACATAAAACACAAACAAAGGAATTTGCAATACCCAATCTTTGTAGCTTGTCACTAGCCAATATGTACTTCTTAAGAGCAAGCCAAGCGAAACTATTTTCCTTAGGGAGAGTCATCGAATTCCAACAAAAGGAAAAAGATTTATGAGATTGGGATTGGAAAGAACTTGAAATTATTGGCTTGTACCCTCCCTTATTGAATAGTTACCATCCTTCGCAGGAGCCCAAATTAATCTATCTGCTATCCCTGAGAAGAAGACTTCTCTTTTTTCTAATTCCCTCTTTATAATTGACTCTTGAATAGAAGAAATATTTGAAGAAGAAAAATATTTCCATGAAACTTTCCATGTGTGAATATCAACTACAGCTACATAATCTTTTAAATTGGTGCCACAACTCTCCTAAAAAACTTGAACCAAAGGTTGTAGTTCTAGCTATAATGCCCTATCAAAAAACCATAGAGGAAGTTGCAACCACTATGGAAGCGAACAATTTTTTTCTTCTTAAAAGTTCATTATTAACAAGGAAGATGCACAACACTCTCGCAAAAACCTCTAAGGCATGTGAAAAGATTACATCTAAAACCATAACATCTACATTACTCAAATAAAGCATTTAACTAATTACCAACCAGAATTAAAATACATACATACAAAGAATTTAAATTACAACACATAGAATAAAATATATCAAGTTCGAGTTTACATTAACTTACAAGTAAGATTACAACACTCATTCCTAGAATGAGGTAGATCATACCTAACTATTACAATTTACAATATTCCTCCTCAAATACAATTGAGGAGCAATTTAATTACAAATGTCAATTAAAATATAATGCATCAAGAGAATGGAATGAAATAACTGGCATCCACAAGCTCTCCTCCCAGAAGACCTCACCATCAAAAACTGAAGATCAAGGGTACCCAACAGTGTAGAGCAAGGGGACCCCCATGCTAGGAGACAATAAAAAAGATACAAGATCTACTCTACTACCACTAGACATAGGTTGGCACCACATTGAACTTAACAAACACAAGAACAATTCTAACTCAAAGGATATAACACTACCAAAGTTAAATATCTAGTTACACCTATGAACCATACATGTTGTTGACCTAAGAGAAGTGTCACGACAAAGGTATAGGAGTTCCCCGACAGATCTTCCCAGATCCCATCCCCCATCTAGAATCACTCTCCTACTGACAACACTCGGAACACAACCCCTCCAAACAAGGAGGATATAATAACCAAAACCACTCCATAAAATGGAGACAAAACACCCCCGTTCGTGGAAATCAGGTAACACACTAAAAATAATGGAAAACACACTGCCCAAGGGAATTAAAAAGACCAGACCATAAAATACAACCCCCAATGTTAACATATCTCAACTGGATGACTTGCATAACCTCATCTATTACTTCTATTCAATTACCCCAAATCACTACTGAAGAAAACACACATTCTTAAGGAAATTTAAATGAGAACAAATCTATCCTTTGGATCTACTAAATCCAATTTAATAAGAATTTTAATAATACATTTTCCCAAGTATCTAATGAAAATTAATTTCATTTTCAAATAATACGGAAAAAAAATCTATTTATTAAATTCAATTCTTCAATTAATTATAAATCAAATCTCCTCATTTTAAACCAATCACTTTAAAAATCATCCAATCATACTTTTACATTCACCATAATAAAATTATTCATAATAAAAATAAAATAAATTCATATATATATATATATATATATAATATATTTTGCTATATATATGCATGTATACAATTGTTCCATGTATATACATCCATATATATACTTAATTATTTTAAACCAACCTATAAATAACACATATATAATTATTTTAATAAGTATATAGAAACACAAACGCAGCTGCTTATATCAGCTTATGCCTCTTTTCTCAGGAGATGAAGCATACATTAAAGAGTCTGCATCACTATTGTTTGTTGGATAATGGACAAACAGTGAGAGGGGGTGTGAATCAGTGTCTAAATATTTTTAAACTTTAATCAAGACTTTCAAATGAAATATCCTTTCTATTGACATTAGGGATGACATATTGCATTGAGAGCATTTATGATAGCATTAGCATTGCTCATTTTGACAACTTATCCCAATAATCCTTGTGAGAGTTATCTTGTAATAGCAAAATAGATGAGTGACATTGTTTAAAAACATTAGGGTTACAAGATTTCAATGCAAATTTATGAGATACAAACCCAATTGTACAATGGAATGACATAAGATAAGCATGAAACAACAAAGGGCTTTAGTTCAACAAAAGAATTCTTGAGCTCAGAAACAAATGAATACATTTAAGCTTTTTTTTCAATCTGAATCTTTAACAATGATAGAACACTTATGAAAGACATTTTGATATGAACATTTGCAGCAAAGAAGGCACTAACATTCAACCAAGCTCAGACTGATAAGAAAAACTACTCACAAAAACATCATAGTCATGAAGCATTATCACATCAAAGCAATTGAGACGATAAGACAAAGAATTTGTCGAGTGGAAAACCCTCATAGGGTAGAAAAACCACTCCTAAATTGCCTTGCTGGCTTAATTTCAAAAACCACTGCTTGCAATGCCTTATAGGCTATTTTTGGAGCATCAAATCAAGGAGCACCAACCCCTCATTTAGAGACACCAATCTCAAGGAGCACCAACCCCTTATTTAGAGACACAAATCTCAAGGAGCACCAACCCCTTATTTTGAAACACCAATTTCAAGGAGCACCAATCCCTTTTCAGTTTACATAATTACAATCACACAAAGGATCGCTCTATTTTTCTTTATCTCACAAGAGCCTCTCAACTAAATATCCCTACAACCCTCAAGGTTCTCAATTGAACCTTCAAAATTCTAGACATACTCAAATCTTGAGACAACTTGTGTTGTTCTTATGTTTCAGATTTACAATCTCAGAGTAAATAATGTCTATCAGAATAGACCATACAAAAATGCTATATTCAATCTCTCTTTTTCAGACATTACAATTAAAACATTATATGCGTGTTATCCATCAACAAAGGTATATCCAAAAATACAAACTTTTGTCAGATTTTTTGCCAAGTATCATTTCAGATTTAGAGAAGTGACCACACAAATAGATTTCTTCTGATAAAATGAGCAAGAATGTGTATATTAAGAAATTGACTCTAAAATCCCCAAGAGTCGTGATAGGTGAAGACTATCATTTATTTATTTGAAACTTCAACAAAGGGTTTTCTTCAGAAAGAGATAAATATCAATAGTAGATTTGATCTCTGAACCCTGACCACACAAAGAATCTATGCAAACAATACCATCTGAAAACAAAAAACTATAGTAATGTTTGCACCAAACAAATACTTTTCAAAGAGGGAATAAACAATAATACCCTTTTGGGCCACATTTCATAAACCCTTGTTTAACTGATCAGATGAATCTCCAATAAGTTTAGTAACAAGTGGAGGAAGAGAAACAATAATATGATTCAGGTAATCTTTCTTAATCCTTAAAACAATCAAGAATATTATTGCATGATCTTGTAACCGTACCCATCTCAAGATGAACCTCATAATAAAAACTAAACATTATTTTCAGACAATCCATCATGAGAAAAGTAGAGTAATGGAAATCATGTCATGCCTTGTAGGAAACCACTCTTGCATTTTCAATTTTGAATCATAAAATAGTAACTACCTTACATTTTTTAAACTAAAATCTTTCTTGAAATAAAGAATGATGATACTTGTTCGAGCAATAAGAGAATCATGTGAATACCAGTGAGATTTGATATATTCCTAGGTCTCTATCTACCTTATTTCATCCTTGACAGTGCATACCTAACAACCACCTTCCATACACTTTGAAATTCCAATCATGATATCAAATAGAGCAAGGAACAAATTCACAGTAGAGAGGAAATATCAAACTTTAGTGGTAGTTACAATTTATTTCATGGTGGCAGTGAAGGCTAGGGTTTCAACCCCTTCTAAAAAAGAATGACCAAAGAAATGCTTCCCCTAAAATCCATCAAGCCTTTTACATTCTTTGACAAGTCATAATAAACTTTGAAGTCTGAAAAGAAACCAAGTTATTAAAAAAATAATCATTGCATTTCAAAGTTTGTGGCTTCAAGCTTTTTAATCATAAACAACTTAATACCATGTAAAGAGTCCACTAGTCAAAGTATTCAACCAAAGAGCCCAACAAAATTAACATATTGATAATTGCTGACTAGGAACATAATTACCAAAATGATAATGGCATGTCACTTCCAAGTGACTTTTAAATTATATCCATAAACTTTTGTTGGCCAAGTATTCTTTGCAATTTTATTCCAAGTCAGAATCACAATACCCCTTGATGAAGACATAGGGAACCCGATAGGGTTACATTTTATGCTTTGTGAAATTAAGGTGCCCGATTCATATATGACTTTATTCAAATTCTTTTAATAGGTGAGGTTCAATAAATTGAAATTTCCATGTTAACCATACAAGGCCCAAAACAAGTATGACTCCATTTAAAGTCATTTACTAATGCAAGTAAGCCAAAGTAATGCCTCAAATCAACATTACAAAATTTCCATGATATTGCATTTTTCAAAATAGATGCCAATGGATATCGTTATAAGCCATGAACCATATCATATACCAAAGCACAAATATCAAATGAATTATCAAACTCGAGTTCCACAGAGAGAATTAGTATAATTCCAACCTAATATGTCATGTGAAGTAATGTATAAAAACTGATGACATTAGAGAGATATGTGTCGTGATCAACCAATGATACCACTGAACCAACCTGACAAGTATCAATGGAATTGAACACCAACTGATAATGAATGACATAAATGATATACCTGAGTAACCATGCCATATACCTGTATAATCAAGATAACCTTCATCTGCACATGAATCTCAACTTGATCAGTTTCACAAGATGCCATAAATCTAAATATAAACTAGATCTATAAGGTTTTCCATAATCAAAGTATTGAATGCCAAACCATGAATAAACGAGGAGTAAGTTGAGCCTGAATAAAGTATCACAATGTCAATACCAAAATACTATGGTCAAACCAGTGAAATTCCAAGACCAAAGAGTCAAGATCAAAGTGCCATACTATTAGGTTTGACATCAAGGACAAAATATCAACAAATTCCCCCTTTGTCCTTGATGGAAAAAAATGAGCCATAAAAACTAAATCAGAAACCTAAAAACTTGTTCTCTCCCTTTTTTTGTCACTAGGACAAAGGAGAACCAATATAATGTCAATAGATGTAGTTGAAAAAATTGCAGATTTAGATATGAAGTGGAAAATAAGAACCAACTAAAGCAACAACAAGCTACTCAAAGAGCTAAAAATCTCCCCCTGAATCCATACAAAAATATATCAAAACTGGTATCATTACCCCTTTACTCAAACAAGAGCACAATCAAATAATCCAAATGGGTTATAGAAAATTCTTTCATTCCATTGCAAGCACACTAGAAATTCACCACCCCATTTGTAAACCATATCGTAGATGAGCAAAGACTCGAATTAGATAAAAAACACATAGTAACAAAACATTCTCACGAGGATTAAAAACCTAAAGTATCAATAAGAGAGACCTTTACCACCAAAAATACCATTATAGTACATCTGGACACAACAACAAATCACTTTCCACTGTATACTAGTGATGTGGAAATCTATTATAAGCATAAATTTTTGAATATCATCAAGGATGTGAATTTTTTCAACAGAATCTCATAAGAAGACAAATATCAAACCGTTTTAGACATCATATCATGCCAGAATCAACAAATTATTGTCACCTACAAGCTAAAGACCATGAAAACTTGAACTACCAAGTAATAGCAAAGCAGTGTTCGAAAAATCAGAACTCATTTTGATCTCCAAATCAGAACTCACAACATCAACTATCCTCTTAGATTCTTCAATTTCAATTTTATGACTTATAATCATATCATCTCTAAGAGTTAATTCTTTTAACAAGGAATCATTATTTGAACATTTCCTTAAAGAAGCAATCTCATATTCTAGTTTATTGCACACTTCATCCTTGTCTTTTAGCTAGACTTTCAATTCCTCTTCAATCCCTTTTCTATCAACCATTTGAGCTTTTAGAGATTCAATAATCTTTTTAGATTTATCATAGTTTTGGTTTAATGCCTAATTAGTATCAATAGTCTTTTGACGTTGTACCTTAAGTACATGATTTTCTTGTTTGATCCTTTTAAGTTCTTCTAAGGAAACAAACAATTATGCTTCCAGATCAACCTCATACTCATCATCTTCATATTATTTTTCACTAAACTCTTGTTCAAAGTCATTTACTAAGTGATCTTCATCTTTATCAACTAGAGGATCACTTTTAGTATCAAATGACAGGGGTATTTCTTGAGACAATATTTCACTAGACTTGACAAGAATTGATTGATCAACTTTTTGCTTGACACTAGGGGTTTTCTTTTGACCTTTATTTCTCTTGCACTTAGCCATCAAAAATACATCACAACCAGTAAACCCTAAGAGGTTAGACTTATGTACGGGTATGGCTCTATTCACCAATATTAAATGAGACTAGATATGCATTCACAAAACACAGTCTAAATCATTCAAACAAAAGTAATTTCTTGACCTTGTGACATCATTGATAAACTCCAAAACCAGAATCAATTCAAGGTTGTTTAGGCCTATCAGAGGACCCTATTCTCCGATAACAATTGTTGGAGTATGGACAAACACTAAGAGGGGGGGTGAATCGGTGTCTAAATATTTTTAAACTTTAATAAAGACTCTTCAACCAGATATCCTTTCTATTGACAACAGGGCTAACATATTACATTAAGAGCATTTCTGACAACATTAGCATTGTTCATTTTGACTACTTATCCCAATAATCCTTGTGAGATTTATCTTGCAATTGAAAAAGAGATGACTGAAATTGTTTAAACACTTTAGGATTACAAGATTTCAATGTAGACTTATGAGATACAGACCCAACTGTACAATGGAATGACATAAGATAAGCATGAAACAAAGAAGGGATTTAGTTCAACAAAACAATTCTTCAACTCAGAAACAAATGAATACATTTAAGATTTCTTTTCAATCTAAATATTTAACAATGATATAACACTTATGCATAAAATTTTGATATGAATATTTGTAGTGAAGAAGGGACTAACATCCAACCAAGCTCAAATTGAGACTTGACCAACTACTCACAAAAACATCACAATCATGAAGCATTATCACATCAA
Source organism: Sequoiadendron giganteum (assembly GCA_007115665.2). Classification (NCBI taxonomy): domain Eukaryota; kingdom Viridiplantae; phylum Streptophyta; class Pinopsida; order Cupressales; family Cupressaceae; genus Sequoiadendron; species Sequoiadendron giganteum. The sequence goes on along the minus strand of CM021105.1, from coordinate 104,652,476 downwards.
AGCATTTGAGACTATAAGACAAAGAATTTGTCGAGTGGAAAACCCCCCTGGGGTAGAAAAACCACTCCTAAATTCCCTTACTGGCTTAATTTCAAAAACCATTGCTTGTAATGCCTTATAGGCTAATTTCTAAGCATCAACTCAAGGAGCACCAAGCCCTCATTTAGAGACACCAATCTCAAGGAGCACCAACCCTCATTTAGATACACCAATCTCAAGGAGCACCAACCCCTTTTCAGTTTACACAATTACAATATCACAAAGGATCTCTCTGTTTCTCTTTATCTCACAAGAGCCTCTCAACTGAATATCCCTACAACCCTCAAGGTTCTCAATTGAACCTTCAGAATTCTAGACATACTCAAATCTTAAGACAGGTTGTGTTGTTCTTATGTTTTAGATTTACAATCTCAGAGTAAATCATGTCTATCAGAATAGACCATACATAAATGCTATATTCAATCTATCTCTTTTTAAGACATTACAATCAAAACATTATATGTGTGTTATCCATCAACATAGGTATATCCAAAAATACAAACTTCTGGGAGATTTTTTTCTAGGTATCATTTCAGATTCAGAGAAGTGACCACATGAATAGATTTCTTCTGATAGAATGAGCAAGAATGTGTATATTAAGAAAATGACTCTAAAACCCCCAAGAGTCGTGATAGGTGAAGACCATCATTTCTTAATTTGAAACTTTAGCCAAGGGTTTTCTTTAGAAAGAGACAAAATATCAATAATAGGATTGATCTTTGAACCCTAACCACACAAAGAATCTACACCAACAATACCATCTGAAAACAAAAAATTATAGTAATGTTTGCACTAGTAAAATCTTTTTCAAAGAGAGAATAAACAATAACACCCTTTTGGACCAAATTTCATAAACCCTTGTTTAACTCATTCAATGAATCTCCAATAAGTTTAGTAATAGGTGGAGGAAGAGAAAAAATAATATGATTCAGGTAATCTTTCTTAATACTTAAATCACTGAAGAATATTAATGCATGAGCTTGTAACCGAACCCATCTCAAGATGAACCTCATAATAAAAAATAAACACTATTTTCGGACAACCCATAATGAGAAAAGTAGAGTAACCAAAATCATGTCATGCCTTGTAGGAAACCACTCTTGCATTTTCAATTTTGAATCATAAAACAGTAGCTTCCTTACATTTTTTAAACTGGAAGCTTTCTTCAAATAAAGAATGATGATACTTGTTTGAGCAATAAGACAATCATTTGAATACCATTTTGATTTGATATATGCCCAAGTCTCTACCTGCCTTATTCCATCCTTGATAGTTCCCACCTAACAGCCACCTTCCATACACTGTGAAATGCCAATCATGATATCAAATAGAGCAAGGAACAAATTCACAGTTAAACTTTGGCAACAGTTACAATTTATTTAATCGTAGAGATATAGGCTAGGGTTTCCAATCCTTCTCAAAATGAATGACGAAATAAATTCTTGCCCTAAACTCCATCGAGCCTTTTGCTTTCTTCGACAAGTCATAATAAACTTTCAAGGCCCAAAAGAAACAAAGTTAATTAAAAAATGATCATTGCATTTGAAAGTTCGTGGCTTCAAGATTTTTAATCATAAGCAACTTAATACCATGTAAAGAGTCTACTAGTCAAAGTATTCAACCAAAGAGCCCAAAAAAATTAACATATTGATAATTATTGACTAAGAACATAATTATGAAAACGATGATTTCATGTCACTTCCAAGTGACTTTTAAATTATATCCATAAAATTCCATTGGCCAAGCACTCTTTGCAATTTTATTCCAGGTTAGAATCACAATACCCCTTGATGAAGACTTAGGGAACCCGATAGGGTTACATTTTATGCTTTGTGAAATTAAGGTTCTTGATTCATATATGACTTTATTAAAATTATTTTACTATGTGATAAAGCTCGATAGCTTACTATGCTAGGTTCAGTACATTGACATTTCTGTGTTAACCATACAAGGCACAAAACAAATATGACTCCATTTAAATTCATTTACTAATGCAAGCAAGCCAATGTAATGCCTCAAATCGACATTACGAAATTTCCATGATATTTCCTTTTTCAAAATAAATTCCAATGGATATCAATATAAGCCATGAACCATATCATATACCAAAGAAGAAATATCAAATGAACTATCAAACTTGAGTGCCACAAAGAGCATTAGTATAATGCCAACCCAATATGTCATGTGAAGTAATGTATAAAAACTAATGAAATTAGAGAGATATGTGCCATGAACAACCAATGATACCAGTGAACCATCCTGACAACTATCAATGGAATTGAAAACCAACTGATAATGAATGACATAAATGATATACCTGAGTAACCATGCCATATACCTATATAAGTAAGATAACCTTTATCTACACATGAATTATGACCTGATCAGTACCACAAGATGCCATAAATCTTAATTGAAATCAAATCCATAAAGTTGTCCATAATCAAAGTACTGAATGCCAAAAGATGAATAGACCAAGAGTAAGCTGAGCCTAAAACAAGTATCACAATGTGAATACCAAATTCCATAGTTGAACTAATGAAATGCCAAGACTAAACAGTCAAGATAAAAGTGCCATACTATCAGGTTTGACATCAAGGACAAAATATCAACATTGTTTTCATGGAGGCACAGTTGTAAACATACACTCATCCCCATTAATTTGGGCGTAGCCATAGAGAAGGGGAGGCGACACTGGCGGCATCATCACCCATGCCTTCCCCATAGGGGGCAGTGGATGGGGAGGAAGCCAAGCACTCCCCCCAATGCCTCCTTATGCTTCCAATAAAATAAAAATTGAATATTAATTTCCTTCCCATGACAATACAAACCATCCAAGTGATCCATAAAGATTGACATATAAATGTGTTTCAACATTTGTATAAAGATTATACAAAAATATAAATGCAATTTTTTCAATTCAATTAAATAGATATGTATATATTATATATATATGTGTATGCATATATCATTGAATATATATATGCTGGTATGTGCAGGAACATCATGGAAAAAATAGGCCCTTAAGTGGCAATAAAAATTCAAAAATTAGAGTTAAGGAAACTTGATGTAAAAATTTGAATAAGTTATCTATATTATTTTAAAAATATGTAATAATAGAACTTGTAGCAAATTGAATGTAGTTTCTAAACTACTAGGTTTATTTAAAAAATTAAAAATCTATTTAGTGAAAATTTCAAATTTCAATGTAGTAGTACTTAAATTTCAAGGCAAAAATAAGAAGTAGGTGTTTGTCTGATCACCCTAACCACAATAAAATGATAATATTCTTTTACAATATTTGAGATATGAGTAGAGGACTCATGTCCTGATGTGATGTATATTTTTTTGTAATATTTTTCCAATTAAATAATTAATTATGAATTTTGATTATGACTTTTGAAAAATATAAAAACTTGTATGTCTCACCACCTTAACTTGGTCAAAACTTCATGAAATTCATTTTTTTTTTCTTAAACTATAGTATGCAAAGTATAAAGTGTGACACATGTTTTAGATTCAAAAAATGTGATACCGTTTGAAAGATATAAATGTTTTTCAATCAGCCTATCAATCAAGACTTTAGTCATAATTCAAATAAAAAATGAATAATAATTATTTATTAAATTCAAAGTAAAGCATAATTTATATTTGTGGAAATATGAGAATATACTTTAAAAACCCTTTTCGTTTCATCAAATTTGGGTAAAAAAAAGTCTTCAGCCACATGGGTCATCATATCAATTACATGTTGCCACTTTTTGGTCCATCATGATTCTTCACATACCCATGTGCATATATATATAAAATATATACATATATATATAAAGATTCCAAGACATATATTTTAATTGGGGAAATTATTTTTCCAAAAAGATTAGATATAGGAAATTTCCCAAATACACCCAAAAACCAACATACAAGAAATAGAGAAGAAATCCTCAAATAAACATAGAGATTCCATAAATCTATCCAAACAATGATTCTTTAAAGAAAGAATTCTGTAAAATCCATTCCATTTAAACACATAAAACTTTCCTGAGAAAACCCAAATTTTCAAAGAAACAGTTTCCAACACAGGGTTCTCCTTCTAAATGGAGAATTTACAAAGACTCCATAAATCAAATATAAATATCAGAGGTTTGCTTTAGATAAAAAAGTATTTTCACAAATTTCCTTCTACATGAAATATTTATCCGACTCCCAAAAAAAACAATAATACAGATATCATACACAAGGAGGATTTTATAATTTTCCGAGAGGTTTACGATTTCCCAGCCAAACAAACAAATTAAAAATAAATAAAAAATTAAATAATATTCTTCTATAGCAAGTTCTTTCCAATACAAATAAGATTTTTCCCCAATTTTAACAGGAAGATTTTTGAATCTAATCCTACATAGATTCATAAATTTCTCTATTGTTTTCTTTTGGGTTTTTCTTTATTGTTTAACAATAATTTTTTATATAGGCTCTCTAATTTCACTATAAAATCATCTACAAAAGCACTAAAATATTCAAAGAAAATTTTCAAACACAAAAGCCTTACAAATCTACAAAATAATTTTAAAGCTTCTACACAAATTATAAATTCTTTTATACAGGTAATCTTTCTAAATTGCAAAACAATAAAATAATTAAAGGAACCTATAAACCAATGCTTCTTAAGTATTTGATCTGGTACAGAGCCTCCTCCACAACTTCAAGTGAAGCTTCCAGAAAACCACAACTTCCTGCAAGAAATTTGATTTCCCGAGCACAAGAATAATTCCAACACAACAAGAAATTTCCAAGCAATCTTCTAAAATACAAGTATTCCCCAAACAATTTCTACAACCCAAAATCTTTTTGAAAAATCTCTAGAACATAGCAAAATTCCCCTTTTCCCCAAAATTCCAACTTGCAAAATATCTCATGCCTTGTCGTGAAGAAGCTTTCCGCTTCCTCACCCAAAGCCAAGATTTATCTCTTGAGAATTAATTTCCTCAACAAATTAATTAATTTTTCTAACACTTTCTGGCAATTTCTAAAATATCTTTCAACAACCCTATTGGAATATAATCTTCTAATTAATCAAAATTAAATATTTTAATAATTGCAACATTTACATTCAAATATAAATAATTTAATTAATTTAATTAATCAATAAATCAAATAATCCAAAGATTTATCTTTTTATTAATTAAATTAAATTAATTTATTTATTAATTCTAAAATCTCAACTTTTAAAATAAGCATATTCTAATATTCAACTTTTTAACAATGAAATTCTCCAAACCTCTTTTAAAGCATTTTACCTTGATAATATAAAGCAATAATAAACATAATTAAACAAACACGACTAACTAAACCTGATGACACACTGAGGCTAGGGTGTAGACCTAATACAAGTAACCTAGCTACTATCTCCCAATCAACTTTATCATTGAGTCGACACGCTCATACCTGTGAAGCTAGGTGCAGTTGATGTCATGTACCTGCAAACCTGTAAATGAGGTATCAATAACTCATGTATATAAAAATTATCATAAAACACACCATGAAGAGGAATTCATGGAATCATAGGGCGCTGAAAAGAGAATGATGCAATTCTATCCCCTTCACCAATACTCTTATCATGAACTAACAGTTCCAACATAAATAGAATACTCATGTGCAATAACCATGCTATTCCAAACCATCATTATACTAATCAAGGACATGTCCAATATAACATCAATGAAAGTACATCACATCACACATATAGTCCACGTCACTCTATAAATAGTGATTAAAATATCAAAGCATCATAATCTAAACATAAGAGAAAAATAGAGGGGTGTTACATTCTCCCCCCTAGGGTAAGGCTTACTCCTAGAATCCTGCAAATACCCCTAGAACAAACTCCATAGAAACACACATAAAATATGGTTCAAAAACTGGACCACTACATACACCAACATAAAAAACAACAATAACCAAATTCATAATCCTCTAAGGCAAATAAATTATCAATCCAAACAATCACATAGTCTGAAAACACATATCCTAACATAACAAGTATCAAAGTAGAGGGTCCTATCTGCATAACAACCTCACATACCCCCATCCTCAAGGTTCCTTGTGTCTACTTCCTCGTATACACTCACCAAGTCCACCTCATACGTTCTTGCAGAGGAATCACAATACGACACATTGTTGACATTAAAACAATGAAAATAAACTAGCTTAGCCACCAGGTTCATAAAGAAGAGAAAATTAAACTTCAATTTCAACAATAGGGCATTAAATGTGCATAATTTCAACACTAATTCTAATATATAACCACTAGGGTTATAAGAAAATAAGATCACAAGTCGTGGGTAAACCTTCACAATCAAATATAAACAAGGCATCGGCCTTCACAATCAACTGAAAAATCATTAATAACCATAAAGAAAGTTCACAATATTTAAAATTGCATTGTACAACACTATGTGACTAGATACTAGCCACCTAATGAGGAAGGAGGAAATAACATCCAACTATAGTAATAGCCCTCATGTGGTGTAGAGTGAGCACACCATCCACATGACTCAGAGTGTATCCATGAATATCACATCATCACTCTACTTGGTCATACATCAACCAAAGAAGGTGTGTACTAGTCATATGCCACATGGCAATGTGTATGTGGGTCTGCAAAGGTAGGCACACGTATAACACTTCCCACATCGTGATACCTCATGGAGAAAGCACATACAAGAACTCACTGTAGCCACAGGTATACATGGATAGGATCTACTCATATGCTAGTCGACCAACATAGTCGAAGCAGCCATGAGAATCCCTCTACAAGTGTTTAAGGCCCCATAACGCTGATCACACAAGTAGGATAACAAAGACAATCTCATAATGCACCTTCATGTGTCTATGCACATGGCATCGTGTAACACGACATCATCACCATCGCTATGTCAAAACATCAGTGGGTTGTCGTATCGTATCTATTAAATCATGTTGGAACATGTGTAGATACACTAAATATATAACCCAGTACAATAATATCAATATGGGGCTACCTGAGCTTCACCTCTCATTCAGACGAGGTTTACTCACTAATGCTAGATCAATGTCCCTAAGGACGGCCAAAAATACACTAAAAAACCTATGTTATTGTACTCAAATCTATGGGGATTAGGTTAACACTTATGGATCAAGTATCCTAATCCATCATAAGGGAAAGCAGTGGGTACATTTCCTTAGGATTGGTTGAGCTAAGAAACTGCACCGCAATATGCATACGTTGGACACTCCACACAAGGAACTTTGTGGCTACTACTATCCCTTCACGGATTAAGGGGCTAGAGAACCAAAAGATAAAGAATCCATGAAACTAACTTTTGGTTTCTCTTATATATAAGTTTCAACCACACATGGATTGGCCCTCAATTAGGTAACAAAAATGCAAACATAGACAATGGTATGGTAAATCCCACACCAAGGTGCAACCTTTTCCAAATGGATGGGTACCAAGTATCACCATCACATGGATACACAAAGCAAGTATAGGGTATTCAAAACACTCAAACAAGACACAGTTATTGGTTCCTTACATTTATAGGGGGTACAAATACATACATAATCCCATAGGAACATCAAATTTCCATAACCCATGGGATACATATCATTACTTTCCATCCATAATATATTATCAGGTTTCTTTCACTCTACTCTTTTCCATAGAGTACATCATACTAAATTTCAAATCCATGAACACGTGATCACTTAACATCTCCACTAACAGATTTACAAGGACAACATAGTGGACTGAAATGTACCCAATGCATGAACCTGGGGCTCTGATACCATTTGTAATGCCCCCCCACGACACCCTAGAGGAAGTTGCAACCACTGCAGAAGTAAATAATTTTTTTTCTTAAAAGTGTATTATTAACAGGGAAGATGCACAACACTCTCGCAACAACCTCTAAGGTACGTGACAAGATTACATCTAAAACCATAACATGTACATTACTCACACAAAGCATTTAACTAATTACCAACCAAAATTAAAATGCATGCATACAAAGCATTTAAATTACAACACATAGCATAAAATATATCATGTTCTAGTTTACATTAATTTACAAGTAAGATTACAACACTCATTCCCGGAATGAGGTAGATCATACCTAACTATTACAATTTACAAGATTCCTCCTTGAATACAATTGAGGAGAAATTTAATTGCAAATGTCAACTAAAATATAATGCATCAAGAGAACGGAATGAAACAACTAGCATCCACGAGCTCTCCTCTTGGGAGAACTCACCATCACAAACTGAAGATCAACGGGACCCAACGGTGTAGGGCACATGTTCCTCCCAACCAAGTGGTACCTAAAGGCCCAGCCCCATGCTAGGAGATAATAACAAAGATACAAGATCTACTCTACTACCACTAGACATAGGCAGACACCACACTGAACTTAACAAACACAAGAACAATTCTAACTCAAAGGATAGAATGCTACCAAAGTTAAATATCCAGTTACACCCATGAACCATACATACTATTGACCTAGAAGAAGTGTCACCACAAAGGTACATGAGTTGCCCGACATATCTTCCCAAATACTAGCCCCCATCCAAAATCACTCTCCTACTAACAATGCTTGGAAAATAACCCCTCTAAACAAGGAGGACACAATAACCAAAACCACTCCATGTAAAGGAGACAAAACACCCTCGTTCATGGAAATCAGGTAACACTTTAAAAAAAATGGCAAACAAACTACCCAAGGGAATTACAAAAGACCAGACCCTAAAATATAACCCCCAACATTAACATACCTCAGTTGGATGACTTACATAACCTCATTTATTACTTCTATTCAATTACCCCAAATCACTACTAAAGAAAACACACATTCTTAAGGTAATTTAAACCGGAACAAATCTATCCTTCGGATCTACTAAATACAATTTAATTACAAGAATTTTAATAATACATTTTCACAATCATCTAACTAAAATCATTTTCATTTTCAAATAATATAGAAAAAAAAATCTATTTATTAAATTCAATTCTTTAATTACTTATAAATCAAATCTCCTCATTTTAAACCAATCACTTTAAAAATCATCCAGTCATACTTTTACATTCACCATAATAAAATTATTCATAAAAACATAATATAAATTCATATATATATATATGTATATATATATTGAAAATATATTTAACTATATATATGCGTATATACAATTGTTTCATGTATATATATCCATATATATTTATTAAATATATATATATATACTTAATTATTTTAAACCAACCTAAAAATAACACACACACACACACACATATATATATATATATATTTAATAAGTATATAAAAAAATAAATGCAACTACTAATATATGGTTATGCCTCTTTTCTTAGCAGACGCAATAGACATTAAAGAGTCTGCATCACTATTGTTTTCATGGAGGCACAACTCTAAACATATAGTTGTCCCCATTAATTTGGGCGCAACCATAGAGAAGGGAGGCAACTAGCGTTGCCTCCTCACCCACGCCTTCACCATGGGGGCGATGGATGGGGAGGAAGCCAAGCGCTCCCCCCAACCCCTCCTTACACCTCCAATAAAATAAAACATTGAATATGAATTTCCTCCCCATGATAATACAAGCGATCCACAAAGATCATCATGCAGACACATTTCAACATTTGTATAAAGATTATACAAAAATATAAATATATTTTTTTCAATACAATCAAATAGATATGTATATATTATATATATATGTATGCATATATCATTGAATATATATATGCATATATATAAATAAAATATATACATATATATAAAGAGTCCAAGACATATATTTTAATTGGGAAAATTATTTTTCCAAAAAGATCAGATACAAGAAATTTCCCAAATACACCCAAAAACCCACATACAAGAAATAGAGATGAATTCCTCAAATAAACACAAATATATCATAAATATATCTAGACAATGATTCTTAAAACAAAGAATTATAGAAAATCTATTCCATTTAAACATAGAAAACTTTCCTGAGAAAACCCAAATTTTCAGAGAAACAATTTCCAACATAGGGTTCTTCTTTTAAATGGAGAATTTACAAAGACTCCATAAATCAAATATAAATATCAGAGGTTTGCTTCAGATAACAAATTATTTTCATAAATTTCCTTCTATGGGAAATATTTATCTAACTCCCAGAAAAAAAGAATAATACAGATATCATACACAAGGAGGAATTCACAATTTTCCCAGAGGTTTACGATTTCCCAGTCAAACAAAACAATTAAAAAGAAACAATTTTAAATAATATTCTTCTATAGGAAGTTCTTTCCAATACAAATAAGATTTTTCCCCAATTTTAATAGGAAGATGTTTGAATCTAATCCTACAAAGATTTATAAATTTCTCTATTGTTTTCTTCTAGGTTTTTCTTTATTGTTTAACAATAATTTTCTAGAGAGGCTCTCTAATTTCAATATAAAATATTCTACAAAAGCACTAAAATATTCATGGAAAATTTTCAAATACAGAAGCCCTACAAATATACAAAATAATTTTAAAGCTTCTAGAAAAATTATACATTCTTTTGTATAGGTAATCTTTCTAAATTGCAAAACAATAAAATAATTAAAGGAACCTATAAATCAATGCTTCTTGAGTATTTGAATCTAGTGAAGAGCCTCCTCCACAAATTCATGCAAAACTTACAAACAACCATGGATTGCGATTTGATTTCCCAAGCAGAAGAATAATTCCAACACAACAACAAATTTCCAAACAATCTTCTAAAATGCAAGTATTCCCCAAACAATTTCTACATACCAAAATCTTTTTTTAAAATCTCCAAAACACAACAAAATTCTCTTTTTCCCCAAAATTCCAACCTACAAAATATCTCGTGCCTTTCTGTGAAGAAGCTTTACGCTTCCTCACCTAAAGCCAATATTTATCTCCTAGGAATTAATTTCCCCAACAAATTAATTAATTTTTCTAACACTTGTTAGCAATTTCCAAAATATCTTTCAACAACCCTGTTGGAATATAATCTTCTAATTAATCAAAATTAAATATTTTAATAATGAAAAAATTTCCATTCAAATATAAAAAAATTAATTAATCAATAAATCAAATAATCCAAACTTTAATCTTTTTATTAATTAAATTAAATTTATTTATTTATTAATTCAAAAATCTCAACATTTAAAATAAGCATATTCCAATCTTTAACTTTTTAACAATGAAATTCTCTAAACCTCCTTTAATGTATTTTACCTTGATAATATAAAAAAATAATAAACACAATTAAACAAACACGATTGAATAAACTTGATGACACACTGAGGCTAGGGTGTAGACCTGACACAAGTAATCTAGCTACTATCTCCCAATCAAATTTACCATTGGGTTGAAACACTCAAACCTATGAAGCCAGGTGGAGTTGATGCCATGTATCTGCAAACCTGAAAATGAGGCATCAATAACACATGTATATAAACATCATCATAAAACACACCATGAAGAGGAAGTCGTGGAATCACAAGGCACTTGCAAGCGAGTGATGCAATTCCACCCCCTTCACCAATAAACTTATCACGAACAAGCAGTTCCAATAGAAATAAAATACTCATGTGCAATAACCATGTTATACCAAACCATCATTATACTAATCAATGACATGTCCAATATAACATAAAATAAATTACATCACATCACACATATAGTCCATGTTGGTCTATAAATAGCGATCAAAATATCAAAGCATCGTAATCTAAACATAAGAGAAAAACAGTGGGGTGTTACACTAACACAAAATTAAACAGTGGGAAGCCATTCCATGAATCCTTCCAAAAATCAACCAACTCCCCATGGTTAACCTCCGATGACAAATAAGGAAGAATAACCTCATGACACAGAATGATAAAATTCCAAATGACCGAGCCACACGGAGGATTTTTAATTGTAAACACCCTTTGAGAATTACTACTATCTAAATACTTATGTTGCATTATGGAACACCATTTTAGCTCGGATCTTTTATACATCCGACATGATAACTTTGCACCTAATGCTAGATTTCTTGCAGATAGATTATGCAACCCAACCCCACAAACATGTTTACTCATACACATATTATCCAAAGAGATTAAAGGAACTTTCCTTTTTTTATCAATATTTCCCCTCCATTAAAAACTTTTGATAATTTTTTCAATGCTTATAATTATGCAGCTAGGATCTTTCAAAACAACAAGGAAATAATTTGGGATGGAAGCTAAAACCGATTTGATCAACACAATATGTCCTGACAATGACAACCACTACCTTTCCAAGACATAATTCTTGACTTGTGCCGATCAATGATTTTTTTCTAGTATTTGATTTTATCTTGTCCCATGAAAAAAGGAATGCCTAGATAAGAGCTAGGTAATTCCACCAATTGAAAGCCTAGTGCATCAACTATTCGCTTTGAAACAAAAGAATTTATGTTTTTCAAGAATTTATTTTACTTGCTTAGCTTCTTGAAGAGTCGGTTCGCCATATAAAAGGGTATCATTTGCAAAAAGTGAGTGAGTTACAATAGTCTGGATATTTGGAATCTCTATTCATTGCCAAATCCTTTGATTATGAAACTTCCAGATTTTCTTTCTCAAAGCCTCCACCATTCAGATAAATAAGCAAGGAGATAGTGGATCACCTTGTCTAATCCCTTGAGATGCACTGAAGAAACAAACTGGTGAGCCATTTACTATTATTGAAAATTTAGCCCTGACCAAACAAGATCTAATCCATTTACACCATTTATTGTTGAAACCAAAACTTTGTAATACTTTAATTAAAAAACCCAATTAACTCTATCATACACCTTCATCATATGATCAAGCTTAATAATAAAAGAAGGAATATTATTGGACTTAATATAATGCAATACTTCATGTGCAACTAGTTTACCTTTTGATATTTCTTTGCTAGGTACAAAACCTCCTTGTTCCAATGAAATAACTCTTGAAATGAGAGGTTAAATTTTGAAATAAATTTCTTTTGTAAATATCTTGTAAATCGTATTGCATAAAGAGATTGTCCTAAAGTCTACAAATGTTCTCGGGGACTGCACCTTTGCAACAATAGAAATATGTGTAGTATTGAATTTATTTAACATATTGCCTAAGGTCCTTGATTCCTCCAAGGTCATCAAAAAATCAACACCTACAAATTCCCAACATTTTTGAAAAAAGAGCGATGTGTACCCATCAAGGCCTAGAACCTTATCTGGAGCTAAAGAAAAAACCACGTTCTTTACTTCCTCCAAAGTGAAAGGGCTCATTAACCAATTATTATCTTCCTCAAAAATCAATTTTGGAATACTCCCTAGTAGTTCGTCTTCCTTGTGTATAGATGACCTATCATTAGAACCCAAATTGGTTAATAATTCTAAAAAAAATCTAACACCTTCCTGTTGAATGTCCACTTTCGATGTAAGCAATTCATTTGTTATTGAATGGTGAATTGAGAATATCGTTGAAGATTCCCTTTTAAGCTGCACTGAAGTATGGATTTTTTCTGTATTTTTATCCCCTTCTTTGAACCAAAAGTCCCTAGATTTTTCTTGCCAATAGATTTCTTCTCTTGCTACTAACTCATCCCATTCCAATTGCAACTTATTCTTCTTCTCATATGTCTCTGCATCCAACCCTCTGGCTATTATATTTTCATTAATTTCAGAGAGTTGCTTGAAGACTAGCTCTTTTTGATGAAAGATATTTTTAAAAACATGAATGTTCCAATGTTTGATTTGTGTTTTAGCAAATTTCAACTTATTCCATAATTGAAGCATTCTAGATCCCTTAATAAAAGGAGAAAAGACCCACCATTGATGTAACAACTAGAAAAAATGTGGATGCCTAAGCCACATCTTCATAAACTTGAAGGAAGGTTTAGGATTAAATGCAGATCTATTTGCTTCTATTTCTAAGGAAATAGAATAATGATCTGAGGCCACATAAGGCAATATTTGAGAGGTAAATATTTTTTGCCCTGAAAACCAATTAGGTGTGGCTAAAAATCTATCTAATCTTTCTACTATCTGCAAGAAATATTTTCTTCTATTAGTTCATGTAAACAAACCATTTTTTGGCACAATGTCAATTAAGGCATTATCATTTATGAAGCTTGAAAAATCCTCCATCACTCTTGGTGGGGGAAAAATACCTCATTTTTTCTCTCGCAAGGATACTATAGCATTGAAATCACCAACTATAATGACCTTCTCATTTCTGATACTATCCAAAACATTTGATAAACTATCCCAAAGTTGTCTCTTCTCCAAAGTTGTTGTACGAGCGTAAACATTGATAGGATGAATATGCAGATCAAAATGTGAGACTTTCAAAAGTTTCCAAATTTTCTCATTACTGATCAGTTTCAAGGCATTTGTTTTGGGATCCAACAAATTAAACATACCTCCCAAAGAACCTTGTGCTAGTGAATGAGATGAACTACATCGATTCCATTTCCCAATTGAAGACTCGAACACTTTTTCTGAAGTTTTAGTTTCTTGAAGTAAAATCACATTTTCTCTACAAGCATCAATTTGTTTCTTGATTTGAGCTTTCTTTTCAGGGGCATTAATACCCCTGAAATTCGATGAAAATATCTTCATTGCATACGAGGAGAGCAACAAGCTCTCCTCAGTCTTTTATTCCTTGATACAACCAAGTTTTCATCTAGTGTAGCTTGTAAACGAGCTGCTATCACCTCTTGCATTTTAGTGGCGTAAGATTTCCCACCCCTTTTACATGGTGTTTTAGAAGGAGTTATCTAAGAGAAAGGTATTTGTGAAATTGACAGAGTTTTGGAATAATCAAAACCCCTAGAATGCTTAGCAGCCACAACTGCCTTCAAGCTAGAAGTTGCATTGAGATATTATTCAACATCTACAACCCCTTCTGGCTCAACAATCATAAATTCATTCGTAACTCCTTTTGTATCAAACTCCATCAAGCTAACTTGATCCATATTCATTTTTTCATTTATAACTTCATGTGCAACTTCCTCAATAAGCGTTGAGCCAACCAATACTAATACTTTATCCATAAAATCTTCAAGACCTTGAATGCCTTCTGAAATTTTTGGATGGGAATTTGACCCCAAAGAAAGATAATTATCTTTCTCTTTTCTTACTGAAGAAAGCTCCAACATGTGTAGTGATTTTTTCCCTACAGACCCTTGATCCTGAAACATTAGTTGTTTAACTATTTCCTCTATTTGTCTAAGAGAGCATGCAGCTGTAGAGGGGAAGGATAAATTCAAAGACCTAGAAAGAAAATTTTGAAAGATATATTGATTAAATATAGGTGCTTTAGCTACTTTACTCCTTGTAGTTGAACTATTCTTTAAAACCATTGTAACATCCTTTGATCTCTTTAATATTGTAGACTTAGGAAAGCACTGATTATCAACCTTCTTCACTATTATGGATTTGAAAGGCACTAGTTGCTGCACTTAATCACTAGAACCTAATTTCCTCATAGATTCTTCTTTCAAGACGAAACAATTTGATAGGGAATGGCCCAACTCATGGCAATTAAAACAAACATTTTCAAAATTTTCTATGATTATATTCTAAATTCATTTACCAAATTTTGATACCAAATGAATTTGAACAAGAATGGGGTTTGCAACATCCAATAAAACACAAAATCTAACAGGTTTTGTGGTATCTTTAAAGAACACCTTATCATGACAAAGAAAGATCCCAATTTGATTGAAATTCAATTAGTTTCAACTCTCTATACTCCAGAGCCAAACCTTTGATTTGAACCCATGTAGGAAGAAATTTAATTACTAGATCTTGGGGGTTAAAATTTGGAGACCATGGCTGCACATACAGGCCAGATCCCTAGAATACCTATGATTTTACTTTGAATACAGCATCTCTAAATGCTTTATCAGAAAATAAAACTATAAAAATTACTCTAGATTTATCTAGGTAGAAAACATGGGAAACCTCATCCCATTCATCAAAAAATAATTCTTGCAAAGTATTTAGATCCAAACATAACTGTCAAAACTTACCTATTAAGGCTTTTTGGCAAAGATCCTGAATCTGGGGTTCCAAAAACAATTCAGGGAGAGAGACTTCCTCAAATTTAACAGGAATTTTTATGAAAGAATCACATAAAGGTATTTGATTTTAAGCCTCTTTGACTTCCTATTGAACCTTAGTTGACTCCTTTTTCCTCCATTGCAAAACCTTTTTCTTCTCCACATTATTCTTGCCATTTTGACCTTTTTTGCATTTAAATCTCTTTAGATATTTCTTATGAGAGTCCTTTTCTAAATTTTTATGTTGTTCTTTATTAACAATATCATGCTTCATAGTTTTGGAAAGGCCCAAATTATTCTGAACATTTGGTCACAACCGATGGGTATGTGTAGGATTATCATGGAAAAAACAGGCTCTTAAGCGGCAATAAAATTCAAAAAATCAGAGTTAGGCAACTTGACATAAAAGTTTGAATAAGTTATCTATATTATTTCAAAAATATGTAAGAATAGAATCTGTAACAAATTGAATTTAGTTTCTAGACTACTAGGTTTATTTAAAAAAAAAAAATCTATTTGGTGAAAATTTTAAATTTCAATGCAGTCATACTTAAATTTCAGGGAAAAAATAAGAAGTATGTGTTTGTCTAATCACCCTAACCACAATAAAATGATAATATTGTTTTATAAGATTTTAGATATAAGTATGAACTCATGTCTCGATGTGATGCATATTTTTTTGTATTTTTTTTCCAATTAAATAATTAATTATGAATTTTTTATTACAACTTTAAAAAAATATAAAAACTCATATGTCTGACCACCTTAACTTGGTACAAAATTCATGAAATTCAATTCTTTTTTTTAATTCTATAGTGTGTGAAGCATATAATGTGACACATGTTTTGGATTCAATAAATGTGATACCGTTTGAAAGCTATAGATTTTTTTCAATCAGCCTATCAATTAGGACTTTGGTCGTAATTCAAATAGAAAATGAATAATAATAATTTATTAAATTCAAAGTAAAGAATAATTTATATTGGTGGAAATTTGAGAATCTCCTTTAAAAACCCTTTTCGTTTCATCAATTTTGGGTAAAAAACAAGTTGTCAACCACATGGGCCATCCTATCACTTAGATATCACCACTTTTTGGCCCATCATGATCTTGCACATACCCCAAATCTCAGATGCATGAAGGGATTGGTTTGTCTGACCCTCTTGACCTTCTCCCTCAATGGGTTTTGTAACATTTTGATTAGCCGTCACTCTACTTTTCCTTTGACTATTAGATGCATGCAAGGGTAAAATTTTTCAACCCTCTTGTCTTTCTACTGTAGTGGGTTTTGCAACATTCTGATTAGCCTTCACTATATTTTACTTACTGAAAGTCCTCCTTTTCCATGTTTCATTATATTGTGATGATATATTCCCAGTAAACACAAAGACTTTTTGATTGAAGGATGCGATAAAAGGTATTTTATGGATTCCCTTTGCTTGAGATTTATAATTAGCCTTTGATTTTGCATAAAAGCTCTTTAGAAAAGAGGAGTTCTACTTAGGCTTTTTAGCAACCCATCTTTCTTCTAATTCATTGTGGAAACCCCTGTCATTTTTATAAATGTCAAAAATGGGCTATTTTCTAAGAACCAAACATCTAGACATGTGGATGGGTCTCCAATTAGGTTTTGAAAATCTATATCTAACAACACCATTATTTTTTCGTGCATACCATGGAGACTTTCCCCTAGGCCCTTGATGATATGGAATATTTTTGTCATAATGTCGATAACAACACAAATCACTATTATGCAGTGGTTGATCTCTTCCAGGAATATTACCGTTCAACCTCTATGAACGAGCCATATATTAATTTTTCAACCTTATTCCAAATATTTCTCTTTCAAGAATATGTAATGGTGAAGTTCCTTGATTGAATGGTTTTAATGGTGAAATTTGCATACTCATGCCATTTTATATATAGTTGTAATGGTGAAATTCCTTGACTGAATTGTAAAAAGCAAAAAAATATGGTAAATGATAAAAGTGTGCACATGCATAGCTCGAAACTGGATTTGGAACAGGAAACTTTTTATTTTATTTTATTTTTGTTTTTGAAAACTCATCCCTCAGATTTTATAGTGTTGGTTTTGATTTTTGGAAGTTAGTTCTTCATTTGTGAAAAAAAAAAACTACTCTGAAAAGAAAATTAATTGGGGGAAAAAAGATTCAGTGGGGTTTTGGGGGAAAATTTGGGTTGAATGTGTCAAGTTCGATAAGAGATCAATTGGTTGGAGAAGGATTTTCTAGCTATGAATGGGTGATCATCAACATGTCAACTTCATCGTCAAGCATTGGACTTCGAGTGAGTTCTCCATCATGATTCTCTTTAATCGATGCTTTTTAATTGCCAACTTATGTCTGCGTTTATCTAGATGATTATTCTTGGTAGAATAGTAATCTGACTTATGTTATTTTGTACCTTTATCACACTCCTTCTGCCATTTCTTAAACCGTAGTATGAACGATGGCTTAGGGCGTTGGCTTAAGTGTCTGATTTTAAGCATAGATGTCATTGTCAGTGACAATGAATGTTGAATCAACCTTGAGTTTTGTGTAGCGACGCCTATGGGTTTTAGCATGGTTGTAATAGTTGATGCCTTTGTGCATGCATATTCCTTGTGTTATTATAGTCATTTCCTTTTGCTACTTCCTTCATTTTGATAGAAATCACACTAATGAAATATAATGGATGCCTCTCTCATGGATCAAACAATTTTATAGGCTGGGATGAGACGAGAAGGCTTGGAATGGAAAATAAACTGCATTTTCCACAAGAAAGGTAAGTTGATTCCGCATGTGTAAGAATGGGGGTCAGGGATTGATTGATGTTGCCAGAGTAACCCGAGATGGGGGTTGGTAACCTATGAAGGTCAACATTGGGTAACCCATGCTGAGCCATGTGATGACACACTTCCCTTTAGCAACCATGTATGTTTGTAGTTCCCCATTGTTGTTATTGTACCTCTAGAAGTGATTTTTATTATGTTTTTGTCTTGTGGCCTTTTGGATTATTGATTCATGTCCACCTTGTACACTTATCTATTTTTATGTTGTGGGTCCTTTTGTCATCTCCTAGCATGCGGGGTGGACCTTAGGGTCTAAATGGTTGGTTGGAACATGCTATGCACCCATTGGGTTCCCCACCGAGGATCGTGATATTGCAGAGTTGTACCAGTTGTAGTGGTTCTTGATCTTTTTAGTGTTGGTGATAGTTTTGGTGTTATGTTCTACTTTCCTTTCTGATGTACCTAATTATGTATTTGTGGATTCCTTCCCATTGTTATAAGGTAATATGGTTGTATTATGCATTGTTTATCCCATGTATGGGTACAATGTTGTGATATTTGGTTTGCATACATTGCACTTATGAATTGTTGTATATGTGGAAATACTTATAATCATGTAATCTTTGGATTGGTGGTGCATTCCTATGACTAGTGTAATGGATGGATCTTGGATGTTATCATGTGATCATGTATATATATGTGGGTATGTGCAAGATCATCATGGAAAAAATAGGACCTTAAGTGGCAATAAAAATTCAGAAAATCAGAGTTAGACAACTTGACATAAAAATTTGAATAAGTTATCTATATTATTTCAAAAAAATGTAAAAGTAAAATTTGTAGAAAATTTAATGTAGTTTCTAAACTACTAGACCTTTATTTAAAAAGAAAATCTATTTGGTGAAAATTTGAAATTTCAATGCAGTAGTACTTAAATTTCATGGTAAAAATAAGATGTAGGTGTTTGTCTGACCACCTTAAACACAATAAAATGATAATATTTTTTTATAATATTTTAGATATAAGTAGAGGACTCATGTACCGATATGATGCATAGTTTTTTATAATTTTTTTCCAAGTAAATAATTAATTATGATTTTTTATTACAAATTTTAAAAAATATAAATCCTCGTTTGTATAACCACCTTAACTTGGTCAAAACTTCATGAAATTCATTTTTTTTTTAATCATATATTATGTGAAGCATAGAATGTGATGCATGTTTTAGACTCAAAAAATGTGATATTGTTTGAAAGTTATAGATGTTTTTCAATCAACCTATCAATCGGGACTTTATTCGTAATTCTAATAGAAAATGAATAATAATTACTGATTAAATTCAAAGTAAAGCATAATTTATATTGGTGGAAAGCTGAGAATATCCTCTAAAAACCCTTTTCGTTTCATCATTTTTTGGTAAAAAAAAAGTCGTCAGCCACATGGGTCATCATATCACTTACATATCGCCACTTTTTGGCCCATCATGATCCTGCACATGCCCATGTATGTGTATGTAATTATGAATGTATGGTTATTGTTCATTTCTTTTATATAAGATTTTAGATGAATGCATGTAGTTAGTCTTCATTGTTTTGGGTTCATATTAAGTTAGAACATTCACAACGTAATGCAGTCAT
Organism: Sequoiadendron giganteum; assembly: GCA_007115665.2. Taxonomy (NCBI): domain Eukaryota; kingdom Viridiplantae; phylum Streptophyta; class Pinopsida; order Cupressales; family Cupressaceae; genus Sequoiadendron; species Sequoiadendron giganteum. The sequence goes on along the minus strand of CM021105.1, from coordinate 104,631,894 downwards.
GTCACTCCAGAGGATTAGTTAGGTGTTGCATATGCATGATTTCAGTATTATAGTTGTATGGTGGTTTACATTTCATATTATTTATTCTTAAAATAAAATTGTGTTGTTATTTTTAGATGTTTAGTTGTCCTTTGGGGTGTGCGTGGTGGGGCGTTACATTCAACAATGAGTTTATTTTTAGTATAGTGTTTATTTTTGTTATCTTGTGAATCTATTTAATGTTTATTGTTTATTGCTTATAATTCAATTATGGGATCTAATTATTATCTATGTTAATGATTGATTACAACTATGAGTTCAATTTACAGAATCATTACTATTGTTATTTCTATTATAGTCTTTTTTGTTGAAATATTGCAGTACTGCCATAGTGACAAAAGCAAAACAAAAACATTAATTGGATTTTTAATTTAGGTAGTTTAAGAATGAATTTTCATCTCCACTCACCTCATGAATCACAAACCTTGTGCATATATGCATGACATCTTTCAAAAATTTATTCCTCAAATTGACACTTAGACCAAGCCGAGTCTTATTATAAAATATTAAATCCTTCTTCTTATTTACCCCAGTTTTGACCTATCATTTTCATGTCATTTTTAGGGAAAGGTGTCAAAGGTATGTTAAGTGAGCTGAGATAGGACCAATGCATTAGGATGAAATCTTGCTCACCTTCTAGTCATTCCTAGGTGATTACTCCTAATTTGCATTGTTTAAATTATATAGATGCATGATTAAAATTTGTAGGTAAATCTTAGGGGTTAAAATTACTTTTATATCAACACAATTTGTTGCGAGTTAGTTGATAAGTAAATAAGTAATTTTGAAGAAACACTATAAAAAAAAAATTATTTTGCAAGGTTAGGTCATACCTCTTTTTACTTTGTGTGATTAGCACTAATCGGGTAAAAATCTAAAAAAACACAGAGCACAAAAGAGAGAAAAAAAGGAATTGACCTTGTGCAGATCAAATAATGGTTGTATTATAGGAATTGAGGGAGTTTCAATTCATAATTATGTGAATGAATACAAGAAGGGATAATTTCAAGGTGAGCATTCTAATTTTGAATTTCTTATTAACATTCCCATGGGTATTGCACCTATGACAAATATTAACCAAAGTTATTGTAGAGAAGATGCCATCTTATGGATATCAAAGAAAAATGATAAGCTATTGGAAGACTATATGGAACGTTTCTTGTTTATCCTGCAAAAATATAAATATAACAAGCTAAACCAAGATGCCATCAAAATGATCTGTTTGAAAGGGATGATTGAAGATGTAACGCCTCGTTGAGCAACCCAGGGAACGACGCGACACTAATGCTAAACAATCGATTTTTTTTTTTTAACATTTAATTATATCATGTGATCAACAACCTAACATGAACATTCTTGGGTTCCACAACTACATTACTAAAGTAAATAAAAAACATAACACATCCAGTACCATATACAAAATCATGAGAAAAATCATAACAAGATTACATTACATCTAGAGTTTCTTTACAAGTTCCTTTACAATAAATGATATTGTGACAAATATTTATACATCACAAGAGGTAGTACATCGAAACCTCATGCAACATAATGAGTGAGTAAAATAAAGAATACGAGCAAGAATACCTGACAAAAAAGTCCATGAGCTCATCAAACAAGCAATCACTGTGAACGATGTGTATCCAGGATCTTGCCAAGAACAAACTCATCTCAAATAGTATCATCTGTAGGGGACCCAATGGAAGAAATGGCACGTTCCTCTGAACCATGTGGAACTCGAAAGCCCACCCCCCATGCTAGGAGATAGTAATAGGTCCTTAATTCAAACATACATCTAGAATAAATAACATACAACACATGGTCAACATACATGACATCACAATGACATGACAACTTACATACTCCCAGAGGCAGCAATACAATCACAGGTGACTCTATATAGGAGACCCAATAAATACATAAGGACAGGAGTGTCATCACTTGAAAGTAATAGGTTACCTTGGAGAATCTTCCTAGGTTACCCGCCCTCAACCCAAGTTACCCTGGCAACCTCTTATGATTTCTAGCCCCTATATGAACTTATGTGGCATCGAAACACTTCTTGAAAAGAAAAATTGTTCGATTAGCCATTCCAAGCCATCTCAACCTACCGTTAGTCTATACAAATACTAAGGCATAAGGAGAGGCATTGCATAGAAAATACAGAGAAATATTTTCCAAAAACTATCGTGCAAAAGAATTGTCCTCCAAAATTTTCATTCATTTCTAATTAAATGAAATTTTCCCCAACTCAACCTCCGATTGCATGCGAATAATTAGCTAGTTCAAATTTTCTAACATCTTCTTCAAAACATGAAATTTTTGCAAATTTCATTCACAACAACTTGTTCGATTTTGAAAACATCAAGATTGTGCATTCATATTAGTTTCAACTAATTATCCTTGCACAAATAATATATTTTAATAATTCACAATTAATTCCTCAATATTCTAAAAATAACCTTTCAAATTAAACATAATCATTCATAACCTTAATTAAACAAGGCAATTAATCTCTTATCATATCAATACCACTAATTTAAATCATTTAATTAATCTAAACAAAAAATTATGAAACATGACAACATAAAATGACGTGACAAATAAAGAATAACACAACAAAACAAACAATAATAAGACAAATGGGTACAAAAATGATACTCATTCTTTCTAGAACGATGGCTCATGATAGAGGACTAGAACTATCTCCCTTGAATGAATTCCATTGGGCCTTGGCATACTCAGACTAGACGAAGCAAGTGGAGTCAATGCTTGTACCTAAAAGCTGCATCAAACTGCACAGTCAACCATAGCAACATATATATATCAAAAGACACACCGTGAAGAAGAATCACAATGTAGCAAGATACTCATGATGAGTACTTCTACACTATCTCCTTCACTGAGATGACATAAAAAATAACATCTAACATCAGTTACATCATAGTACCATCATTAACATTCAAGAATATTATACACACCATAATAATGTCATCTCACGAAAGGAAACAGAGGATCATAAGGTAAAGTGTATCATCAACTAAGTGTCACAACAAAAAGTATAATCCATGACAGTACATCAAAGTAACATAGTATCAAAATTAACTAACGACTAAAAGAAACTCTAAAATAACTAAAACAACAATGTCATCTGGAGGGTCACTATAGAAGAAATCCTAGAAGCTTTAAATCTCATGTGTACTAGAGATGTTTCAAAAAAATTATTTGATCAAATTTCTATTTTGTGCAGGAATTACTCTCAGTTTATGATGCAGAGGAATTTGAACAAAAGGAAAGAAGAAAAGGAATAACAAGTTCTAGCTATGTGCTACCCAACTTGTTTCAAGAAGAAATATTATGTAGATTCCATGCTGCTCAAGGAAGGGAGACCAATTTCAAAAAAAATCAACACTATCCATGGCAACCACATGATATGAATCATCAATGGTTCCCACCTCAACACCCATGGGTAGGAAACTAAAAATTAATTGAACATAATGGTGGTATTCAACACCTACAACAAAAGTATTCAACACAAATTAATCCTTCTCCTATGTGTCTAGAAAATACAAATTTAATTTCTGCACAACAGGAGATAACATCTCTTAAAGAAATAATTAAAGAACTACAAATGTGTGCCAAATATGGGGATGATGAAATATTTCATATTTATGTTGCAAATAGGTCTGGACCTGTGTATGATGAAGGGACATTGAAAACACTATCTTTTATTCCTACAGTAAGTCACATATACATTAAGGAAAACCCAGATCAATATATAGCTTCCTCTTATGCATTCAATGGTGAGAATCATCTTGTAGTAGCCACAAGTACAAGAATGCATGCCTTTGATGGTAAGAATCGGTTCAAAGAAATTGAAAGGTATGTACCTTCTTGTCCAAACCAATATGTAAATGTCTCTCCATCCCTTGATCTTAGCAAGACAATGCTTCATGTAGAGTTAACAACAACATTTGAGGAATGTATGGTTTTAAAAGAGGACACACCTATAGCAATTTTTTCTACCTCAATTAATGAGAGAAAATACAACTGTTGATAAGGAGAAGCAAAAAGTAATAGTTTCCCTTGGAACAATTGTTTCAAAATTCATGGAGGAGATAGATCAATCTAATAAAGATGAGCAACAGTTTGTAGTAGGTTTGGTTACATATGCGACTATTTCTCACACATTTCTTATTTAGGATTGGAAAAATGCTCTTAGAGATCAACTCACAACCATTGTTATTTCACATTTTGCTGAGAAGAAACTTCCAGCATATGAATTTGCACTCATTGATGAGAAATGATCAATTGAAGAAGCTATCATAACATCTTCTATGCTTTATATCATAAATAATATTCTGGGTTTTGAAGACAAATGTGTGGCTAGGTATGTTGATAAACTTGTACATGTTGACATAAATAAATGGTTTGTAATTGAACACACTCAATAATTATAGGTATTAATTCCCATCCCTATTAAAAATGAGCATCTAACAAGAAAGGATGTGTATGAAGGAGAAAATTATGCAGCTATTAGGAGAGATATAGAACTCGTGATAATCACTTAATTTGATAAAATAAATTTTTTTGTCATTAAATAATTTCGTTGAAGAAGCAATTATATTTTTACAATGATTATTATTATCATTTTTGATAGCTCGGTAAACATGATGTATTAAGTTGTAATAAACTGTTTGAAAATAATAATTGGCATGTAGAAAATGCTCTTTTACATGAAAAAATAGGAGGAAAACATTTTTAAAATAGGGAAAAACAACATTTTAAGAATGGGAAAAATGTGGGAAAATTTGCATAAATCTTCTTCAGCAATGAAGAATCTGAAGGCCATAGAATAAGGAAAATGTTCTTGGCTCTGCCTCGGGACCCCACAAGGGGAACTTCCCCTTAACCCCACTAGGGATTGCCGCCCCCAGACCCCCACTTTCGAATTTAAAAACAAAAGAAGAAATTGGTGGGGGAATCACGTTGAAACAAAGTGGTATTTTTATACCCCCTCTATCTAAATAATGCAACTTAGCTTATCATTATCTTCCATTACCATTGTCACATAAATTTCTTATAACTAAGCAAGAGCAAATAATTGATGAATTTTTTGAACAATGAAATTTTAAAAATGAAAATTTGACCATTGGTTGTTCTAATTGTTGCAAGGAAGAAGCTAAGTGCACATACCAAGTTGTTTAAGAATACATGGTGAAGGAGACACAAGTCGTAAGTGAGACTTAACAAAACAATGGTGAAAGTGAACAAGTCTCCTTTGTAACCCAAGGGTAACTTCATACATCAAAGTTGGAACATCGAGGTATGATTAATGATTTTAACTTGTCTTATAATTCTATTGGATTAAAAGAGACAACATGTTTCTTCATAAAAGTCTACAAATTTTATTCTTACATAACTTTGAAATAATATAGATAACTTATTCAAATTTTTACGTCAAGTTGCCTAACTCTGATTTTATGAATTTTCATCGCCACTTAAGGGCTTGTTTTTTCCATGATGGTCCTGGACATACCTGAATACATAATTAATCAATTGAATTAATTATTTTCAAATAAAATAATTAATTCAACAAATAATTAATTATATTTATGGATGAATGGATTAATCATGTTTTGTGCACATATTCTATAAATATTGCATCCATAAAATGAAATTAAATTTCCCTTGCAAAGGAAATCAAAAGAAAATGTTAATGAAACTGAATCTCAACAATAGTTGCCTCATGTGGCCTATCAACATAAGTGTTTTGTCTATAAATGGAACTAGCATTGCCAATATCCTCTATACTTGACCTTCCTTGTCTTAATGGAACCATCTAGATATCCATTGTATAGCTTTATTTTGATTTTTCATTGGGCATGCTTCAGGGGTCTCAATGAGACTAGTTCTTGAAGAAAAGCTATGAAATTTATGTGATGAATATGAAGAAAGTTATAAAAAAGTAGTTGTCAACCATTTTGTTCAGTCATTTGGTAATAAAAGTTATTTCTCAACCTTAGAATGAGTTCTAAGCTTTGAAATTAATAATCATATCCAAGTGTTCCAATACCGTCAATTTCCTTTATATTTGAATTCCTTCCAAGACTTTGAGCTAAACATGAAAGATCCTATTCACAAGGGTGAGACTAATTCAGAAAATGACAATTCATGGTTGCTGCAAATATTCTAGCACATGAGGTTTTAGCTGTTCCATGAGGACCGTAGAACACATAAATTCAAACAATTTTTCCCTTTAACTAAAACATTGATAAGAGCGTGAGTTACGTAAATTTTTCTTGTCGATGCTTTGCGCATCATGCCCTTGTGTATGCTTCCTGATTTGCACGTGTGGAGAGAGAGCATTTTCTAAAGTTTTCAAAGCTCTCTCTTTTGCCGATCTATGCCTTATTGCAATATTTTATTCCAAGAGACAACATTTTTGCCAAGGCATTCTATCATACAATTCTCAACCTTTTTTATGCTTCTCCATTTTTTGTGATCATTCTTCAATCATGGAATTACATGAGATGACATTACTTTTATTTTTCCTTCCACAACCATTCTCTTAGCTTGAAATTTTGTATGCAATGTCTCTTCATTTTCTTGAACGTTTCCAAAGCACGTTTGATGAATGCACTTTGTACACACCCTCTGCAATCATTTAATTCCATGCACCGAATCCCCTTTTAATTTATCAAAGTCTCCTTATAGATCCTTTCAACAAATCCATGTTTGTACATATCTTTCAATATTGTGTTCCATGGAATGATGTTTCTTTTAAGGCATGCTTCCTTGAAGGATTTGATCAAACAATTCACCAGCCACACCTATTTATATGCTTCATTTTGCATGTAAATTTAATGGGTAATTGCAACTACAATATTTGAAGCATTTTTAATAGATCATTTGTGACTATTCAGTAGTCCTCATATTTCTAGAGAACATGCTTCTATCGAGGCATTCTTAAATAGTGTGCGGCTTCTATTTTTACTTCCATGTCTAATCTTTGCCAAAGCATTTGCAATGGTCATGCAGATGTTGTTTAAGGATTTGGAATCTTTCTTTTCAACTGCCAATTGCATTTTCTCACAGTTTTTTTAGGCATTAGGTCAAAAAAGTCAATCGTGCCTATGCTTCCACATTTAACATGCATATCTAGCAGGGCAGTTGGAACCTCAACATTTTGACCAAAACCCGCTTTCATTGCTACATTTTTAATGGATGTTCATACACTTAAGAGAAGAAACTCGCGGAGGTTGTAGAATATGGCCTTACACCATAGGATTCACATGTTTAGAAGTTTTAAATTCTTTTCATGAAGTCCATTTTGGGCATATCCTACAATATTTTTTATGAAACTGCACCATATCATGCTTATTCGTCATTATCTAAAGCATGTCACCAAAAAATCTCACACCTTGTCCAAAAATTTTATGCTTTATGTGCTTTGCTTCAATGAAACTCCATGAGGTCGTGTATTCTTGAGGGGAATTTTATCAAATAGTTGATTTTCCTTGTCTATACTTTCCCATTTTGCATCTATGTATCTGAATTTTGCATTTTGTGTCCACAAGGAAATTGCAATATCAAAAATCATTAATGTGCCCTTTGATTCAGTGAAATAGTATCTCTCTGGGGAATTTTCCTCAAACATATAGTGCTCTCTTCCTATGTTTCAACTTTGGAGAGTATTGATGATGCTTCCACATTTCTTTGTAGCATTTTTTAAACCAATTGATAATGCCTTGCTAGGAGAGTGGATCAGGAGAGGTCTTGATTTTTCCACATGGTCAGAGGCAAGAACAAGATGAAACTTACCTATGAACCTTTAATTGTAGTTTCCATGGTTCTCCCCAAACCCGACATCTGAAGGCCCTCTTTGAAATTTTTTCATTATCCTTCTTTGAGTTTCCCTATAATTCATCTTATGACTGGAAATATTTTAAATCCTTTATGCTAAATCCATATTGTGCATCGCCTATAATAATTGCATTCCCTATGGTGACATCTCTTCGAGGGAGGCGATCAGAATTTTTAGTCCACAAAAGACTCCTCCTTGAATCTTCACTATGCACTGAATTGGGACTAGATGAGTGCAGGATCCTAAACTTGCAGAGTGTGGGAGCCAGACGAACGCAAACCCAAGACCATTTTAGTGCAAGGTTCCAAATTTTTTCCCATACCTGAAATCTGACAAAGGCAATTGTGTATGGGTTTGGGAATCAAGATGAAACCTAGACATGTACAATTTTAAGTTTTTGAACTGAGTTCCCTCCCGAACCCGAATTTGAAAAGAAGATTTATTAATTTTTTTCCAAACCCCTTATGTGTGTGCAGAAATTTTGGAAGCTGAAGATTATTTTTGTGGGGTTGGGGACTCTTTTATTATTATTTTTTTAAAAACCTTTGTATTTTCTATGTTTTCTATTTTTTTATTTTGTTTTTCTATTTTATTTCTTTTATTTGATTTTTAGAGTTTTAAATCTTTTAAAATTAAAAGATCTATTTTATTTTCTTTAAGATTCTTTTTGATTTTATGATTTTTTTGAACAAATATTTTTAAATAAAAAGATTCATTTATTTAAAGTTTAAAAGATCAATTATTATTTTACATTTATTTAAATTTTCAAATCTTTTAAAATTTATTTATTCTTAAATTTTAACTTTATGAATCTTTTTAAAATTAAGAAGATTTACTTTGACTTAAAATTTTAAAAATAAATTTATTTATTTTATTTTAAATTTTCTATTTTTTGGCGAAAGAATAGAAATACTGGAAGCAATGATGCTACAAATGACAAAAAAAATGTGCAACCAATATTTAATTTGATGACATATACTCCAAACACCAATCAAAATAATGACCAAGACATCAATCAAAGTGTGAATCAAAAAAAAAATCCGAACAATGGAAAATCTAAACCACAATCATATCAAAGCTAATTAAACCGATGAAGATTCGCACCATTAGGACAACTACTAGAATCAACAATGAGATAACTTATTGAAAATGGACTTATCGCCTTACCTGAAGCAAGAAATTGGGAACCAAAAGTAAAACCATCTTGGTGGAATGACACAGACTATTGTAACTTTCACAAAAACAAAGGACACAAAATAAATGATTGTATGCAATTAAAACATATAGTTCAAGATTTGATTGATAGTAAAAAGGTATTCGTAGAAGGACATCATACTAACAATGATCATATTGCATTTAAGAATCCTTTACCAAATTATGAAAAGGGAGAATCTTCTTCTACAAGCGGTAAAGGTAAAAATGTAGACTACGTTTTTGATGGCACAATATTTTATATTTCTACAGTTGAGAAATATTTTTTCATTGACAATCAAGTTGATAACATTATAACCAATGGAATCATACCATTAGATCTAATCCATAACATAGACATATCCAACAATTAGATCAATGGACAACATAAAAATTTGGGAAAAGCAAGACTACCAACAAGTCAACATAATAACAAGAGGGAAATATAAGGTAATATTGAAAGGATTTTCATCTAAAACTGCTAATCCCCCTTTAATTCAATACAACATTGTCAATCAACTGTAGAAAATACCAGCACAAATATCAATATTGAAACTTCTTAAAATATCACCATCTCATAAGGAAGTTTTGGAATAAGATCTTGTGGCCACCATAATACCCAATAATTTGGATGTCTATCAATTTCAAGCTATGGTGGGACATTTAACCATACCTCATTGTCTATCATTCTCTAAATAGGACGATGTATCACTTAATCATCCACACAATACTTCACTTCATATCGAAGTTTTAATCCATAAACACCATGTTAAACATGTCATAATAGATGGTGAGCTCGTTTAAAAATTTTCACTTTAAAATTGATCTATGCACTAAGTTATTCTGATAATGTTATAAATGACAAAAGGAAAATAACAATAAAATCCTATGACGAAGAAGAAAGATCCTCCAAGGGATTGATTGTGTTGCCTATTCAAGTAGGACCAATCATGAAGAATATAGTTTTCCAAGTGCTAGAGAAAGAGATAACATATAATATACTCTTGGGGTGCCCATGGATTCATGAAATGCAATTGTTTCCTTCAACTTATTATCAGTGTTTAAAATTTTTTGTCAATGGACAAGAAGTAACTATATCAACAGACTACAACAATATCCAATATTGCAACATTCTTAAAATAGCTCAAGACACTTTTGTGCCTCATAATTGAGAAGAAAGCACTTGTACTTAATCAAATAGTGACAAGAAACCAAATGTTGTATCTAAATGGGTTGATAAAAAGGGCCAATCAAAAGACACAAGTGTTGTTGATTCCACTTTATTAGACAATGAGGCTCACTTGAATACTCTATCACAACAATTTCAAGATAATGTCCAGTTAACCGACAAAGGCATGTGGTAATATTCCATTAGGCAATCTGTAACGCCCCACCCCACAACCCTAGAGGAAGCTGCAATCAACAACTTAAACAGGCTAATTTTTTTTTTAAAGGAATAATTAAATAAGCTAGTTCACTAACATTGCCAACAACCTCTAAGGTTACTTGACAGAGGTTATATAGAACCTCAACAAAGAACAAGAATTAAACCATGTCATTCATTAACTTAATAATTTAAACACATACATTCCAATAAGATAATTTACATCTAGCATAAGAGATAACTTTCAAATTCAGTAATCCATTCATTAAAAAATAAGGTTACAACACTCATTCCCTGAATGAGGTAAGTCCAACAAATATAATTACAATTACAACTTCCACCTTGATAACAACTGAGGGGTAAAATAATACAAGACCAACTGATATGCAATAAATCAAGAAATGATACAGAATCCAACGAGCTCTCCAACTGGAAGTCTCATCCACATGAACATGACGATAGCCCAATGGATTTAGGTGCACACCACCCAACCAAGTGGAACCCAAAGGCCCACCCCCCATGCTAGGAGATAGTAATCAGGAATCCTAACCAAAACCATCTACCCCTAGACACAAACTAACTCAAAACTGGACCAAACTGAAACCACTAATCACATGTACAACACAAGTACAACTCTACATGGTCACATTACTTCTAGAAATAAAGCAGATCAAGTATGTTACGAGAACCATACACACAAAATCAAATACCAACTGTGGTCACAATAGGTATGTTACGGAAACCATTCACATAATAAACAAGTACCAATTGTTGTCCTATATAGAGTGTCATCACACAGCTCACCATGGGTTGTCCTTCGGGAATCTTCATAGGCTCCGGCCCCCACTAAGGGTTATCCTAGTGGCCTCAACTGAATCCTGGTCCCCATACTCACTTATGCGGAATCAAATACCTTTCGTACAAACAAGATAGGTGACCTTGCCATTCCAGGCCTTCCCACTCATCCCAAGTCTAAACGAGCCCTTGTGTCTATGAGTGAGGCATAATTATCTTGATTAGTGAGAAGTACCACCTAATCTTCTAAGTATTGTTTTAGTTATCACTTGTTAAACCACCCTCGAAAGTTTCCCAGTTTACCTCCTTGGGCTTTGGCCCCTACGGAAGCCACTCTTCTACTTGACAACTTACCAACCATAACCATCCAATCACCAAGGGTACAAAGTGAAAACAAACACGATACCACAAACACTCCTTTCTCAGAGGGTAACATAAGTTCAATCCCTCTCCAAACACTAGAGGTAAAAAAATAAAAACGACTCAATATGAGGAGGCACAAATCACATTACCCACTTCTAATCCAAAAGGAGGCACAAGAAATTCCCGTTCATGGAAGCTGGGTAACAAATTGGCTAAACGCACCACCCAAGGCAATCCCAAGGTTGACCATCACATTACGAGAACATACTACCTTGAAAACTCAACTGGAAGGTTGCCTAAATATTAAAACCCACATTTTTCCAAATGATAACACACATAGAACATATCGAAATGAGATAAGAATCAAATCTACTTTGGGTTCACTAAACCCATTTTTCACTAACATTCAGTAATCAATGCATTAGATAAACTATATTAAATACGCCATTTAAAAAAATCATTTATTTCTACGATAGCATATAAATGCATAAAACATTAACCTGTATCTCAATAATTTAGATAAAAGAAGAATCCCATTTAAATACAATATTGTTTTTCTACTGCCAATAAAATCCATTTTAAAAAAAAAGAAATAATTCCCCTTAACAATATGATAATATAATGAAATTATCATTTTCAAAAGTTAATATTTAAAACATTCATATTATTTCTATTGTTTAAATTTCCTCATAATATTATAAAATCGTACTATTAAGCCATTATAAGCATTTTAATATTATAATGATCATAGTATTACACTATTAAGATCATTTAATATTAAAATAAGTTGTAATATTAACATGAATATTATAATGGGATACAAAATATTATAATGATTATAATATTAAATATTATAAAAATAATAATATTGAAATATAATAAACCATTATCATAAATAAATATATATATATATATATATATTTAATTTTAAAAGCCCAAGGGCATGAGCCTTGGTTCGCATGCCAACCCTAAGGTTGAGCTGCGTGACCTCGGGTTTCATGTGCTGGTTGGGTTTAGGTCGGTCGCGGCTCCCATGGCAGGTAGCGGTGGTGGTTTGATAGTGGGCGGATGTAGGAGGCGACACCACTGGGGAGAGGGAAGGCATCGACGGAGAGAACCCCACGCAGGGTGCAGGATGAGGGCGGTGAAGGAGGAGGTGGGTCAGCGCAGCGGCGCTGTGCGTGGCCGGCCACCGCTAATGGTGGTGCGACTGTGCACTACACAACCGACCACCATTAACGATGGTCGCGTTGCATAGACCACTCGCGGAGGGGTCGCTAGCGTGGCTCCCCCACGCCGCTTCCCATGGGGGTGGTTGTGGGGTGAGCCACAACCCCAAACCTTAATGATTATTTATTTATTTTTTTAAAACTTTTCAAGACTTTCATTTTTTAAAATGAAAATAAAAATTAAAAAACCAAAAGAAAAATAATATAGCCCTTGGCAAAATTCGAATTTTAATAAAATTTTGCTAGCACTACTTTGCTAGGGCAAGATTATGAAATAAATTATAAACTATGTACATAGGTAATCATATATTCATTTACCCATATTGAAACTAAATAAATTGAAGAACACAAAGAATAAAACCAACAATTTACATTCAAGTAATTATTTTAAATTTTGGAAGCACTCTATTCCTAACTAGGTTTACCTCCAAATTGAATAAAAACACAAGATCCCAATTGGTTTATTTTGCAATCAAACAACAGATTCATAGATTTTCAACCACTCACAATTAAAATTTCAAAAGAACTTATTTAAAGTAAACATGAACCTATTTAATCTATAGTTGAGTGAAGACCCTGTTGCTGCCTCGATCCCCTCTTTAGATCCTCATATTCTTCAAGCTTTAATCCAAAAACCCACAATTTGAACAAATTCTTCCTCTTCTCTTTTTTAATTTTTTCTCCAAAACTCCATCCTCATTTTTGTGAAGGAATTCAAAGATATGCAAAATTCCTTCCAAGAATCCTACACCCACCCTCATAACTTTTTGAAAACAGAATAGCAAAAGTCTTTCTTTTCAATTTTTGAATTTTTGAATTTTTGAATTTCTAAATTGACTTTCAATTCATTTTCCAAATTTTCCAATTCCAACATAAATATGCATGCATTTCCAAAATGAATAATGTAAATCATTTCCACATAAATAACTTAATCCATCAATAAAATAAATCTACCATAAGATTAAAATATATATTAATTAAATCAAATTACTCACTAATTTAAATCACATTTCTAACATTATTCTAACTTCCTAATTAAATTGAAATCAGGCAAATAGAACAAAATAGAACAACTGGACCACACTACGACCGATGACACACTATGACTAGGGTGACACCTTGACATGGGAATCCTAGCTACTATCTCCCAATCAACTATCGTTGGGCATTGGACACACTCAAACCTGTGAAACCAGGTGGAGTCAATGTCCTGTACCTGTCAACCTGCGAACAAGGAATATAACCACATGCAATAATATGTCATAAATAAGGCACACCGTGAAGAGGAAATCATGAAATTGCAGGGCACTCACAAGCGAGTGATGCGATACCATTCTCTTCACCAATATAGTAGTACCAATTGACGTATCTAACATACTAATATAATTTAAAGCATAAAACATCTTTAATTCAAACATCCATAATGTTAATCTCAAAGCTTGCCAAATGATAACATCAAATTAAAACACCATCACATCAAAAGATAATAATAACGTTGCTTTATAGATAGCGATCAAATAGAAGCCGAGTACCATAGTCAAGGTACTTATAGAAAGTACAACAAAATAGAGCATAACACTGTTTGATCAAAAGGACAAAATGGTGGGGTATTACATCCTCCCCCCCTAGGGTTAGGCTTACTCTTGGAAGCTTGCAACAGTACGGATATTACTCCCTCATACAAACTGCATATAAATCAAAACCTTGACCCCTGAGGCCGAGCATCCTGCACTGGATGACCAACCCCAAAAGTCTCAATGACAACTCCCCGATACCCAGGCTGACGGTTAACAACCACAACATAAGCTCGATGAGATCTACTTGCATCACCAACTATCGGCTTAGATGTCGTTGGTCCCTTAGGAAATCTAGATGTGCCATTGTCGGGACATATTCTAGCTATGTGACCCTGTTGGCCACAAGAAAAATACCTTGTACCTCTGCCATAACTTCTACCTCCAGATGGTGCGCTAGATTATTGTGCACTATCCTTGAAGGTAGACTGTGAACCCTGAGTTGATTGGTCATAGCTGAAACATTTTGCACACCTCCAGTTCCAATTCCTCCTAGGTAAAGAACCACCATCATCCTGACAAGGCCGAGAGTCCTTACACTTCCCAAGCGCACTCTCCTGCTGCTGACCACTTTGAGATGGTCCCTGCTGAGCTCGAGAAGGTACACCTCCCTGAGGCTGCCCTCCTCTAGCACTAGATCCAGTTGCTAAATTACCACCAACCTACACTCCTATGTGACCTCCAAGTGCCATACTCAGATTCTCCTCAATAAGGCGTGCTTTCTCTACTGCCATACCCATGGTCTTAGGTTCAAAAACCCTCACACCACCGCTGAGATGGGAATTTAAGCCCCTAACAAAATGGTGCACTAACATGCTCTCATCGTCACCAATCCCAACATACTATTTGAGCTCATAAAAATGTCACTCGTATTGCTCAACAGATAATTCCAACTGACACAAGGCATGGAACTCGTCGCCTCGGCGTTGATGCCAATGCTCAGATAAGAATCAAGCCCTGAACCTCTCTAAGAAGATCTCCCATGATGCTATATGGATGTCGATATGGAGCTTCTGCTCCTCTAGTCTCCACCAAGTGGATACAAATCCTCTCAACTGCATGATGGCATAACAAGCTTTGGTGTTACTGCCATATAGATGCATGGAAAAACACCTATCTAGGTCTATGAGCCAAGTCTCGGCCTCTAAACCCATACCAGATCCATCATATAATGGAGGGTGTCCCCTGAGTAGGTCCCTCATATGTGACTCAAACTAGGGTGGGGCTTCCCTCACCACAAGGTTAACCTGAACCTCTACCTACCTCGGTCCAGGGAGTGCCAAAGCATCCTCAAACTCTCCACGCATAGCCTCAATCCCTATTGGATCCTGCTGACGATCCCTGACCATAGGTGCATTCTGAGATGCCTGAGGTTCTTCCTAATCAAGAACAACTGATACACGAGGAGGAGATTCATGCTGACTCCCACCTCGACCACCTATATGGCCACAACCACACCCTCTACCTCTTTCAGGTCTGGGAGGCATAATATTGCACAGACACATTAAGGTATTAGGCAAGGCACACAACTAAAAGCCTACATAGCTAAAAGCTTAATGGCTCCATCATAGTCCCAGAGTACCCAGTGTTTAAACCTAGGCTTTGATACCATGTGTAATGCCCCGCCATGCAACCCTAGAGGAAGTTGCAATCAACAACTTAAACAGGCTAATTTTTTTTTTTAAAAGGAATAATTAAATAAGCAAGTTCACTAACATTTCCAACAACCTCTAAGGTTACGAGATAGAGGTTATAGAACCTCAACAAAGAACAAAAATTAAACAATGTCATTCATTAAATTAATAATTTAAACACATACATTCAAATAGGATAATTTACATCTAGCATAAGAGATAATTGTCAAATCCAGTAATCTATTCATTAAACAATAAGGTTACAACACTCATTCCTCGAATGAGGTAAGTCCAATAAATATAATTACAATTACAACTACCACCTCGATAACAACTAAGGGTTAAAATAATACAAGATCAACTAATATGCAACAAAGCGAGAACTGTTATAGAATCCAACGAGCTCTCCAACTGGAAGTCTCATCCATATGAACATGAAGATAACCCAACGAATTTAGGTGGATGCCACCCAACCAAGTGGAACCCAAAGGCCGACCCCCCGTGCTAGGAGATAGTAACCAAGAATCCTGACCAAGACCATCTACCCCTAGAGATAGACTAACTCAAAATTGGACCAAACTGAAACCACTAATCACATGTACAACACAAGTACAACTCTACATGGTCACATTGCTTCTAGAAATAAACAGATCAAGTATGTTACGAGAACCATACACACATAATCGAATACTAATTGTGGTCACAATAGGTATGTTACGGAAACCATACACATAATAAACATGTACCAACTGTTGTCCTAGACAGAGTGTCATCACACAACTCGCCATGGGTTGTCCTTTGGGAATCTTCATAGGCTTCGGCCCCCACTAAGGGTTATCCTGGTGGCCTCAGCCGAATCCTGGCCCCCATACTCACTTATACGGAATCAAATACCTTTCATATAGACAATATAGGTGACCTTTCCATTCCAAGCCTTCCCACTCATCCCAAGTCTAAACGAGCCCTTGTGTCTATGAGTGAGGCATAATTATCTTGATTAGTGAGAAGTAGCACCTAATCTTCTAAGTATTGTTTTAGTTATCACTTGTTAAACAACCCCAGAAGGTTTCTCAGTTTACCAATTTGGGCTTTGGCCCCTACGGAAGCCACTCTTCTACTTGACAACTTACCAACCATAACCATCCAATCACGAAGGGTACAAAGTGCAAACAAACATGATACCACGACCACTCCTTTCTGAGGAGGTAATATAAGTATAGTCCCTCTCCAAACACTGGAGGTAAAAAAATAACAACCACTCCATACAAGGAGGCACAAATCATATTACACACTCCTAATCCAACAGGAGGCACAAGACATTCCCGTTCATGGAAACCGGGTAACAAACTGGCTAAACACACCACCCAAGGAAATCCCAAGGTTGACCATCACATTACGATAACCTACTACCTTGAAAACTCAACTGGAAGGATGGCTAAATATTAAAACCCACATTTTTCCAAATGATAATACACATAGAACAAATCGAAACGAGACAAGAATCAAATCTACTTTGGGTTCACTAAACCCATTTTTCACTAACATTCAGTAATCAATGCATTAGATAAACTGTATTAAATATGCCATTTAAAAAAATCATTTATTTCTACGATAGCATTTAAATGCATAAAACATTAACCCGTATCTCAATAATTTAGAAAAAAGCAGAATCCCGTTTAAATACAATATTATTTTTCTATAGCCAATAAAATCCATTTTTTTTAAAAAGAAATAATTCCCCTTCACAATATGATAATATAATGAAATTATCATTTTAAATAGTTAATATTTTAAACATTCATATTATTTATATTGTTTAAATTTCCTCATAATATTATAAAATCATACTATTAAGCCACTAAAAGCATTTTAATATTATAATGATCATAATATTACACTATTACGATCATTTAACATTAAAATAAGTCATAATATTAACATGAATATTATATTGGGATACAAAATATTATAATGATTATAATATTAAATATTATAAAACTAATAATATTGAAATATAATAAAACATTATCATAAATATATATATATATATATTTTTTTAAAATTTTAAAAGCCCAAGGGCATGAGCCTTGGTTCACGTGCCAACCCTAAGGTTGAGCTGCGTGACCTTGGGTTTCATGCGTCGGTTGGGTTTAGGTTGGCCGCGGCTCCCATGGTCGGCGGCGGTGGCGGTTTGACAGTGGGCGGCCGCAGGAGGCAGCGCCACCCTTAGAGAGGGAAGGCATCAGCGGAGAGAACCTCGCATAGGGTGCAGGCTGAGGGTGGCGAAGGAGGAGGTGGGTCGGCGCAACGGCATTGTGCATGGCCGACCACCACTAATGGTGGTGTGGCTGTGCACTGCACAGCCGACCACCATTAACAGTGGTCGCGCTGCATAGACCGCATACAGAGGGGTCGCTGGCATGGCTCCCCCACACCGCTTCCCATGGGGGCGGATGTGGGGTGAGCCCCAGCCCCCAACCTTAATAATTTTTTAAGAAAAAAATTTTCAAGACTATCATTTTTCGAAATGAAAGAAAAAAAAAAACCAGAATCAAAATAATATATCCCTTTGCAAAATTTGAATTTTAATAAAATTTTGCGAGCGTTACTTTGCTAGGGCAAGATTATGAAATAAATTATAAACTATGTACATAGGTAATCATATATTCATTTACCCATATTGAAACTAAATAAATTGAAGAACACAAAGAATAAAACCAACAATTTACATGCAAGTAATTATTTTAAATTTTGGAAACACTCTATTCCTAACCAGGTTTACCTCCAAATTGAACAAAAACACAAGATCCCAATTGGTTTATTTTGCAATCAAACAACAGATTCATAGCTTTTCAACCACTCACAATTAAAATTTCAAAAGAACTTATTTAAAATAAACATGAACCTGTTGAATCTGCAGTTGAGTGAAGACCCTGATGCTGCCTTGATCCCCTCTTCAGATCCTCAGATTCTTCAAGCTTTAATCCAAAAACCCACAATTTGAACAAATTCTTCCTCTTCTCTTTTTTAATTTTTTCTCCAAAACTCCATCCTCATTTTTGTGAAGGAATTCAAAGATATGCACAATTCCTTCCAAAAATCCTACACCCACCCTCATAAATTTTTGAAAACAGAATAGCAAAAGTCTTTCTTTTCAATTTTTGAATTTTTGAATTTCTAAATTGACTTTTAATTCATTTTCCAAATTTTCCAATTCCAACTTAAATATGCATGCATTTCCAAAATGAATAATGTAAACCATTTCCACATAAATAACTTAATCCATCAATAAAATAAATCTACCATAAGATTAAAATATATATTAATTAAATCAAATTACTCACTAATTTAAATCACATTTCTAACATTATTCTAACTTCCTAATTAAATTGAAATCAGGAAAATAGAACAAAATAGAACAACTGGACCACACTATGACCGACGACACACTATGACTAGGGTGACGCCTCGGCATGGGAATCCTAGCTATTATCTCCCAATCGAATATCGTTGGGCATTGGACATGCTCAAACCTATGAAACCAGGTGGAGTCGATGTCCTGTACCTATGAACCTGCGAACAAGGAATATAACCACATGCAATAATATGTCATAAATAAGGCACACCATGAAGAGGAAATCTGGAAATTGCAGGGCATTCAGAAGCGAGTGATGCGATACCATCCTCTTCACCAATACAGTAGTACTAGCTGACGTGTCTAACATACTAATATAATTCAAAGCATAAAACATCTTTAATTCAAACATCCATAATGTTAATCTGAAAGCATGACAAATGATAACATCAAATTAAAACACCATCACATCAAAAGATAATAATAACGTCGCTTTATAGATAGTGATCAAATAGAAGTTGAGTACCATAGTCACGGTAATTATAGAAAGTACAACAAAACAAAGCATAACACTATTCGATCAAAAGGACAAAACAGTGGGGTATTACACACTCACTATGTCTTTCACAGTTGTTGCCATCTCCAAAATCATATGGGCAGCCATCAACAACAAGACACCAATCATTACAACCATCTACCACAATTTTTGATGAAATATTTATAAAAGAAGGTACTCTAGAAGATGAATCAAAAGACAAGGCCATCCTTGATTGGCTATACAAAGAGGAAGAAGCATCAACATCAACAAATATTAGTATAAAGACATATCAATATGGAAAGGGAAAATCTATCTTAGAGAAAATGGGGTATGAAGGACAAGTCCCTATTGGAAAAATAAAGGAAGGCATCAAAGAACCCATTCAACCTCTCATACTTCAGCCAAATGACAAAACAAGATTGGGTTATACAGAGGAGGAAAACCAAGAAATAACTCATAAAGTTGTTGAAAGAATCCTCCAAATCAGAGATAGTTATGAACTAGAGTCCAATGAGTATGAGTGGGACCTTTTATCAGATGTATCATACATAGAAATATTGATGTCATAAAAGAATATGCACCCACACGTGATGAGGGACAAATCTCGAGAACTAGACCACTTGTATTTGAATCACAAAATATCAATGACTCAAGTGGGGATGGACATACATCGAGTGGGCTAGATGACTTGGAGGAAAGTAATATCATAGACCTCAACATCACTATTGATAATCCTGACAACATAACTATTGGAACCCTCACTGTTGCTGACCTTAGTCAATCTGATGACTTTTTACCCTTTGTACATCCTGAACTTATCGACTGGGAACCAAGTGAACCTATCAATGTACCCATCTTTGCGAATGATATCACTATCATTAATTATGTTTGTTTGGATGAACCTAACACAAGTTCTAATCATAAATCTCATATGATGTGTTTAGTTAGGAGGGTGTCAAATCTTCCAGTTGCAAAATTGAAAACATAAATAATGGAACTAATGGTGAAAACCATTTAATGGTAGCATTAGATCTCCAAAAAGTAAAAATAAAGAATGTATGTGATGATGAAAACATCTCTAAGGCACCAAAAGATGGGGGATTTGACACCCTTCCAAAGCATTATCATGAAATATCATCAGTACTGGTGGAGCCTACATAGTCTATAAATATTGGCACAACAAAAAAGAAAAGACTTTACATCTGGCAACATCTATGACAAAACAAGAAAAGCCATAATTTTTCAAGCTCTTTGAGGACATAAGCATTAAATTTTCTTGGTCATACTCTGATATGACAAGTTTAGATACATATCTCCTAATGCATCATTTATCTCTACCATTTGGGATAAAACCTATCAAACAAAAACTAAGAAAAATGCATCCACATATCGCCTTGATGGTAAAGGCTAAGCTGGAAAATTTGTTAGATGCAAGATTCATGAGGTCTATCAATTATGCTGAGTGGATTTCTAATATTGTCCCTATATCTAAAATAGACAATAGTATCAGAATATTTGCTGACTTTAGAGATCTCAATAAGGAATGTCCAAAGGATGATTTTCCTTCACCAAACATTGATATCATTGTGGACTTAACAGTAGGAAGCGTCATGTTATCAATAATGGATGGATTCTTGGGTTACAATCAAATCAAGATAGCACTAGCTGATCAGGAGAAAACAACATTCACATGTCCATGGGGAAATTTTTGCTGGAATGTCATGCCCTTTGGGTTGAAAAATGCAGGGGCCACATATCAGCAAGGAATGAACACCATCTTCCATGACAATGTGATGCATACCTTTATGGAGGATTACGTGGATGATATCTTAGCAAATTCGTATACTAGAGAAGGGAATCTAGATATCTTGGATAAGATATTTACCAGATTACAGAAGTTCAAGGTCTGATTAAATCCTAAGAAAGGTGTATTTGGTGTTACATCAACTAAACTCCTAGGATACATAGTTTCAAAGAAGGGTGTCGAAATGGATCTCACCAAGGTCAAGGCTATAATGGAAATGTCACCACCAAATAATATCAAACAACTAAGGTCTCTATAAGGTAGGCTACAATCAATCAAGAGGTTTATCTCCCAGTTAGAAAAAAAATTTCATCCATTCAATCACTTGTCATATACAAATGTCTTGTTCAAATGGGATCAAGGGTGTGAAAAAACTTTCAATCAAATTAAACAATATCTGATGTCACCAACCATACTCATGGCACCTATAGAAGAGAGACCATTGTTACTATACATTGCAACAATAGACATTTATCTAGGAACATTATTAGCACAAGAGGATCTTGAGGGAAAGGAACAAGATGTTTGCTATATCATAAGGACTCTAAATGCTTATGAAATAAATTACACCTTCATCAAGAAAGATTTTTTGGAAGTGGTATTTTCTACCCAGCATTTATGACATTACATGTTGACTCACACAGTCAGGCTCATAGCAAAGATTGATCCATTAAAATATATACTCAACAAGGCTACTTTAACATGGATACTAGCCAAGTGGGTGATGATGTTAAGTGAGTTTTAATATCTAGTATGTTGATAGTAGAGTAATCAAAGGTCAAGTTATTGTTGATTAGTTAGCCGAAGCTCCATTAACCGATGATCATCCTATGAAAATTGAGTTTCCTGATGTATACATTCTTACTATGACAACACAACAATGGAGGCTTTATTTTGATGGGTCATACACACAATGAGGGTCTAGTGTGGGAATACTATTTGTTACACCTCAAGGACACACCATCCCAAGGTCCTATAGACTCATGTTTTCATGTACCAATAATGTAGTCGATATGAGGCACTAATCATTGGCATCAAGGTAGAGATTGAATGGAAGATCACAAAGCTACAAGTATATGGAGATTCAAAACTATTAATTTAGCAGCTAAATGATTAATATTAGATGAAAGATGAGAAGTTGATGCCATATAAAAAATTTGTTAATGATCTCAAAAAGTACTTTGTGGATATCATGTTTGAACAGATTCCAAGGGTAGAAAACAAAGTTGCATATGCTATGGAGACAATTGCTTCTCTCTTACAGTTTCCAGAAAAATGTGGTCATTATGAGTTTATGGTAGAACAAGTGTCTAGTCCTGCCTATGATAATCTAAAATGTCAAACCATATGCAATTTAGATGACATTGAATCCTCAGTCTATGGAAAGACCTATGCTTACCTAAAAGACAATATCCTTCCTCCTGATCTATCTAGAAACCAGAAATGCAACTTCATCTGCCAAATTGATCAATATACCTTAATTGCCGACATACTTTACTATCAAGGTCAAAATGGTACTCTTCTTTAGTGTCTAGAACATAATGAATCTGAGATAGCCTTACGTGAGGTCCATGAAGGTATTTTTGGAACTCATTCAAGTGGACTAACTCTAGCCAAGAAACTCCTTCATTTGGGGTACTATTGGTCGAACATGGAGAAGGAGTCTTCTCAGTTTGTTAAGAAGTGTCAGAAGTGCTAGATACATGGTAACCTAATTTACGAACCAACACAAGAATTGCAACCATTTACTTCAACATGGCCTTTTTTCAGTGGGTACTAGACCTTGTAGGAAAGATTACCTCAGTCCATTGTCACAGACAATGGTATAAATTTTAAAAATCAGGATGTCCAAGAATTTTATGAAAGGTTTGAAATCCAACATAGTTTTTCAACACCGTACTATCCTCAGGGAAATGGCCAAGCAAAGGCCTCCAGCAAAACAATACCAAAAATTCTAAAGAAAATGGTCAATGATGTTGGGCGTAATTGTTACTATCAACTAAACCCTGCTCTGTGGGCATACCGAACTAGCATCAGAACACCTACAAGAGCCACACCATATGCCTTGGTATATGGATCAAAGGCCATAATACCCATCGAGGTTGATATTTCATCACTATGTGTGTCACTGAAGGGAATTATACTAGATGAGGATTATAGGGTGTTTATACTTAAAGAACTAGAATTTTTGGATGAACATCATCAACAAGTGGTCAATCATTTAAAGGCATACCAACAGAGAATGTCTAAAAGCTACAATCACAGGGTAAAGCATAGAGTCTTTTAGGTTGGTGAATTTTTCCTAAAGGAAAACCCTATAAATCATTAGGATAGAGAAAAGAAAAGGAAATTTGAACCTAACTGGCTAGGTCCTTTCGTTCTCATATTAGTCTATAGATTAAGAGCCTATAAACTATAAACACCTAAAGGGGATCTATTCAATGAACCTATCAATATATCCATCTTAGAAAGTTCTACACCTAAATTACCTATTGCATGGTTCAAGTCCTGGGAAATAGTTGCCTTGATGAAAACCTGGCAAACAGGCATCTTGGTGACAAGAAAAAAAAATGAAAAATGGAAAAATACAAATAAATCATAGTCTAAAAAAGTGCAATAAAAAAATGTGGTGAAAATCTAGAAATAGGTCCTACTTGTGATTTAAACTAGTAGTTCCATCTATTAGAGGCATGTCATGGTCATTCACTTTCACCATCATTTCCATTTAATATCATATCATTGCAAACATGGTCGTGTCTCAACCTCGCTTAGGGGCAAAATCCTAAACTCACTAGGGGAAATAAAAATGAGATTAAACAAATAGGAAAACAATAGTATGGAACCATAGTAAACACAATGATCATAGTGGAACACAACGTTGACCATACATCAAACATCAGAACATTTCAAGAATTTAACCATCCATATAAAACAATTGAAATCAGAATCAAATCAAGACAAACTTTTGCAGGAGGATGTTCTTTTCAATTATGATTTCATCATTATATGCTTGAATGTTCAACATGTTATACTTTGATTATTGTTATCATTTCTTTGGAGCATTTCAATGATGTATTCAACTAGAAAATCTACAAAGGAGAATGGTATTTTTCTTTGACTACTATATGAGAATTGATCATTTATTGTGTAAATTTTCGCGAGATGTGCTCTACGAAGTATCACTGATGACATTCTGAATTTATATAGTATAATGGTTCA
Organism: Sequoiadendron giganteum; assembly: GCA_007115665.2. Taxonomy (NCBI): domain Eukaryota; kingdom Viridiplantae; phylum Streptophyta; class Pinopsida; order Cupressales; family Cupressaceae; genus Sequoiadendron; species Sequoiadendron giganteum. Next base: position 104,606,902 of record CM021105.1, on the reverse strand, counting down.
ATTCTTGTCTGTTTATGCAAGAAATGCTCAAGTCATCTCAGTTTAATTATACCTAGATTCTTGTGTTCACTTGCAATATCAACAATCATGAAAGTAGTAGGGTGATCCCACAAAGCTGGTTTACAATTTTTGAGAGCAATTGATTTTTTTTGAAATCATATATTTTTAGAAAATATAATGATTTAAACCTTTAAAAGTTTCATTTAAGGATTTCAATCGAAGAGCATCTAATCAAACCACCTTAGATCAAACCCCCTTGGATAGAACCTCGCTAGTTTTAAACCATACCTATAAATGACTCTCCTTTACACTTATCAAAATGTTGATAAAAAATCAAATTTGATTTACCTTTTGGGGGATAAAATGAATTCATTTAAAATTTATTTGAAATGATTATGGTAGTCCTCAAAATGAGCTATCCCACGAATATAATTTTAATATGTTTTGGTTTTATTCTATATGTTTTTTTAGTTTTTTTAAACATAGGATTTTCACCAAAAATCAACCTCTTTGTTTTGTACAAGTGGAAAAGTAGAAAATTATCAAAATATTTTTTTTGAAAATATGTTCGTGCTAGGTATTGATGTCCCTGATCCATTAAAAGGAATTGAATTTCGATACATACAAAAATGGTTATGTTGTATACAGTCCTCCTATGTCTAAATTGTAATTGATTTGACTTCAAAACTCTATTAAGGAAAAAATATTCAATAAAAAACTATGAGACCAAATTAAAGTGCTAGATATCATAGTTACAAATCTAAATTCGAAAAAATTAGAATTTTATCCTTCATACAAAAAAATTTATGTTGTATACGGTGAGCGTCACTTTTTAAAAATGTTGTTTTCTGAAAAAAATCAGTTTTTGTGGGAGATGGAAATAGAAGTGTAATCTTATTCCAAAAATTTTAAAAAAAATATTTTTAGAATCTATAGAAAGAATTTGATGAGACTCTAGTTTGCATCATCTGCAAATTCCTCACGGTTAAGCCACTATAGGTGCCTCGAATGTGAAGATTTAGTTAAAAATAATAATTTCAGTGTCCAGTTTCACCAAAAATTGTAAACCACTATTGTGGGATCACCTAGTACTCAGGTCATCATGGTCTAACTCATACCATCGATGCTTGTACTCACTTTCAATATTTATAAGGCTCAATGATTATCAAAATCATGATAAAAGGATTGTTAAGGTGACAATTTTTGCATATGTACTTCTTGAATGATTACATTACGTTGCATCCGTGATAGTTTTGCATTGCATGGTATTTTGTTCCAAAGATGAGTAACCAATTCATAAAAGTTGTTAATTTCCTTGTTAACAGATTGAGTATACTTGACATTAACAAAAACATCATCATAATCGCATAGCTGCATAATCATTTCATTTGCAAAAAAATATTATTGCATCATTATTATTATTTTATCATTCATACATTCTATCATATAATTTGCATCATATCATCTTATTAAAATTATCACATCATAGAATTGAATGATAAAAACTATCAAAAACAAATCTCTATATTAGTTGTACTTTAATTTATCCACTTATCATATCATAAGCATACATTAAAAGAACCATTATTGTCATCTTTCATTCATCCATTTATCATATCATATATTTGCATTATTCATCTATTATTGAAACATCACATCCATAATCATGTATATGGTTACATTATCACATAATTTAGATACACATCATCATACATCTATTAATCCATGCAAAATAACTACATACATCATGCATCCATACATCATCAATATTCATGAATTTCCATTCAAACATCATACATAGAGCATCATAAATCATAGAAAATCACATGATTATTAAATACATCCATAACATATCATATAGATCATCCCATAACATATAGAAAGGGGAAATTAAATGCATCCATCATAAAAACCATATAGAACACCTATAGATTGATCAATCTGTAACATATCATATAGATCTCAAAAATCGTAATGTCAAGGTATATAATGATGTTTGAAATATAAAGAGATAAAACATCAAAAATGGTTGTGAATAAAAAATAAAAGTATACATCATGTCTCAAATGTTGTGAAATCACATCATAAGCTATGTGGTGCTACCTCCAAAAGGTGCAGGAATCTCTGGACTAGTCCCTCTACCACCAGATGTACTAGGGTCTCCCAGATCTCTCTGTGGAGGCTAAGTCACACCTGCGCTAACAATCCTAGAAAGGGTCTTTCCTGATCGAGACTATGCATAACCGAATCTCTACTCAGAGGGGACTACATCGTGGTATCAACCTCTATAGAAGTATGCCTCTTTTCCCACATGGAGAACCTCCCTCATATAATCACCCATAGTGGTAACATTGGCTAATCTTTGTAGCCTCTCTACGGTAGTCCGTTCTTGCTCTGCAACCTATCTAGTTGCATCTCATTCTATTGTCAATGAGGCAATTTGTGCCTTTGTAACTACAAGTTGTCCCTATACCTAAGAGAGAGCTTGTGCATGAGCCTGGGCCTGTGTCTACATTTGATTCTATGTTTGAGCTAATAAACCCTGAGCTTGTACAAACTACCCCTGAAAGGTCTACACCTGCACCTATAGACTCATGATATGAGTTTATTAATGTTGTGATGGTACCCCTATAAGCACATGTTGCTCAGAAGGTTCAACTAGTGATTACCTCTTACAAGGCACCATAAACTCTCGCACATCTACATCTCCACCCAACTCTCCACAACTATCATCTCCCTCCTCATCACTATCATCTCCCTCATCATCATCATCACCACCACCTCCATCACCACCATCTCCATCATCACCATCTTTGCCATTACCACCACTATCACCATCTCCCTCCTCATCATCACTAATCTCCTCCTCTAAAGGTAAGGGAATTGGCTCATCCAGAACAATAATCCATGGAAAGGGATGAAGGGCTAGATACTCTGCATAATCTACTATGATAGGTGCCTCGGTAATATTAGGACGTATATCCAAGACTAAAGGCTATAGATCCTGGTACTCTCATATGGAAAAATCATAAGAAAGATAGTGTCCCCAATCTATAGAATCTATCTAATGATGATTGTAATGTGCAACACCTTGGGGCATACCCTGAACAATATGTTATTATCTGAGCACCCTCCTGAATAGAAATCTCTCTAACACCCAATGAGTTTTACCAATCAAAAGAAATGAATGAGAAAGATAAGGCATCTGAATAACATCATCATCCCACTTCTCATAGTCTAGATAAGGCCACCATGATATAGCCTCGACATCATCCAATACTTTCCTCCAATGCTCTAGTTTACCTAGTCTAGGCTGAGTAAGGAGCCATGCATAAATATGTACATAAGGTCTCATGGTTGGCCATTGTCTCACCATCACTAGACGTGTAACAAATATATGTTCCCATTCCCACACCTGTAGTAAAGTAACCCCGATGGACAATCTGCAACCTCAAAGGTAGACAGATAAATGTAAATCATGATAAAGATGGGCAAGCGTACACATGGCCCATGTGTATCTAGTACCATGCACAATCATAATCCCTAATGCATGACCCCAACCAATAGAAATTCCCTTTGGTCTGCGATGAGGACAAAGCAATCCTTTAATGAAACCAAAAAGTACTGAAGGCAGGCTTGCATAGACATCCACCATATCACACCATGGAATCTCATACCCACAAATTTGATCATCCTAAAATACTCTGTGGAGAACATTAGTCCCACCCTGCTTTGTAGAATCATATAGCACAAGGTCACTAACAATAGGAATCCTAAAAATCTACCATACATCCTCAATAGTGATGGTCAACTCGCTAGTAGGTAGGTGGAAGGTATTATGCTTGTTATGCCACCTCTCTGCTAGGTCTATCAGGAAACCTCAATTAATCCTAATATGGGGCATAGATAAGAGAGATGCCAAACCACAATGTGTGATCACTATGGTCTCAAGCTGTACTAGTTGTGGAATCATATCAAAGGTCCTAGGAAATCGCTCATGAGCTTGGAGGTTCGTCAATGATTCCGATCATCACAAAATGTGGAAAGTCAGACATATATGTCAATTCATCAAACATCAATCAACCTATCAAATCTAAATAGCTCTGGTGAGACTTTGATCAAATATCATGAGAAACCAACAATCAACCTCGCCTATCATGAGGTCAATCATCGATCTTATAAATTGTACCTCGCCTATCATGAGGTATATCAATCAAACTATAATTATTCCTCTCTTATCATGAGGTTAATTATCATCAATCAATCATCAAACCTCACCTATCATGAGGCTAAACATCACCTACTCTACTGAGATCATCAATCATATCAAATCAATGACTGACATGATAAAAAAATTGACAAAATCAAGGACAAAATTGAAAAAAAACATCATTCTGACTTGGATGCGCTAAATCAATATTTTGAAGTGCTAAAACATTCAATGTGTTATTCAAACAACTCAATGCACCAAAATAGGTTGTCAAAGTGCTAAAATATTCAATGCGCTATTTCATCTAACCTACACACCAAAACAAGAGACTAATGCACCATATCATCCATTACGCCATTTTATCCTACCAATGTGCTATAGAATTGGCCCTAGGCATTGAACCCTTCTATGTGCTAATTTAGCCTACAAACACGCTAAATTATCTCATCCAGGTGCTAAACCTATCTATGCGCTAATTTAACCTATCAACATGCTAAAACAACTAACCAGTGTGCTAAAACATTTGATGTGCTAAAACATCAAGCATATGCGCTACTACAAGTTTCTAATGCGCTAAAAGAATTTGAAAATTTTAAAACCGAATTACAAGCATGGATTTTGAAATGCATAAAAATGAGGAAGTTCATGGGTACGTACCGGAGGTCCATAGTTGGCCAGGCAGTTGTGTCGATGCACATGCTCGAAATCTCCAAAAACTCAAAATCACTCTCTCTCTCGAGTTTCAAAACTTCAATTGCACAAGTGAATTCAAATTAACCCTTTTTTAGCTCTTTAAAGAGTGATTTAAAGGGATTTAAGTGGGATTTATTCATTTTATTTACTAGAAGATTAATTCATTCTTCATCACAAGGTAATTTTAACTATTATTTGTTGGGAGATAAATTATTTCATCATCAAACCTTTATCAAATCATCAGAGAATCATGAAATTTTTCTTTTTTTTGAAATTTTCTAAAAATAAAAAAAAGCAATAGAAATAAAATAATTCATTAATTTATCTCTTGAGGGGGCATATATCCATCATCATAGCAAAATCAACATCTGGGGCATAACTGAAATTTTTTCGTCAATACGAGCAACAACAACAAAATTTTCTTTGAAGCAATGTGTAAACACATCACTTCAAAGAGGGGCAAAATGTATACACCTAAAAATGGTCTCGATAATCTAATTAATTAAATATGATTTATTTGATTAACTAAACTTTAATTTTTCTACAATGAAATAAATAGAAATATTTATTTACATAGTTCACTTTTAATTCTTCTATCTTTATTATTTTATTTATTCCTAATTAAATAAAAAAATTAATACTTTGTTTTTATTTAGTTATCATTACTTTTTTTCTTCTATTAAAAACCACACTTCTTCCATATTTATTTAATAAACATAGACTTCTAAAGTTTTTTTTATTAAATTAAATATCTTCCTTCCTAAATTGAATAAATCTAAATATTCAATTAAAATAATTCTACAGCTAATCATATTCACCTACCAAATTAGATATGAAATGTCTAATTAATTCATCTCAACCTTCATAGGAAAATTTAAAGATAAATTTACAGGACAACTCCTTCATCTTCTTCCATGAATTCTTTCTATCATCTGGTCAAGTGTTTTTGTGGGGAGGAACAATCTCCATAATGAACTCAAAATCCTTCATCCTTCACCATTGAATTCTTCAAATTGAATCCAGACCTTTGCCTTGCTACCCCTTCACAAATATGCAATCAAGAATCTATAAATACAACCCCATTCTATAAGAAAAGGATCCCAAATTTTTGCAAACTTACTCTATAGGAATAGAGATTGAGCAATCAAGTATTTTATCATTTAGCAAAAGCATTATCATAGTATTTTAGCATAGAATCAATATCATGGCTTTTCATTTAACTGCATCATAGTTTACTCTATATTCTCTTATCATATCCATGTCCATTTATATTATAGTAGCTTTTTCATTGTCATTTAATTATCATAATATAGGATTAGATTCCTACATTTAGTAGCATCTCATTCTCTATATTGGCATTTTAATAGTCACAATGCATAAAAAATTTGAGATCCCTATGATTTAATAAATCTTTGGAGATAAAGAGCAATATGATATTTTCAGGAGTTTTATTTTTTTTAATTAGATTAATTTTTATTGATTATTTTGATATAATGTCTTATTAATAAGTGTTGTTCACTATAAATTATTCATTACTTATTTCACACTTACAGGCAGTTCAAATCATTCTGGGGAAATGGGAGCTATGAAGATACAAAATGTAATTATCCCCTTTTAGAACCAGAGTCATGCAGAAGATGTAATACAAATGTCTCTTTGAAAATAAATGCATGGGGCTTGCCAGGTTAACCATGCTAGGGAATAGGGAGTTGTGAGGATACAAGAGGAGTAGGAAATTTTCTCCCATCTTTTGCACACAACTTCCATGCACTAGAATAGCACTTACCTCTATCAGAGCTCCTAATCCTAGTTCGAAACCTGTCTAAGAAGTCAAGTTAACCAAATCAACTTCTTTCCAATTCCACCCATTCTGAACTTGAAGGAAATTCATCTTTTATTGATTAATCTATAACTACATAACTATATGCAGGAGAATTTACAGTATCCCCAATAATACCACATCATATTCTTTGTGAATCCTTATTAACCCTAGAAAATGAAAACCCTTATGATAGTATCCACTATTCACTCTCCCTATTTATGGGCCACCAGTGCTGCTACTAGCTTGGGTATAATGATAATCACAATTCATGTATAATTAAAGTGTTTAATTTGATTGATGTCTGGATACATGTAAACTATACCTCAAGCTGACAAGTTGTCAAAATCACTAGTGCTACTCAAACAATATGAAAACATTAAAGCTATGAGTTGTCCGAGAAATTTCTTTGGATGTTCATATCACATATGGCATTAATCACCACCACTACCAGCACTAGCAATACAACAACCACACTTTCTTAAAAAAGATTAAGAATTTCAATTAAATGAAATTTACAACGTCAAGGCATTGAAAAGACAATGAGTGATGAGTGATGAGCCTTGATCTCACCACATGTCTACATCTAACGGTTCTAGTGTTATTCTAGAGGTTTCAATTAACAAGTCTAGTGCTTCAAATATTTACTTCCAAAATGCAACTCTTTTTTGCTTGTTGTTGTACAGATTTGTCACTTTAACCATGAAAGTCGATGCAAGATATTTTAAAACAAATGACACAAAGTTCATTTATCTCACAAGCAGTGATCACATGTGAAAAATAAGTAAAGAAAATTGATAGTTTCTCTTTTAAAAAATGAGTTAATCCGAACACAAAGTCTCAGAGATGAAAATATGGTTGCGTGACAGGCACAGGTTCATCTTCCCATTCCTTGATATCACCAAGAAGTACCATTTTTAGGAAACTCTAAGTCTAGAGTTGAAAATTCTTCCACATTTTCTTGTACGCAAGCTCACTTAACTTTTCCAGCAGGAAGTACACATTTATTTGCCAGGAAAAAAGTGCCAATCTGCTACTAAAGATTATGTTAAACCTCAAGTTGGCATTTGAAATCATTTCAGAAGACATCCCTTAATGGCATCATACAATTCATTAAATGAGCTAACACTTTGAAAGTTGTGCATCCTGTCAAGGTCACCAAATCACCGAGAAACAAAACTCTATAACCGTTTGTACGGTAATAAAATATCAACCATTGATTTATAGAAATCTAACATTTCTAGTGTTATTTCAGAGGTTTCCATTCACAAGTCTGGTGGTTTAGAGATTTAATTCTAGAATGCAACTACAGTCGTCCATCAAACATTCATCAAACGGTCCATGTGATTTTTATTGGCATATCCATTTATTTCACCATTGAATTTTTTTATTAGTTTGAGATTTTGTTCAATTCTCCACTGAAAATATATATTTTTCTTTGAAAAAAGGTTATAATCGCCAACAATTTTTTTTCTGTTTTGAAAACAAGATTAATTCACCAATGGAAAAAATTTGGGTTTGAAAAAAAATTTAATTGCCAATGAAAAATATTTTATTCATTTAATTTCTTTTTCAATTTTCCACGATTTTCCACAGACTTCTCGGGATTATAAAATATTCACCAATTGGGATTTTTTTTCCTGACAAATGAGAAAATTCGCCAATAAAATTAATATTTTTATCAAGAAGTATACAAGATTCGCTAGGATTTTATACCTTTGCTGAGGGGGTGGGGGTTTCTTAAAGATTTTCCTGCAATGGAATGATCCTAGTGCCTATGAAAACTACACAATAATTTCTTACTACTAATGGTAGGGGAGGATGATATGTTTAGAAATCATGAATTTCCACTAAGGTTACTAGAGGTTTTAGAGTTACCTATTGTGTCCTCTTTTTGAACCCTAAATTTTTGCAACCATTGCAAGATTAAAATATGTATCTAAATATTTGAATTTAAACATAATAATTTATTTATGAAGGAAAGGTTACATAAAATAAATAAACATAACAAGAATCACCTCTTATGTATTTGAAATATTGAGATTGACTTGTTGTACCCATCAACCTAATATGTTCCCCAAATATTCATAGGGATAGAATATTTCCTTAAGATATTCTTTTAGATATCACGACTTAGTGAACTTCTAGCCTCTTGTAGAAAGCATCATTTGATGATTTTACCACAATTCTAGGGATAAATTTAAAAAATTGACATCAATGATTTACATATTCTGGGAGTTAGTTAGATCAAAATAATTTGATTTAAAATACACCTCAAGACTATGAATTCCATATTCTATCTTTTTACCATCAAATATTCCAAAAACATTTAGAATATAAACCTTTTATTTCAAGTTGGAATCCATGGGTTTGAGTGGTATGCATATTCTAAGGAAGCTAAGGTAGCTGAACAACTTCGTACACTAATCTTGAGAGGAGAATAATACAAAAATTTATAGATCTTTAATAGTTACATAAACTTAAACAAAAATAAACATAAATATTACACATACCACAACGAAATGATTTTGATTACAATTGTGATTAACCTTGAATCTAGTGTGGTTTTTGAAGTCCTTTTGAATGTTGAAGATTGCCTCCTTATGTAAGAAATAAGGGTTTAAAGATAGGACAACTCTCCTTGATTGCCAAATTCCTCTAATGACACCATTTATTCCATGACATTTTGACTATAGTTGTATTAATAGTCCTCTAGTAGTTAATACATGATAATTACCCCAAATTAATTGTTAGAACACAACATGATAGTATCCATCTCTTGATGAAAACATTAGGACATGTAGACCTAGTTTTTTACTATCACAAGATTGGTGTGAGTATTCTTATGACATAAGTGCAATACTCCTTTTAGGATCATTGTTTATGATTACACAATTAAATGAAGTAATAACTATGCAACATTGTTATACTACAATGACTATCTCCTTTCTTGATGACAACCTACTTTATGTGTTTGACAATATGTTCTATTTAAATAGATTCTCCCATCTTTATGAATAAAATATTGAGACATTGATGAGAATGCTTCAATGTCATGAGATTACTAGTGGAGAGATTATTGTCCTATGGATGACTAGGTGCATGGAATTCATCATGATAATACTTCTCTCTTTTATGATAGTCATTGAATTTTTGGTGATTTTAATCAATATGCCTAAAGGTCAATATTAGAGCTAGAGAGTAGCAAGGTCCCAAATTCCATGATTAGAATTGGTACATTGATGATTTAAATTTACCCTTAATAAGGTAATAAATTATAATATTTTCATAAAAATTGTATATTTATTGAATATTATTGATTACCATGATGCTTTTGACTTGAGAAGGCCGATATAACACAACAAACAATAATAATATTTCTAAGATTAAGGATAGTCATGACTTTTCTGATCACATGAGTAACTATGTATATTATGATTATGGTTACACAATAGCCTTGGGATAATTTATTGTGTAGTTTACATAAGACTAGAAGGAATTAAGACTTATTGAATGGATTTCCTTAATTGTCTTTCTAATACCATGATTGTCATCACTCATGTTCCTATCCTTCTCATTTATAAGTATACAAAAGAATATCATTATTTCCTCATAGATTTTAATGATATCATTTGACTTAGAGACTTGATTGGAAGAATAAGACTATCCATAGTAGCAATATGATATTTTGTAACAACCCAACTTCCTTCATTTCTTGTAATATTCTTCGGGGCGATTTTATAGCAATCAAAGAGAAAATGAGAGGTACAAGTCTATACTCTAAAAGCTCTAAATTCAAGGCACAACTTATTTTATCCTATTGCTAATATATCCTCTTCTTCACCAAATAACAACTTCTCTACTTCATATTCTTCCCCATAGCAACCACATTTATATTATCCCTACAAATAAGGTCAAAAGTCTCAAAATTCCTTGTTTCCTTATATTCTTTCAATTATCTTATATCATTTTAGCTAGGTTTTTCTCTATAGTTCTACTTTAGGTTATAAACCACTTTATTGCTTTAATATTCATGAATACCATGTTCATTAAGGATCTAACTTTATCAATACTATATTTTTATTAATTACATCCCTCTTGATGCACTCTCTTGATGCTTCTCACATGGCATCTAGTGTACGCAATAAACATGACATAATGTATGTGTAGAGAAGAGGATTCACTACTACCAAGTCTCTAGGACATAAAAGAGCCTAAAGGGAGTGAATTTCCCTTAACTACCTCAAGAATACCTCAAATTTAAATGAAAGGAGTGACATGAAAGAGATTTTGAAAATGTATTAAAAGAAGTGCTTTGAGAATGATAACAAAGAAAAAACTTTGGAGACTGAAAGAGCAGACCAACAAGATTTTTTAGATAGAAGGAGATGCTCTCGACCAAAAGAAGGAAATGTGGGAGCAGGATGTCAGTGTGACACGTTGTAGTGCTAGAGACATGTTGACATCCTATATAGATAGATCTATAAACCCTCATATATCACTCAAAGTATCTACTTAACTACTCAGAATTTGATGTCTGTTTAACATACCGATTTAATAGAAATCAAGAATGAAAGTAAATGGTGGTGGGTGAAAAGTTTGCAATGCTTTTTACATATTAGAAAACTTGAATTTCAGCCACAATTATTGTGAGATAAAATATCTTCTCTCAAAAAGGGGAGGCACCCTTCTTACTGCTTACTAGAACTAAAAGTAAACTATTCTAAACTTTACAATTTACATACACTAAAATAATCATATGGGGGTGTGTTACATTCATGATTCTCTGTTCTTTTAGAGAATATGTTTACAATGTTCCACATTTTTTATTTCTTGATGGAATACAACTTTAAATAAAACCTAAACAGTAATTTCCAATACTTCTAACTTGTCAAAGAATAATCTAGGAGTACCAGTATAATAAAGATATGTAACTAGAAGGATTACAGAGGTACAAAGTTGTTACGTATTCTTCAATGATTAATTCCATAATAAATTAATCTTGAGTGAACTTTTGGATTTTTTGGAGCTAGTTTCTCAAGATCCAACTCATCAAGAGAGATTACTTGCTTTTTCTTTTTAGATTCCTGTGAAGCCAACCATGGAGGAAGAAAAGAAATATCACCTTTGGGCCCTACTGCTAATTCCTGAGTTACACTAGTATATGTGGGAAGAAAGGTGGCAGTTACAATATTTGTTGTCTCATTCATTATTTCTCCTAGAATTTGTAAATTGTATGTATCTAGCAATGGTTCATTCATGAATCGATCGAATTCAATTTTTCAAGATATGTCAAGTGACAGAGATGAAAAACTTGGAATAGATGATAGAGAACTGGAAGTAATATAAACACTCTGCAAAAGTGACTCTATGGAAGGAGTAGAATGAATTAAGTGCATTATGGGAGGTATTGTAACTTTAAGTGTATGTAGAATTGTTGAAGGTGGTGGTGAAGTTGGAAGATGAGGTGGAGGAGAGGTGGGAATAGGAGGTGTGTGAGGTTTTGTGGCAGCTATATGGGATGATGTATGCAGAGGAATTTGAGTGACATTCTCATGGGGAGATATTTGTATTTCTTGATCATGCCTCTCTTCTTCTTGTTCACTTCCCCCATCTCCTTGTTCTCCCTTTGATTTCTCATCATTTTCATCTTCATCATTCATTTATTCTTCCTCATTCAATTATTCATCATCATATTTCTCTTCACTTTTTAGTTGTTCATCTTCATTAGTTTGTTCCTCTTTTATAGTTTTTGTTGTAATCTTCCCACAAGTGAATGTAACCTTAGGTCCCCTACATGAGGAAGAAGGAGAAAAAAATTCCTCATTCTTGGTCCTAAGCTCATTTTGTTGGTTCACTTCTCCTTCAAATAAGTTTCACTTTCATAATTGGTCTTGAAAGGATATAATTGAATTATTTGCATTTGTATCCATTCAGTGGTATTACTCAAAATGGGATTAAGCCTTTTCTGGATGGAAGTATTCTCTTTTTGAGACCATTGAATGAGTAACAAGGGTTTTCTTTCTATCTTTGTATCATCATAGGAAGCATCTAGAATATCATGAGGATCTTCAATGTTCTTTGGAAGGTCCACCAAGCCAAGATCAATTCTACACTAAGCCTATAATAATCCATCTTTCTAATATCCTCTTCATTCCTATAATCTGCCCAAATATCTTCAAAATCATAGACGGGTATGTGTAGGATCATGATGGGCCAAAAAGTGGCAATATGTAAGTGATATGATGGCCCATGTGGCTGATGACTTTTTCTTTACCCAAAATTGATGAAACTAAAAGGGTTTTTAAAAGAGATTCTTACCTTTCCACCAATATAAATTATGTTTTACTTTGAATTTAATAAATAATTAGTATTCATTTTCTATTTGAATTACTACTAAAGTCCTAATTGATAGGCTGATTGAAAAACATCTATAGCTTTCAAAAGGTATCACATTTTTTGAATCTAAAATATGTGCCACATTCTATGTTTTGCATAATATAGGAGTAAAATAATAATAATTGAATTTCATGAAGTTTTGATCAAGTTAAGGTGGTCAGACCTACAAGTTTTTATATTTTTTAAAATTTGTAATCAAAAAATAATAATTAATTATTTACTTGGAAACAAATTATAAATAAATATGCATCACATCGGGACATGATTCTTGTACTTATATATAAAATATTATAAAAAAATATTATCATTTTATTGAGGTTAGGGTGGTTAGACAAACATGTAGTTATTTTTTCCCAGAAATTTAAGTACTACTGCATTGAAATTTCAAATTTTCACCAAATATATTTTTTTAAAATAAAAATAAACCTAGTTGTTTAGAAACTACATTCAATTTGCAACAAATTCTATTTGTACATATTTTTGAAATAATATAGTTAACTTATTCAATTTTTTATGTTAAGTTGCCTAACTCTAATTTTTTTGAATTTAATTGCCACTTAAAGGCTTGTTTTTTCCATGATGATCCTGCACATGCCCAAAAATGCCTATGAATATTTTTATTTTTTCTCTTCATTCCTCTAATCAAAATCATTTTTATATTTGTAAGTCTTTAGAGTAACAATTTGTTTCTTTGATACTACAGATTTGGCCTTGGGCACAGTTTGTATTGAATATCTACCAATGGTTATTGGACACTTAATACCTAGCTTATGAATGGATTGAAATTCACTATGCACTATGATAAACTTTCTACAAAGTTCCATCAACACCCACTTGCCAGAAGAATATCTCGGTAACATGTAGGAATACCCTATATAGCAACTTACTCTTAGGTATATGAAAGTGGGAAATTGCAAGAAGATACATCCATATTTATTCACAACCTTCCACACTTCATTAGAGACCCTTTTCTTCTCCAAGGATGGATCAAACATACTAAGTAAGGGTGCAAAAAACATATCATTTACCCTTCTAAAGTGTTTTATGTTTCCTCAGAGAGTGATTTAGGAATAGTACTTATGCACTAGCACATGTACCTCATATCTCCTTCTGTTGTTAGACCTAGATATTTCCTCATGGCTGCTACAACGTACACTAGGTATAAATTCATATAGAACTTTTTTCATGGATCTCACCACTGAGTTGGGCACCCCAATCAATGTGACACTTTTTTCTTGATTATCCTGATGTACTCATACATCCACTCTTGGAAATTTGGTGAAGTTGGTAATCCTTTTACTCAACTTAGAAGAGTAATCATATCACACACATCCTCTTTGAAATCACTATGAGGAAGGTTATTAGGCCATCTTGAGATGTTGGACCTCAAAACCTTCAACCATTTCATATTGATCAACTCCTTGGATTCATTTTTATTTTTATCATAAGCCTATTGGGTATGTTGAATAGTCATTTCTATATATTTCTCCATGGTTGGGACTTGGAAAACCACATCGAATAAATCAGCATCCAACCTCATCATTACCTATCCTAAAGAGTCTCTAAGACTTTTTTCATCTTGAATGTAGTGTGAGGCAACTTGCAACACAAACTCTAGACAATGAGTTGCTATTGGGAATGAGGCAACTTGATGAAGATTGCTATGAAAAATGGCCTCCAAATATTTTTCAAGGGGTTGCTTCTATGTTATTTTAACAAAATCATTCATATCAAGATGACCAGTTTCTATATCCTTGATCTCATTAATCTTGGATGTGATCATTGTAGGCAGATAAACACCTTAATATTTGTATTTCATGTTTTCCTTCTTTCTTGATGATAGTGACTCTTCAGTTGTCATCGAATACACCAGGAACCTTGATATCTTAGAAGAATGCCTTTGAGGGATGCCTAATAGGAAATGGAGTATAACTACATGGAAATAATGGATTTCTCCAATAGTAGAAAAGTATGCAATATGAGAATGAGGGAATCCAAAAATCCAAGTGAGCACTTTGGAGCGAGCAAATGGAAGCAATGGAATGAGAAAAATTGAGTGAAAGTGGGCAAAACAAAGCTTGAAATGCAATTTTGGAAGTTCTTTGAAGCTAGTGAAATTTTCAAGATTTTATGTAGGGGTGCTGAAATTCAGTGCCCTTACATCTTGGAGAAGTTCATTTTATGCATAGTTGTTGAAAAAGATTGTTTGTGTTGAACAGTCCGGATAACTGAGAACACCGGTTAAAGTAACACTAGTTAAGCTGATTTTTACAAGGGCTCACTACCAAAATTCTCATTGTAGGTAAGGATCACTACCGATGTGCTGACTAATCGATTAATACGAAAACATATAATTATGAAATAGATTAAACATGAGCTGATAAAGCTGAATCTACGTATGCATGAAGTTAGTTTTGGTTAAGAGCACAATATCTTTTTGTAGTAGATCCAAACAAGAATCTTCTACCCACCTTCCTTGCACAACCTCTGCAATATAGATTACTTCTTCCTAACACTTGTCTCCACTTCCTTCTTTGTTTCTTATTGCACAATCCCTCATGCCCTTTTTAATATTTGCACACACCATATTACGTCTCTAAAATCAAAGAGATATTATATATATATATGTGTTTGTGTGTAGAACAAAATAAGTTAGCCTAGCAAAACATGCTAGCTTGAAGAACAACATTGAGAAATTCAATAAGGCCTTGTATGCTAGCACCAGACCCAAAGGATAGGTCACACATAGAGATCTCCTTACCACATTACCATGGGACCCATAAATATTTCATACATATGATAAACATAATTACTAAAAGATATCTAACTTGAATTACATAAGATATATTCTAGAGTCGATGAGAATGCCACAACCAAGACCAAGTCTTGATCTTCATCAATTCCAGTACCAATCGGAGTAATGCAATTAGACATACCAAAACCTATAACATGCTACATGAATGTTCCAATAGCAAGGATACCTAAAAAAACTTTGAGCATAACAACCAATATTAAAAGATTAGTCTTCATTATTTTGAATTAATTGTCTTCCATGGATGTCCCAAAAAGAAGTATTGTCATATCTAGATCAAGGATAACATTCATACTACATGATAGGATAGATCATTTATGCATATCATCCAGAGCACAACCTTTTGGATCCCAAGTTTTGACATCAATGACAACAATGCCAAATCTTCTCAACAACTTCTCAGCAATCTCCCCCTTTGGATTTGATGGCAAAACAACAAAAACTCAGAAATTTGCAAAAAGAGTACTCCAAGCGCTCCCCATTTGTCAAGCAATTCAATTCCTCTTTTCTTTTTCTCTTTATTTTATCCCTCTTTTTTCCATCAAAGGAAAAGGGCTAAATAAGAACATTAAGAAGATCAACTAAAAAAAACACTTTTCACATGGAAAAAATTCTAGTACCTTTCTCTCATAGTTGGAAGAATCCTCTTCCAAGCTTGTACTGCAAAAACCATTCTAGTGCACATACTATGTAGTAGAGCCAATAGCTCAAATGATGATGACCAGTCTAGAGATAGACATTGCTGTTCACAATCCTCTACATCATAAAGTATCTAGGATAGATGATCCAACTAGACCTCGACAATTTATTTGACCAACCAAAGAGTCTTAACCAAGTCTTCCCTATGTCTCTAAGTAGACAATAGCCCAAATTTCAACTCACCAATTTTAAAAAAAAAAAATTCAATTTTTTATCTTTGAAGAGATCAAAGCACTTCCCAATATCATTCAATTCAGATTCAATAGCTTCAATTTAGTTTCTAAAGTTATCAACAACAGCAGGCCATCAGACACAATACTTGTAGATGTCAAACATCTCCTTAATGCATTCTCTTGTCTCACCAATGTGTTTGGATAACTTTTATTTGGATTTGACACACCTTCTATCAAACATAGCTTGTATCTTATGTCCTTCATATCCTTAATGTAACAACCTTTCTTCAAAAACTTATATCAGATCATTTGGTAATGAGTCAGAAACAACAAAAATTATAGTACCCCTTTTGAGCAGATAATCAACTAAGGTATCTTCAATTCTAGGCCTACTAATGGGAGAGTATGCATACCACATTCCACCAATATTTTTCATATCACCCTCATCCAACACTGAATGAACTTCATGAGATACAAGAAAAGACTCTTCTTCCTTCTCCTTCTCTTCTGAGATAGTGATGACATATTTTGTGTTAATTTTCCTCCTTTTAGGTTACAAAGGGGAACCAAAAATGACAACCTCTAACTGCTTCTTACTGGAGGAAGAACCCTCATCAAACTGATTGATAGGTTTAGGACCAAACACTATAACACCAGAGAACAAATCCATTTTAAAGGATAAGAAATAAACTTTGCATACATTTTCTTTATCTTTCGGGTATGTGCAAGATCATGATGGGCCAAAAAGTGGTGATATCTAAGTGATATGATGGCCCATGTGGCTGATGAATTTTTTTTTACCCAAAATTGATGAAACAAAAAGGGTTTTTAAAAAAGATTCTCAGATTTCCACCAATATAAATTATGCTTTACTTATAATTTAATAAATAATTATTATTCATTTTCTATTTGAATTACGACTAAAGTCCTAATTGATAAGCTGATTGAAAAAAATCTATAGCTTTCAAATGGTATCACATTTTTTGAATCCAAAACATGTGTCACAATCTATACTTCACATGCTATAGGATTAAAAAGAAAAGAATTGAATTTCATGAAGTTTTGACCAAGTTAAGGTGGTCAGACATACAAGTTTTTATATATTTTAGAAATTGTAATAAAAAATTCATAATTAATTATTTACTTGGATTTTTTATATAAAAAACTATGTATCACATTGGGATATGAGTCCCCTACTTATATCTAAAATCTTATAAAAAATTATTATCATTTTATTGTGGTTAGGGTGGTAAGACAAACACCTACTTCTTATTTTTCCCCCTAAATTTAAGTACTACTGCATTGAAATTTAAAATTTTCACCAAATATATTTTTTTTATTTAAAAAAAAAACCTAGTAGTTTAGAAACTACATTCAATTTTCTACAGATTCTAGTCTTACATTTTTTGAAATAATATAGATAACTTATTCAAATTTTTATGTCAAGTTTCCTAACTCTGATTTTCTGCATTTTATTGCCACTTAAGGGCCTGCTTTTTCCGTGATGATCCTGCACATACTCTTTCATACATTCCAAATATTTGTAAACTTTCTTTCCGATAGGAATGCCAGACTTCCATTTAATATTATCCTTTAACGGTAACAAATTGAAAAAATAGAAACTAAACACATGAGCAGAAACCCAAACCCATAATGGATAACTCTCAACCAAAGACATTTTGACATTCTCAATTAGGTTTTCCATTACTAGGCTACACAGGTCAAACTAATTATTTTCCTTCACCATCTTATGTGCAAGATATGTAGCAATAGCTGATGTAGAACCTTCACAATTTCAGAAATATATTTTGTAAGTCATACTAAATGCAACATACCTTACTATGAGATAAGCAATGGTATTTATTAGTAGAGCTTGGGGGTCTTTGTCGATACTAGTAAGTTCCTCCATGTCTCTATATTTCATTATCTTCTTCCTAGGGAGGTCACCAACATTGCACATTCTAGTAATAACTTCAATGGCTTCCTTAGTTATAGGATAGGGTTTGTCCAAAATGATGTTGTCATCCTTAAATTGACTCAATAGGAACAAGATACTCTTTTTCGGCATTCCAAGGGAATTCGCCCCATAGATCCATACCTAGGGTACTTACATTCTACAATTTTATCAGTCTTCAACCCTAGTTCCATTTCATTCATCTTTTGATGATCAAGTTTGTCAAACTCTACTCCCTTCAGCCTCAGCAAAATACCACCATTAGATTCACGGTTAACTAACATGGATTCCATCATCGTGCTTAGCTTCTTCAACCATTTTATCACTCAGTGAAACCTCTTCTCCTTCTTTTCAAAATGTGAGAAATGATTTGAAATTTCATCTTTATCCATAATTGCTCATGATGATTTTTCTATCAAAAATGTAGATCGTTGATGCCAACAATTGTACTTCACTTTTCAATCAGTCAGATTAAGCTTCATCCTGCATCACCAACTAGATCAAACTTAGTCATGTTGGAAACACATCAATATTACTTTGGAGAGGGGGAACCAACAAGTTATATATTACAAAACTCCCCCTAAGGAAAGGTAGTTGGCTCAGATTCTAGAAGAGCTTGTACCAGGATCAAGTATGGAAGGGCTCCCCACACTTGTTTCCTTTTTCTTCCAAACCATGATGGTCTTCTTCTTACATTCATCTGATTCTGCAACCTCCTTTTTATTTTTTAGACTTTCTTGGAGCAATATATCTGCATGTGTTAGCATAATGTTTGGATTGACTGCACTTATAACATCTTTTTCCTGACTCAACTAAGTGAACCCTATATCTACACTAATTAGCTTTGTGGCCATAACCATGGAATACATAGCAATAACCATTAAAGAGATTGTTCATTCCATTCCTTCTAGCCAGATTAGATAATTCACTTTTGCAATAACTTTCTTTGTGACCAAACTTGTCATATTTAATGCATTGAGTACTCAATTCCTTCTTGCTTCTACACTCTACAACCTTATGTCCAAAATTTTTGCATAGAAAAAAATGAAAACTAAACTATAAGTTCCTCTGAGCATTTGGTTTCCTAACCAAAGGTCTTTTCGTAGATGTTCTAGAGCTCTGGACCTTGCTTGTTACAACAAATCTTGCTTCAGCTTCAACTGCTTTGTCTTTACCCTTAATATTATAATATGAGCTTTCACCTGAGAAGCCAAGTCCTTCCTTATCCTTGTGAAATTTCTATAGGGATAATATTTTACCCATAATTATGCTACTTTCACATACTCTTGCTTCTTATTTCAACCTTCTTAACTCTTGATCTAATTGCTCATTTTTTTCTAATTTGTGTTTGATGGTATCCTTGATATTTTCTTAAGTCTTCTTGAATTCATCCAACTGTATCTTTAGATTCACAAGAATTTCCTTTAAATCCTTTAATTCCTCACTGACCTCTCTATATCTTGCTTTAAATTTCTAGATTTTCTCCCTTATCTTTGAGATACAAGAATTTGCCTCCTTGATGTTTTATTTCAATTCTATATTTTTAGATTATTTGCTTTCCATATCATATAATGTGTCTTAAGTTATTTGTTAAATTAATAATCTCTTGCCATCTTGTTCAAACTACCAAGATCTCCCTCAAGCAGTTAAGCTCTATCTACAAAGGACTGGGCTCTGATACCAATTATTGAACAATCTGGATAACTGAGAGGGGGCTGTGAATCAGTTATACTAAAGCAATTTTATTGACTATAATTGATGTAGAGAAATCTTAAATTAATTATATAATCAAATTAGATATGAACATGAAAATGCACAACTATACCATGCACAATGAACACCAAAATTTACGTGGAAAACCAAGATGGGAAAAACTATAGAGAATGCTAATTCTCAATTACAGAACGTCGGTTAAGGTGACATCGGTTAAGGTTATTTTTACAAGGGCACACTGCCAAAATTCTCACTATAACAAACGCTCACTATCAATGGGCTCATTTCCTGATTAATACAAAAATATTTGATTACAAAATAGACAAAACATGAGCTAATGAAGCTACATCTATATATGCATGAAGTCAGTTCCGGTTAAGAGCACAATATCTTTTTGCAGCAGATCCAGTCAAGAATATTCTTCCCACCTTCCTTGCACAACCTCTCTAATATAGATTACTTCTTCTTGACACTTTCCTTCACTTCCTTCTTTGTTTCATGTTGCACAATCCTTTGCACCCTTATTACTGTTCGTACATAGCATACTGCATCTCTCGAATCAAATAGATTATATATATATATACCCATATAACAAAATAAGTTTTCCTAGCAAAACATGTTGTCTTGAAGAACAACCTTGAGATATTCAATAAGGCTTCGTAAACCAACACTGGACCCAAAGGATAGGTCACACATAGAGATCTCCTTACCATGTTACCATGGGACCCATAAATAGGTCATACATAAGATAAGCATAATTACTAAAAATAGATAACTTGAATTACATAAGATATATTCTGGATCCAATAAGAACACCACAACCAAGACCAAGTCTTGATCTCCATCAATTTTAGTACCAACCAGAGGAATGAAATTAGACATACCAAAACTTATAACATGCTACGTGAATGCCTGGATAGTAAGGATACTTGGAAAATTATTTGAGGACAACAACCAATATCAAAATATTAGATTTAATTATTACGCATTAACTATCTTCCACAAATGTCCCAAAAATAAGCACTGCCATATCCAAATCAAGGATAGCATCCATACTACATGATAGGATAGATTATTTTTGTATATCATTCAAAGAACAACATTCCAGATCCTAGGTTTTGAAATCAACAACAACAACACCAAATATTCTCCACAAATTCTCAATAGCTTGTACATGGATTTGAAATGCTTTGGAAGTACTTTAGTGTCTGGGTTATACAAATCAGCACTTCTTCATCTTGGGAAGTTTGATTTTGTGCACAAGCAGTAATTTTTGATGCCTTGACATCTTCTTGAAGGAATAGATGGATTTGTGTATGGGGTGGGTGCAAAAAGATGGGTAGCCAATTTGTGGCCAATTTACTTTTTCATCCTCAAATAGTAAAACTACAAGTTTGTTATAGTAAAACGCACTCGTGTTATGGCTTGGTAATGACCGAGCCTAGGATCGTTCATTAACAAGCCATAATGTGAGAATGTTATAATGTGCTCATGTTATGGTTTGAATTTCAAAAAATGCATGCATTTTGAGTTCAAAAAATGTGCATTTTTTGAAATCAATTTTTTTTTTCAAAATGCGAGCACATTATAATGTGTCTATGTTTTGGTCTACATTGAAAAAAAATTCTTCTTTTTTTCTTGTCTCTTTCTTCTTGTTATCTTTCAAGGAAACTATATACATGAAATAAAAATTTAAGAATAAGTTGACATTTACATATGGAAATTTACTTTCTTATACTTTAAGTTATATTTCATGTATATAGTTTCAAGATGTTTGAGAGTGGTTTCGGATCTCTAGGAGTTATAATGAAAATTCTAGTTTTTAGAAGATCTCAAAAAATTTAGACTTATTCAAATTTCAATAATCATTATGTCAAATTTTAATAATCAAGAGGTCAAATTTTAGTAATCAGTAAGTTGTATCATCTCTCTCTCTCTTTATCTCACAAATTTTTTATCCCTTATACTGCAGGGATTTGGGAGAGAGAGGTTGGGAGGGAAAGAGGAGATAAAGATAAGTAGAGAGGGAAGGAGAGGTAGAGAGACATGAGAGATAAAGAGTAGATACAAAAGGACACATGGAGGGAGAGGTATGGAGGGAGAGAGAGGGAGGTGAGAGAGTTGAGATAGACAACAATAAAGAGAGTGTGGTAGGGAGTGATAGAGGGATATGTGGGTACAGAAGTATACATGAGATAAATATAAGTAGAGAGAGCTAGAGAAAGAGGGAAGGAGGGAGGGTGAGCGAGAGAGGGGAGGAAGGGAGAGGTAAATAGGGATAGGTAAGATAAAGATATGTACAGGTAGAATGGTTTCATATATATAAGGAAAGAGTTATAGAGAGGGAAAGAGAGAATGGTGAGATAGAGAGGAGAGAGTGAGAGAGAAAGAGGATGAGGGAGGAGTGAGAGAGAACAAGAGAGAGAGGTAGAGGGAGGGAGAGGAGAGATAGAGAGTATATAGGGAAAAAGGTAGGGAGGGAGACATCTATTGAGAGAGAGAGGGCTAGGAGAGAAATATAATTAGAGGGGGAAGGACAGGTAGAGAGAGAGAAATAGAGAGGGAATGAGGGAGGGAGGGAGAGAAGCAAGATAGAGAGGTGTAAAGAGAGTGTTAGGGAGTGATGGATGGAGAGGTAGGTAGAGAGGGATTAGGAGAGGGAGAGGGGAAGGGGAGGGAGAGGTATCGATGGAGAGAGTGGGAGGTGAGATAGATAGTAATAGAGAGATAGTGGTAGGTTGTGATGGATGGAGAGCTAGATAGAGAGGGAGATGGGAGATATAGATAAGTAGAGAGGGAGGTAGATCTAGTGAGGGAGAGAGAGGTGAGATAGAGAGAAATATAGATTGGTCAAAGGAGAGGTAGGTAGAGAGAGGGAGAGGGGAGATAAAGATAAGTAGAGATGGAAGGAGAGGTAGAGAGAGGGAGAGTGTAGATAAAGATAAGTAGATATGGAAGGAGAGGTAGAGAGAGAGGAGAGACAAAGAGAAGTAGAGAGGGAACGAGGGAGGGAGGGAGAGTTAGGTAGGGAGAGAAAGGTGAGATAGGTGTAGAGAGAGATTGGTAAGGTATGATGGATGTAAAGGTAGGTAGAGAGAGGGATTGGGAGATAAAGAGTAGATAGGGAAGAAGAGAGGGAGAGAGAAGTATGGAGGGAGAGAGAGGGAGGTGAGAGAGAGGTGAGGTAGAGAGAAATAGAGAGAGTGGTAGGGAGTGATGGAGGGAGAGGTAGGTAGGGAGAGAGAGAGAGAGAGAAGGGGAAGATGGAGGGAGGGAGATAGAGATAAGTAGAGAGGGAAAGAGAACTTATGTAGAGAGAATTAGAGGGAAAAGGAGAGAGATAGAGAGATAGAGAGACAAAGAGATTGAGAGAGAGTTATTAAGATCAAGGGATAAAACTCATTCAAATAAAGGGATGGATATAGTGAGAGAAAGAAGTCTAGAGTGTAAGGGATAAAAATGAGAGAGATGGAGAGAGAAATAATATAACTTGCTAATTATTGAAATTTGAAATTTGTGAGATCTTCCAAAAACTAGAATTTTCATTATAACTCCTAGAGATCCGAAAACACTCTCAAACATCCTAAAACTATATACATGAAATATAACTTAAAGTATAAGAAAGTAAATGTCCATATGTAAAGTCAACTTATACTTAAATATTTATTTCATGAATATAGTTTCCCTCAAAGATAGTGAGAAGAAATAAAAAAAGAAGAAAAATAGTTTCAATATAGATCAAAATGTCAGCACGTTATAATGCACTCAAATTTTTTCAATGCATTCACAAAATGCAAAAGCCATGTCAAAACTAAGATACAACGCAAGCACGTTATATATTTCTTTGGGAGTCCCCAAGCCTTGGGCTTGGTATTTTCCTTAGAATACCAACCCAAAGACTGGGAGGGCATTCCCAATGATCATAGACATGTTTTTGAAAATTCTACAATATTTCACATAGTCGGGTTCATGCTCACCATCAAGATTGCACATGGTTCAATGTCAAACAAATTGAACACCTAGGTAATGTTAGGTTCTCTCTTAGCTATCCAATGATGTAATTTTTTTCACTTTCTGACAATGTTAAGCCTTTCATCTATAGTTTCTTTTGTTTGTGTGTCTCTTTTTTGGCAAAAAGCAGTGTTTGGTGTTTTTTCATTATAAATTAACCGTTCATCAAAATTTCAAATAAATTAAATTTTTAGAAACTAGACTCCATTCTACAAATTTTAAAAAAATTAAAAAAATTGAATTAGATTCCAAAATTTATGTCAGTAGCATGGGAAAAATTCTATTTTTTAGGAAGTTTCCACTTAGAAAATTAGTAAAAAATAAAATATTCATTAAAAAATTATCAAAAAAATCATGCATCAACTACATACTGTTAGCTAATTTCTGACTGGAGCGATTTTAAAATACTAAAAAAAGGTTCACCATGCTAGGGATGTATAGGAGTCGCTATGTTCCATATCAAAATTTTGAGTGTAACTATCCTCAATTTCACATCCAAGGTTATTATTTCCTGATTTCAAAAAAAAGTGGCCACTTAAGGCCACTTTTTGGGAACCATCATTTTGTACTTACCCTATGAGCGGTAGATTTCATCAGATATACATCTCTTGAAATTTTTTCTCTTTGTAAAGGTGGCGAAAAATTGTGCCTCTACATCCACAAACTTCGAAAAAGTTAGGGAAAACTAGATATGCAAAGGTGAAGAATTTTGATAGTGTTACACATTTGGGATAAAGCATCATG
Organism: Sequoiadendron giganteum; assembly: GCA_007115665.2. Lineage (NCBI taxonomy): Eukaryota > Viridiplantae > Streptophyta > Pinopsida > Cupressales > Cupressaceae > Sequoiadendron > Sequoiadendron giganteum. The sequence goes on along the minus strand of CM021105.1, from coordinate 104,581,675 downwards.
TTTGAGTAGTTGAAAACTCTACTATTACATCTTTATTTTGAACTTTGGCAAGTCAATATGTCGTAGCAGTTATTTTCAATTTCAAAACATTTCAAAGATCCTTATGTAATGGATGAGAATAACCACACCATTACATAAGCTTTGAAAAAGTTTAGAAATTTAACAAAAATGACTCTACAAAATAGGTTATATCTTATCTTATTCACATAAATTGGAAAAAATGACAATGATGCAGAATAAAATAGCTTGGGAAGGAAATGAAATGGCTCTTTTCTATGAGGTATTTTCAAGGCTTTAAACATCAAATGATGTTAAACCTAAACAAATGTTCAAAAAAATATTTTGAAAGGAAATAACAATAAGAAAGAATTGTGAATCACAACAATAAACCTTGAACAAAGAACACAACTAAAACACAAAGAAAAGAAAGGAATACCTAACAACATGGACAAGAATAAACCATAATGAAAACCTTGATCAAAATCCATTAGTAAATCCTCACAAATTCATGCCAAATCATAGAGGAGGTCTCAATCAAAAACCATGAAAGGCAAAGAAGAAATAAACAAAATGAAATGATCAAGAATGAGATTAAAACAACTTAAAAATTCATTTAAAATCACTTAATCATAAAAAATAACAATAATGAACTATAAGTTCATCAATTTCATGTGTACAAAGGTGGGAAAGTGCACGAGCGGTGAAGAATTTTTCTCATGTATTTTTTTAAAAACATGGGATAGATACAAGGGCAGTAAAAAAGCTAGACCTTACATACTCAAAGAGTTTGAGATATGTAGCATCCTTGGGGCTGAAAAGTAGAGCCACTACACCTTGGAAAATTTTCTATCAACTCATGTAGGAGCATTGAAAAATAGCACCCCATGGGCAAAAAAAATTCAAACTTCGAAAAAGTGAAAAATGAAAAAATAATCATTTCAAAGATTTTTAAGAAATGATGAGAGATAAGTTCTCTAGGGGAAAATTTGAGGCTTAGGACCACACGTAAAAGAAAATTGAAATTTGCCTCATTTTGTGTGCTAAGAGTGCATTGGACTACAAAATGAACAAGTTTTGTAGGGGATCATCTTGTGAATAAAGCTTAGCTCGATTCGAAGATAAAAAATTGAAAAGGAAAGCTCCCGACTTACAAAAATTCAAGCTTAGCTGGATTTGAAGATGAAAAATGGCAAAGGAAAGATACCAACTTACAAAAAGTCCTACGCTTCAAAGCATCTAGCAAAGCTCCACTCAAATAATCTATACATAAGATAAATGAGGAAAAAATTTGGGTTGTTTTGGGGCTCACCTTAGTCAAACCCCCATTTTGGTGTTCCCACCTCCACAAACAACCAGATAGATAGAGATAATAATAGACACAAAGAACAATGGGAACAAGAGTGATAAGACAAAACCCTGATATGAAGGAGAACCCGTATCATGAAATAGACACCAAAGTGATAAAAGAAAACCCTGCTATAGAGGAAAACTCATATCATGAAATATTAACACAATAGATAGTATGCTAGAAAATAGAGAGGAAGAAAGAGAGTGTTAACAATAGTTTGTGGCTTCATCTTGGCTTGATAGACATGATGTTGAGTTCTTACAAGAGAGCTTTATCTATTGGTGAGACTTCAATCCAATAGAGCTTTTTTGTATAAACATGATGTAGAAGAGAATAGCATGTAGAGAGAAAGCTGGAGAGAGATCAAGTGAGAAGTCTTAAAAATGAGAGTCAAAGAATGAGTTTTGTGTAGCTACATGGGCAGGAAAAAACATTACTCTAGGAATCCTACCATGATGACACATGTCACAGAACAAGACATCCAAGATTCCCTTTTTGAATTCAAAAAATTATGAGGATGGTAGCACATCATCTGGACATCCATGCATCATGCAAGCATCCAGCTCATCATTTCATGAGACACGAGGTGGTAGACTATGGATGCTTCATCATTGGTCCTTATGGAGTTAAAATCATAAAATTTTGACTCATAAGGTTCTTTTCAAAAATGTGATTAGGCACCATAAATGTGGGGGGAAAATACGCAAATATGAAATTACCATGGGGTGCAATTTTATGACATTAGAGTATGCAATTAAGTAATTGGATAGTGTGTGAAATAAAAGAATTGTTGCAATGTTGTCTTTATCTGCTGATATGGAATTCCTTCCCATCTTTTATGATAGAATTTATAGATGATTAATATTATCTACATTTTCTAGTTCCAATCATTGTGTGGCATCCTACCTCTTTGGTTGCAAGAACTCAACTCTCTAGTTACGCATGGTTGATCTTGTAGTTGTGAGTCTACGATAGTCTTACAACTACATATTTTCTACTGTCTTTGTTGAATGGTTAGTTTCTCCAAAATACTTATGCTATAATTACCATAATTCATCATAATATGATATCATATTTCAGAAAGAATCATCTTAACATGAAAATTTTTATTGAACCACCATTTATCAATTTTGAGTGCTTTATACTTTAAACATTAGTCACAAAGATTTAGGAATGTATTGGAAATGTTTCAAAGAGCAATAAATAAGAATAAATATTGAACTCATCAGAATGCATCTAATAGACCTTGCACTTGATAACACATTGAGGCACATTTAATATATTTTCAATGGTTTTCTTTACAAGTCATATTCACCAACCTGTTTATTATCACTTTCCTAGTTCATGATTCATTTAAGTGCTCAATCCAACATATTTCAAGTGTTGAAAGTAATTTGATAGAATTCATAAAATTCTTTCTTTGATATGGACTTACTCTAGCTATTATTTCCTTATGAATTTAATGAACCAATGATGTGATCTTATTTAATTTTGAATCTCATTGTATGCTACTTACAATGCACATCTACACCTACTTGGAAAGATAATATCAATCCTAATAGTATGGATTTTTCAATTCTTTTTCCTTTACTATTAACCTACAAAGCTAGCTAGAAACATGTTCTGCCTTACATACAACCCATTTTTTCTCCAAAAATATTGATGAATCCCTTTATTTATTTTCAAATTTATTTATCAAATGTTCTCCTAGCTTTAATTGTTCTAGTTTTCTTTGGTTCTTGATGAGCTTATTAGATTGTGAGATCTAACTAATTGAGCTAGTTAGAATTTTTCCTTATGAGGTATTAGTTTGTGGCTTAATAATATGTGATTTGGGTTCTCATTTCCACATATTGTTTGTATTTTTTTCCTAGATAGTATCCAAGTTACAATCATAAAAAACCTTGATTTGAGAGTTTAAGGAGACTTTTTATGCTATATTACTATTTTTTTAGACATTAAAAAATTCGCTAAGTGTTCACCATGAGATTTACCCCTTAAAAATCTCATAAAACCATTAAATAATCTTGTAAATAGCTTGAAAGCTATTGTGTAGTATCTAAAACCTTTACAAACCCTCCTTGAAGAATAAAAACCCTTTATTATCTTTCAATATAATATTTGTGCCAAGAGTTTAAATTTAAATGATGGCAAGAAGGTAGTTTAAAATGAAGGTTTGAATATGGATAATTAAATATATGACATACCTTGAATTCACCATTAGATTCCATTTAGTAGTTCACTAATAACCTATATTTTCCCAATCCTATTAGGGATAAAATTGATATTTTGGTATGTGTTGAATGCCCTCATCTAGCTATCATGATAGATCTACAATTATCAAGTAGGATCCATAACCCTTATAAAATTTATATGGGGATTTTTTTTGGTGTGTAACAACAACTACAAGGTCCAACACATTCTGATTTATTGTATCAAAATGTCCCTATAGTTGTTACAAAGATAAAACTACATTTTAACTATGTGTAATTGGTGTTGCAATATGGAAATATTTTTGAAACATTTTTTTTAGTGGATTTAACCTTAGGGTTAACTAATTGTGTTGATTTAAACAACCTCATTTTGAATCTCATTGCAAAGTAAACATCATACAGTGAAAAACCTTTATCTCTACACACAAATCTTGATAAATGTGTCCTAATATTTCAAGAAACTAAGATAAAATAGGTTGTAGATGCATACCTCTTCAACTATGGGTAGAGATAAAATTAAAAGGTTTTAGTTTTTGTGAGATACCTAAACAAAATATATAATTTAGTATGGTGATTTATGTTTTGACATGCATGCAAGTATAATCATGTGTAGGATCTAATACATTTTATTTTCTCTTGTGTAGTTGGAATATTTATTTAAAGGTCAACATTGTTCCTTAGATCCAATAAATTCATTCAATCCATAAAGGATTTTTTTCATATTAATCAACATTTCACCATTAAGGTGTGAGTATGATTGTAGAGATAAATACATTTCTTATCATCCCATATGAGTTTCCTACATAGTAAAGATTATTTTTTTCTTTGGGTGGTCAACATCCAACACTCCTACCAATTTAAATAACCTTGACAAGTACTTTCACCAAACCTTATATAGTGTGTTATATCTTCCTTACAAACTCTATGATTATAAAGGAAGTGTAAAAAACATTCCTCACAAGGGTAATAGTCTACTAAGAAAGGAGAAATATATGTCACAAAACTAGGTGGAATATTAAACACCATTTGAGAACAGCCATGTTGTCAATAATAAATGACATCTTAGGGAAATTACAATGACAATAAGATAGTATTTACCTAAGAAATAATTCAAACAAATAGAGGCTAGTTACTTAGCCAAAAAATTTACCATCCAAAATAATTCTTCATATAAAATAACACTATCAAACATAGGCACAAGATGTTATATGATAACTAATGGACTATAATATTTCTTAGGCTATCTTAATAGCATCATGGGGAATATCCTACCTTTAGAATATTGGTATGAAATCCATAGAGCCATTATTGACAATGCTAAGAACTATCAAGAGGGAGTTAAAGACAATAAAGAAGACTATAATTTAGTGGAATTTATGATGGAAATACATAAAATAATGTCATGTATCAATTCTACAAGATTTATGCCTCTTATGAGAATGAGTTATAATTCTTTCATAGAAACTAGTAGGAATGCTAATGTTTCCATAAGATAATAATCAAAATAGGTTATTATCATAATTAAGCTAGATATGTTCACTTAATTTCTTACATATTATCATTGTGCCACTATAGATAACAACAATAAGATAAAGGATACTCTCAGGAAATCACTAAAGCCATAAATATTTAGGATAGTCATGGTTATTAAGGCCAGTATAAATCTTTAGGATGTTCATGTGCCTAGATAGTCTTATTAATGTTACCATAATAAACAACAATAATAATGGGTTCTTTGTAGGATTTAATTTGGTGTACTAAATTATGAATGTTTCCACCTTATTGATAGGCATCAATTAAAAGTCAATGATGAAAACTAAGAGGAATTTATCATCAAGAGTAAGAACTTATCATAAATTCTAGTATCAATACTAAGAGATCACTTCATGAAAAAATCTACTATTTTGTTCATAAAGGATAGTAATCGGGTAAAAGCACAATAGTGTGTCACACTTTTGTCCTAACAAATAATTTCGGCCGAATAAATTTTGATCGAATAGGTTTCAAGTGAATAGGTTTCAGTCGAAACCAAGTTTCGGTGATGTGGCACCTACGTGGCACCCCCCTTTCACCTGAAAGGGTTTCGGTCGAAACATATTCACTCGAAAGGCTTTCGGCTGGAACCAGAAAAATAAAAACAAAAAAAAAGAAGGCCCACATTCATTTCGGCATGTTCGGTCGAATTTTGGTCTATTGAAATAGGTTCGTCTGTATGCACTTGTTGTGTACAAAGCTTGGACAGTGACCCACTTTGGCTCCATTGCATTGGTGATGCCTCTCGTGTTCTCCTCTATAACTACTTTACAAAACGGGTTCAAACCAGGGTTATTTGGAAAACATTTTGAATGGAAATTTGGGGATTTCCAAAGCATAGTGAAGGGTTTCAATTTAAGCAAGTTTTGTTATTGAAGTGAATTTGGAACCAGGAAAATATTAGTTTTGTTCATTAAAGAAATGATAAATTTGTTGTTTTTGGTTAGGGTTTGAAGAAAAATAGTGAAAATAGAGGGTTTTATCATGTATGTAGTTTACGTACTTGAGTAAATTCCATGTTGTTTTCATATTGTAACATTAAGAAAGATTAGATTTTAGCAAGTTCTGTTATAGAAAATAAGGATGGCATAGTCCATTTTATGCAATGATCCTTATTTTTTATTGCATCTTCATTTAAGTCCACCCTAACAGCAACCACGCCTGTACAATATCCCATTGCAGCAATACTACCCAACTTCTAGACATACCAGTGGTCATACAGGTCATTCATAGGATTTCAACAATTGCACAAGTCAGATTTTCATCATCACATAATCAAATTTGCAGACCTTGACATCTTGAGAGTAGATTTGACATAGTTGTAAATCTGAAAACATTGTTTCCAACTGTTGCAATGAAATAAAATTAGTTTCAAAGAATTTTAAATTGGTGTTTGATGTGGAATGTGAAAACAATGACAAATAAACAAGAGACACCCCTTCAAGAGTATAACCTAATAAGGTTATTGAAACAAGAAATATCTCTCACAAATAAATGCCTTGAAACTTACTTGACTGCCATATATCATATACATGCCTTTTAAAATTGAAAGGTAAATGCATAGTATGAAGCAGAAGATGGGTCAAGTGAAACCAGACTCCCTTAGACTCCATTATGTTGTAACACCCTTTATAATTATCCATTTAAGCCAACATTTTTTAATGTTAAGTATAAAGAGATCACATAGGGAATTTTGTTTTCATATAAAATTATTAGGAAATGCACTTGGATTTTTAGTATGGTACAATTTGGTATTTTTCAGAGTAAAGATTCTCTTGGAAGATTTTGCTTTTGATCATGCTGATTTGGAAAGTACATGCTGATTTTTTGTACAAATAAGTGCCCTCAATTGATAATACTGCATACAAAGATTGTAATTCAGAGAACTTGTTTCTTGTTTCTCTTGATCTAAAACTCCAAAGTATAACTAATTATGTTTTGAACTAGCTATAAGAGAAACCCAATAAGCACGCAAATGAGCATTGTTAAATATAACACAAGTAGACAAGATGATAATTTATTGTCTGGATTCTGGTACGAGAAGCTATTTTCACTTGATTTAGTTCTTGGGATCAGGTTGGGGCTGATGTCCATTGCTAGCATTGGAATAGTTGATTCAAGTACAATAAATCTAGAAGCATCTAACCTAAATGGAACTATCCATCTTCACCTTGAATATTTCCTACAATTGGAATATCTTACAGTAGTGATATGGAGATAATCAATATTTTTAACTCTATGTATATTTATGTCCTCAAAGCCTAGTAAAGATTCCATTCCATATCATATATGCATATCCATGCCACTTAGAGTTCAGAGAGTCCTTTTTGAGGTCTTACTACATATGACTCTTTATGCATGTCAACATCCAACATTTTAGTGCATGTATAGTATGGGAAGCATGCCACATTAGTTTGCATCTATTCAGTGGTGGTTTGACTCTTTTATTTATTTTTTCTGATAATTTTTCTTTTGTGAAAAAATTATTTTGCACTCCTAACATATTGTTTTCATATTTTATATATGAAAATTCAAACCTAATTCTCTCAAGGGATCTTAGAGCCTACTAGAGGCTTAATCTTGACAGTGATTTTTTTAGCACCATAAATGTGGTTATAGTTAAATATTTTTCAGCATAAAAACAAAAAAATAGTTTGACCATGATATTTTTTTACTTTTCTTTATAAAATTTGGTCAAAACATTTTCTATATATTCTATATCTCCATATTCATTTTTTTGGTTTTGTGCAAGGTTTTCCAGAGGAAATTTTCTCATTCAACAATCTAATTTGATTTACAAACTTCACTGTTAGTGATAAGTTACCTATCTAGTTTAAGGATTTGGAGATCTTCCTATACAAATGAAATTAAAAATTTTGTTCAAAACTTGAACTGAATATCAGAGGGATAAATTTGCATTTGAGAGAAAGAACCCAGGTACAGTCATCCTTATCAATCAAGTAGATTATAGGCCAACCTTTATAGGTCCAAATTTCATGCGTAGATGGGAAAGTAATGCCACAAATATATCAAATCTATTCTTGTTGGCTTAATCCCAAAAATCATTGTGCTTTGGTTTGTACCTTTTTTCTCATTGGTGCTTTGGCATGTTATAAGCAAGGGAAAAGTAATTCGATTTAGGTCATCTTCATTTTGCTTGATCTTCTGCTTCATATGATAAAATTCTCCCTTCTTACCTCAACTGTAATAGACATTTACCTAAAACCCTAATGTTTCTCCCTGCTACATGGGTCAAGTGAAATCAGATAATTGAAAACTTCCTCTTTTCATTACTTGGCACCTAAACTAGCCAAAAATTTCTATCACTGCTTTAATTTTTTCATTACAAGAATTTTCACTTTTTTCTTTTATTTAAACTTTATGATATTTTAACATAGCTTTAATAAATGATCCCTTTTAAAACAAAAAATGTCAACAATATCAAAATGAAATAATGATATCATACTACATGCTAAAATTTATCACAAATTAAATGATAAAATTAATCTCTCCCATTCACGTGAAGATCACCTCCCTCTATAAACACATAGTGATAATATTCATTAACCATAGAGAGATTATGATTGATAAATTACCATCATACTAAATAATTAGTTCTAGATAACTATAGGTCTAAATTCAAAATCTAGGAAACAATAAACCTAAAGCATCATCAAAATAATACATTTATGCAATTATTAATATGAGAGAGAAATAGAGTCATGACAAAAGACAAGATAACCAGCAAGATCAAGTAAGGGGTGGGAAAGGAATCATACCAAACAAATAAATTATAAAGACACATCAATTTTAATAACAATCCAAAAAAAATAGGATGTGGTCTACTAAGCATCCAAAGTAAAGTATCATCATTAAAACTCAAGCATGATTCGCTTAGGGATTTCATGTACAATTAGATCATAGAACTTGTTTTGCATGATTCCATTTGGGTCTTCAATCTAATTTATATTTATAGTAACATATATGTTTAGCACTACCTTATGTGTATGTGTGTATGCATGTACATGTATGCATATATATATATATATATATTTGTACATACATATACATGTGTGTACGTATGTATGTACATATGTGTGCATGTGTGTATGTATATCTGTATGTATATGTGTATATGTGCATGTATGCATGTGTGTATATGTGTATATATGTGTATATGTGTGTGTGTATGTATACATATATGTGTATAATTATATATATATATACATACATGTGCATGTGTGTATGTATGTATGTATATGTGTACATACATATGTATGTACACATATGTACATACATACATACACACATACACATGTATATATATGCAAATTATATGTGCATATATGTATACATACACACATACACATATGCATGTATATACACACATGCGTACATGCACATATATACACATATACATGTACGTATATATACATACACACATGCACACAAACACATACATACATTCACACATGCACATGTATGTATGTATATATACACACATACACATACATACACACATGTACACACATGTACATGTACACACACATATATATACATTTACTTGATTTCTATTATGAGATTCTTGAATATAATTAATGGTTAAATTTATGTTTTTTATCTCTAGAATGAATTGATGGTAGAAATTTATAATTTTCTTTCCCTATCTATCTTTTATGTGTTATTCATGTATATTTTATTTTAATGAGATGCAGATCTCTAGATTTAAACATTTATATAGATACATATATCATGGCCGATGAGGGATCTCACCATTCCCCTCGTTCTAGTGAAGAGGCTAAAAATAGATCAAATTTATATCAAGATAGTATTGTTAGATTAAACAATGCTCTAAAATGTTTAGAGAAAACAATTCACAACTCCCCCAATTTGGCTAATTGAGATAGATTAGTCACTATTAGAGATGAGATTCATCAAATTATTGGGATGATTCAATCATTCAACCCTTATGATGAGATCAACATTGAGCAATTTTATTTGTCTCTTGCTAGGAGTGTTATTGGCACAATGAATTATAGAGAAGTTGCCAAATCAGTTTCAGCTAAAATATGTGTTAATCATGTTCCCTCATTATATAGGAAAAAATAGAATTAGAGGATATATGGTTATGAGGTGTGTAGATCCTCTTGTTGCGCCATTCATATACCCTAGATGGTTGGTAGCATATCATAGATGGTCTGACAATGATGAGCTGTCAGGATATTTTGTGAAATAGTTATATGTAAAATTTCATTTACAAATAGATGTGGACTACACATCTCATCTTGAGCATGTTGGCCAAGGTAAAGGCCATTTTTATGACAAACCACAATTTAGACGTCTAGGTTTTCCATTGCTTATGGATAAGAGGGCATCAGTTGGCCCAAACCTTTTGGTTTTACCAAAACGTGTGGAATGGGCAGCAGTAGGGGAGTCAGCAATATGCTCTACTCAATCCCAGATTATTGATAACATTGCCTCTATTACAACACATATTGATCAAATTTCATCTGATCGAGTTGGTAGATACTTATTATGCCCGTGGATCAACCTTCCTCCCATAGAGGCTACATCAACATCTTATGATCCATTTATTTGTGCCGATCTACCTACTCCTTTAGATATCGAGCATATGAACCACACGACTTTGCGTAATGTGTGTAGAGTCTCAGTTTCAAATTTACTAGCAGCATATCGGGTCATCAGTGAGGACCATGGGATCTCTCTCAACCATGTACATGAATTTATTAGAGCGATATCCTAGTACACATTCGAGCCATGGGGTGGCAACTCCAGGGGATATTCCAGAGAATCCTATCGATCCTTTAGCTTGTCCAGGTTTTCAAGATGTTACATATCATGTTGCTCAGGTTACTACGATAGCTGATGTTGTCCATGGTGCAAATACTCTGCTTCTTTTTGGCACTAATATTGTACATGCTACAAATCCCCCTGTGATGTCCTTGCATTCTAATGAGCTTAGTGACATTGGTAAAGCCCTCAATTAGGCATGTTAGGTACTTGAATAATTTATAGTATATATATATATACATTTAATTGTGTTCTAAAAAAATACGTACGATACATGTTTAACATGTTTAACTCTTGATTGAAATTGACACATACAAGTGAAAATTTTTAAGCAGTATGGTGATTTGTCAGAGTTTGGAAATTTCACAATTGGGACATGGATCCACATATGATCATGGTCCCGTGCAGCACATACCTGAGGTACATTTAAATTATTTTATATAATTTAAAATTTAATTGTACTCGATTTGTAAGTTTGAACTCGTTTAAAGTTTGTATGTATGTACATACAAGTTTCGATAATTTCATGTGCACATACTTGAACACATGCAAGTTTTGGGATGAGGCTCAAGACATGCATCTAGAGAACTTGGATCAGGACATGGATCCACACATGATCGTGGTCCCATGCAACACATACGTGAGGTACATTTAAATAATTTTAAATATAATTTTAAAAATTTAATTGTACTCAATTTGTAAGTTTGAAGACGTTGAAAGTTTGTACACATGTATATACAAGTTTAGATAATTTCATGTGCACGTACTTGAACACATGTAGTTTTTGGGATGAGGCTCAAGACACGCATCCAGAGAGCTTGGATTGAGACATGGATCCACACATCTTGGATCAAGAGAGGGATTAGTCTATGGATCGAGGGAGAGATCGAGCAAGAGATCGGGCCATAGATCTGATGATTCTATTCATAGTAGATTTCCCTCTCTTTGAGATCAAATTATTATGTTGTCCAGACACTTTTTATAATTTATGTACATACATCACATTCTGTATACATGTTTATGTTTTATGGTATATATTTGTACACTTGTTATGATTTATAGATCACATTCACACATGTTTGTACTTGTTTTATGGTTTGTTCATAGATATGTTATCGTGCATTATTATGGTTTTCAAACACTTGTTAAACATATATTTACACTGTGAAAATTATTACATGGTTTTATTTATTTAACAAGTTTGTATAGGTTAAAATTTAAATTTAAATTATGGTTTGTTCACACAAGTGTTACACACATCTATATTGACAAGTTACCTACTTAAACTTGACTAAGTTAGATCATGTATAACTATGATGTACAAAATTTGTATTCAATTATCATGTGATATATAAAATTGTAGAGTACAATCTCTAGCTAATCATATCAAATATTTGGATCAAAATGATCTTATAGCTATATAAATACCATATTACAAACTTTAGGAACTTTGCTAAAAATGGAATCTAGGTCACTATTTACTTTTTATTGATTTTGAATGTTCTCTAGCTTACATCATAATAGTCTGGAATGAGCAACTATTTTATAGAGATTCAAAACTAAATAAAATAAATCATAAAAATTAAATTGTAAGTTATACATGTATGTATATATCACTAATATACTTCATCTAAAAATAGCAATGTAACCTTTACACAAATAATACTAGATCTTCTACAAACCATGTTGTTAGGATAAAATAATTCCTAGACATGTTGCACTCCAAATCCTTCCTACACAAGCATTGAACTTGTAATTTAAGAGAGGGGTAAAAAATAGGTAAATCAATTAAATGAATAAGATTAACTATCAAATGGATTAAAATACTGGATTTTGTGCCAACAATAAGATCTCTTGGATGATATTAAAATCCTCTATTAAAACAAATTTGGATTATTCCTTTTAAATAAAAATTTAAAGGGTGTAAATAAAGTTTTTCATGCTTCAATTTAGCACAAAATGGTCACTTAGGAAGGGTTCTATTATTGTTGGAAATGTTTATTGTGATTCTAGATAAAGTATTAAAAAGTTGTCCTAGGGTTATGATTCTTATTTAGATTATGTGTGCCTAATTTAATGAAACATGTTATTTGGGCCAATTAACAAGAGTAACTTTAAATATCCTTTACACTTCAATCTCTACAAAGCTTAGGATGAACTGATCCTTAAAGGATTTAAAGGATAATCATACATAAATTTTATAATTTACTTTATCAAAATAATTCTAAACCTTAAGACAGATTGAATTCATTCTTTACTTTGTCACTGACTCTTTTCTATGTGAACTTTTGTGATCTCATTTGTTAACTTGTAGGTTTATATTTTCCTTTATTGGGGTTATTGCATTTTTCATATATATATATATTTTTTAGGATTTTTTATGTTGTTAGGATAGGATCCTTTATGAGGGTGGATGACATATTCCATTAGTGTAATTAACACCTATTTTTGGTGGTTAGAGTTATTTTTATTAGTTCTCTTTTTCTCCTCTCTTATGTATATATACTCATGACCTTTTCTCTATAGATGCCTACATAATTTCCTATTAGAATGGTGATTATTCATGTTAGGATTAGAATGAGTTCATGATTATACATGAGTTCACATGTGATTAGGATTAGAATGGTGATTATTAGATAGAACGTGCGATCTTTAATGAATGATTGGGATGAAGGGGGATGCTTAGGATGAAAATAATAATTTTCTAGGATGTGACATGCATACTAGGATATGAAAATGGATGATCTTGAAAATTTGAAGGTGAACAAGTAAGGTCATATTAACTTTCAAAAAATTATGAACAAGCCTTTGAAAAAACCCATTCTAAATCATGCCACATGTTCCAATCAATTTATAAATTATATATATAGATCTAGCTTGATCTATAAAAAGTTTGAGTATGTACACATGTGCGTATCCAAAAAATAATTTAAAGCTCCTGGTACATAAAATCTGGATCCTCTCTATCTTTAATTATCTCTAAAAAAATTTCATGATCTTCAATAGGCCACCTCCACTTTTGTTTGGAACGTCCTTTTTTAGGTAAAGTTTCTAAATTTATTTTTGTTCCTATAACTAGGTGATTGTAATGTAGAACCTTTTGTCCTAGCATATAATCAACAAAATAAATACCATTTTTATCTGTCTTTATTTGTTCATAATATGTGCCTTCAATAATGACTAATCCAATGGGATACTCTTGTCCATCACCATCTATCATCAATTCCACCAATTTTCTTTTTGGTTGCGTACATCTTAGTAGATAGTAATCTACACCTTCTCCATTGTCAGGATCTACAACAACAACAAAAATATCTCTTGTACACACCATATATTTTTAATCAATTTTAACTAAATTAAACACATGCACTTAAACAACTAAATTAAGATCAATTTCCATACCTGTAACAACTAAATCAGATACACATTTGTAATCAGTTGAATAGAGAGGATCGTAAACATCGACATTGCCATCTTCAACAAAAGGAGGAATTGATATTAATTGTTTCATTTCCCATTGTGAAACATACCCATCTCTAATATTCTCACATTGAACAATATTTGCATTGTTCTCAATGCAAGCATCACAAAAACATGATTTTTCTCTCACATTAATTACATAAGGCTTACTACTTCCTGCTTTCATGATTTGATGTAGACTTCTAATACCATGAATTGCTTGACAATTATAAGGATTTGATCTATCAATATCTGTAAATTCAAATTTGAAAATTCAATTAAAAATCATGTACACTTGAAATTTGAAATTCTTCATTTTTTAACAAATTTTGACTAGATATACCTATAACTTCCCAAAAATAATGTGTGTTGTATGTTGAGTTGCAAGCGGAAAAATGACTTTTGACTTTTACACCATTCAACAATTTCATTTGCATTTTGTATGGCATTACCTGCAAGTACACATTTGTTGGCACAATTTACCACCTATTACTTTCAAGGAGCTTAAAATAATATTTAATGTAATTTAAATATATATAGATAATCTTTTCAAAAATATATCTACATGTTCCATATATATATATGGTGAAAGTTACTAGCAAGTTCATGTTGACGAAGTGCACGCTTCACACATGCTCCTGCTCCATCATGCTCTCCCTTTCCATGTCCACGTTGATGGCTTAACCAAACAAAAGCTTTTGAAGACTTAAATTGTCCTGCACGAAGTTACAAATAATTGTACACTAAAACCAAATTAGCTCAAGTCAAAAAAGTAATTATATATATATATATATATATATAACTTGCAATTAGACTTGATTTAAGTCTCAAAATTAAAAGTAAATATAAATAAATAATTTTTTTTTAAAAATAACATGTAAAATTACTAGCACATCCATCATACCATATCCAATGGTGTTCTTGATTTATGCCACATCATCTCAGGTCTTCAAAAAACATTTTGAAACAATGAGCTACATAGCTTCTATCATGATTTGTATCATCATTGATATAAAAGTGAACCTCTTTGATGATAATTTGACCATCTTTGCTACTTTGTATTCCATCGACCTCTAATTCGGCATGCCTATAGAAAACTTTCACAAAGATTGCAACTTGCTCTGAATGATAATATTGACTTTGAATCTCAATTTGAGGACTAAATGTATAGTTCTCAGAGAAATCTACAATAGAGAGAATACAACCTGGTGGAAAGCAATTCTTTGAATCACGAAATTGTTTAGCTTGCCTTCTTGCACCATGACAATGTTGGATATGTGGATATATGATATTGTGAAATTTACTCATGAATTAATTGTAAGGCAATCCACTCTCTTTGAGAACAATTTTTTTGGTCTCAACTCCTGACTTCGTTCAGTATGTCTCATATTCATATCTCTTCCAAACAACTTGCATTTCATTATTGTCAACATGTGAAAGATTCTTCAAATCTCCACAATCATTACATACATTGAATTCTTCTGAATCTTCTGATTTTTCGCATACAAGAGACTTCACAAATTGTGTTGTACTTCTAGGGATGGCTAAATTTTGATCAATTGTTGTCATAGCTTTTCTATATGATTATAGATGTAAATCAAATTCAACATGATTTCAACAATAACAAGTTTCATGTACTTTATTTATATGTACAAATGATGGTCGTAGTGTCTCAAACATCCTTTGACAAATCTTCACATTTGAAAAATCTTGCTTGAATTCTTCAAAAAGTTCACTTTGTGTTGTATCTATAAAATGTTTTGGATGAGAAATTTTTGTACCATCGTCACTTATTATTTGTATAGTATCCCTTCTATTGGATGAAACACGACAATGAGTAGTCCAATATTCAACCACCTGTTTCTTTACATCTTCTGAAATTCTATCTTTTCGGGGAACCCTACAAATATTTACCCAATTTTTCTCAATTTTTTCATCTATTTGATTTCTCTTTTCAATATACCTTTGAACAGTTCTCCTAGAAACATTTAGTAATTCAGAAATTGCTTGAACTTGTCTTCTATGTGATAATTTCTTACTAGAAATTACAGTCATCAATGCTCTATGTGCAACACTTAAATCACTAGATCAACTCTTTTTTTCAATACATTATAATGCTTCTTGCAATTTTTCAACAATTGTGTGTTTTAAATCTGATGAATTTTTCCTATTATCAACCCCTAACAACTCCAAAACAGGGGTCATTTATTTTCGTCTAAATAACTTTGCAACTAACTGTGCTCTTCCAATTAGAGATTTTTCTTCAAAAAATTCATCCCATATTCTTTTTGAGTGTAATTTTAATGTGCTTTCACATAACATATCTTCAAATGAAAAATTATTGAAAAGAGAATCCTCATCCATCTCCATCAAATTTTCCATACCATTGTCCAAAAAATTTCTACTATTAGGTTCAGTTTGTTCTTGTACCTATATGTTACCTTCGTCATTGATATTTTCCATGGGTTTTTCTTCATGAGATGTTCCTTCACCCACTCTTCTCTTCCTCTGTCTTATTCGTGTTTGATCATACTTCCTTGATCTATTCCTTTTACATGCCATCACAAATTGCACTCAAATTTGAATTCACCTACATACAAATTTGTACACACATGAGCTTTCAATGAAACATGTACTTGATTAATATTGCATAAATATATAACACTTAAAAAAACAATGGAATAACATATCTAATTGGTGATCAATAATAATGAAATCTAAGAATATAAATAGTGAAAACAAATTTCAAATGCATTAATGAAAATAAAAAACATAATCAATTAAATAACTTCAAGATCAATGTACTTTCAAATATAGCTCTCCTAGTATTTAAATACGGTTTCTTTTGTCGAAATCAACCTTATTTTGTCAGAATAAACCTTCTTTTGTCGAAATAAATCTTCTAACTTGTTGAAATAAACCTTATTTTGTCGAAATAAGCTTTCCTTAGTCGAAATCAGTCTTCTTTGGTCAAAATATATTTTATTGAATTTACTTGAGTTGAAAAATCTAAACAAAAACAAAATATATTTTATATCAACAATTTTCTTTCGAGTCTCTTTAGGCTGAGAATTTTTTGGACGATAGTATATCGATCAAGTGAGTTTCAGTCAAGTCAATAAGCTTTCCTTAGTCGAAATCAATCTTCTTTGGTCAAAATATATTTTATTGAATTTATTTGAGTTGAAAAATCTAAACAAAAACAAAATATATTTTATACCGAAAATTTTTGGTTGAGTCCCTTTAGGCCGAGACGTTTTCAGACGATAGCTTATCGATTGAGTGGGTTTCGGCTGAAACAATTTCGACCGAAACATACTCGACCGAACATGTCTAGGTGGCATCCTACATGGCAGCCAACTCACCCTTTTTCAAAATTTTCTGAAACATTCAACTTTGGCAGAGTGTTTCTCCTCTTAGAATTATTATTCTGCAAAAAACAAAAATACCTTTTTGTAGAGCTCAGAGTCATGAATCCAAATATATAATTTTTTAAATATTTTGATTAGTTTTAATATATGTTATTTTTAAAATAATGAAAGTAGGTTGTTAAAATAAAAAAAAGAGGTTGATTAGAAATTAAAAAAATATAGTAAAACATATTATTTTTTTTTTTAAATTATATGGTGCAGTAGAGGAGAGAGTCTTCTTCAAAAGGGTATAATTTTTTTTTTGAAAATGATTAAAAAAATTGAAAATAGTTGACAGCCTGTGAAAACTGTCAAATTCTAACATGTTTGACTTTAAAACGTTATTATGAGCAAAATTTACATCAAAATTTGAAAAAAAAATTTCCATGTAGTAGATATTGAAGTTACCTATTTGGGGAAAATGTTTTTAGAGAAAAATAAAGTTTTTTTCACTTTGTTTCTTGACGGCCCGTGAAGTCATTGTTTTTTGAAATTTTCAGCATTCCAAAATTTGTCCTTAAATTGAAAAAAAACATAATGAAAATGATTTTTTTTTTAAATTACAGGAATAATCTTCATCAAAATTTCTACATTTCATTAGTTTACACTATTTTGAAATTAAAAACATAAAGACTACTTTTATGTGGCTGAAGTTCATAAATTATTTTGCTTTTGGCCGATTCCTTTATAAAGTGTGACACAGGTTTGTGCTTTTACCCTGGTGGAAACACTAGTGGATCTGGAGAACCTGGGAAGAGGAAGGTACCTTTTACAAGATGTTATACTTGTGGGGGAGACCATTTGCTAGAGATTGTCCTAGTAAGCCTT
>CM021105.1:104526438-104562973 GCA_007115665.2 Sequoiadendron giganteum | reverse complement strand
CCCTATACCCTCTTAATCCCTCAACCATCAACCGTTAACCCTTAAACCCTAATCCATCAACCCCCATACCCTCTTAATCCCTCAGCCCCTAGATACCCTCTCAATCCCTCAACCCTCAACCCTTAACCCTTATACCCTAATCCCTCAACCTCGATACCCTCTTAATCCGTCAACCCTCAACCCTTAACCCTTAATGCCTAAACCCTATACTTGAGGGAGAGAGAGGGAGAGGTGGTGGTAGGGACATGATTGAGAGAGAGGGATAGGGATAGGGGAGAGAGAGAGAGGGAGTGAGAGAGGGAGGTATTCACTGTGAGAGAGAGAGGGTGTAGGAGGGGGAGACTTCACAAAGAGACAGGGGAAGATGGGGTAGGACGAAGATACTTTAGAGAGAGAAATAGGGAGATAGGGTGGGAAGGAGAGAAACTAGAGAGAGGGAGAGATAAAGATTGGGTGAGAGATAGAGGGAGTGAGAGGGAGAGGGAGAGAGACAAAGTGGGAGAGAGAGATAGAGACATAGAGACTAAGTGAGAGACTTCAGAGATGGAGAGGGTGGGGAAGAGGAGTACTTTCGAGGGAGGGAGTGAATGGGATAGGGGATTAGAGATGGAGGGTGGGAAGTCCACGAGGAATAGAGGGAGAGAGAGAGTGGGAGGGGATGGGAGGGAGATATTTGAGAGAGAGGGAGAGAGAGATGGAGAGAGATAGAGGGAGTGAGAGAGAGAGAGAGAGAGGATGTGGGAGAGATATAGAGGGATTGAGGGAGAGAGGGTAGAAGGGAGAGACTTGAGAGACAAGGAGGGAGGGAGAGTGGGTGGGAGGGAGAGAGAGTGGGAGAGAGATAGAGGACATGAGAGGTAGATGGCATGAGAGAGAGGGACATGAGAGAGATAGGGAGAGATGGTGGGAGGGAGATACTTGAGAGAGATGGAGAGGTAGAAAAAGACAAATAGAGGGAGTGGAAGAGAGATAAAGGGAGTGACTGTGAGAGGGAGAGGGGGTCAGAGGGGGAGACTTGACAAAGAGAGAGATGGAGAGGGGGTAGGACAAAGATACTTGAGAGAGAGAGAGAGAGGGATAGGGGGTGGGAGGGAGACACCTAAGAGAGAGGGAGATAGACAAAGTGGGAGAGAGTGAGAGAGAGGGAGTAGGATAGAGATAGAGGGGGATGGAGATACCCGAGAGAGAGGGAGAGAGATAGAGTGAGTGAGAGAGAGGGAATGGGAGAGATATAGAGGGAGTGAGTGACCAACCTAAGAGAGGGAGAGGGGGTATGAGTGAGAGACAAAGAGAGAGACAAAGAGAGAAAGATAACCTAAGAGAGGGAGATGGAGTGAGAGAGATAAAAAGACCAAGAGAGGGAGAGTGAGAAAAGGGGGTTGGAGTGAGATAGATTTATTTAGGTACCTATGTGGGAGGGGATTGGACTGAGAGAGTAGTCTAGGTTGCGTGGGAGGGAGTGAGACCTAAGAGATAGAGACTTCAGAGGGATAAAATTTTATCAAGTTACGGTAATGAGTTAGAGAAGGTATGAAAGGTAAAACATCGACTATCCATCTACGATTATAAACTGTGCACTCTACGCATTATCAAAGTTGTTCACCAAAGAGGGGAAATTCTAGTTTTGTGCAAAGCAAGCCATTTGGCACTCGCCAAATGTCCTGCTTTGGACATTAATTAATAGGATTTGCCAAATTTACTCATATTTGTGTATGTGCTCCTGTCTCATTTGCATGTCTTTCAATGCAAGTTTATAAAAAAACCATGATAGCGTTAACCTCTCTCTTAGCTATCTAAATATATAAAAAATAAATCATTTTGATTTAGTTAAGGTTTTGATCCATGGCTTCTATTGTAAATGCCTTCGTTTTTGGTCAAAAACCAACATGTGCTAGGTTTAGGATAGATTTTTACACGTTCATCAGAATGTGAAACAAATTAAATTTTTTGAAACTAGACTCCATTCTACACATGATGAAAAAAAAAAAATCAATTTTCAGTTAGTTTGCAAAAAATTTAGGGGGAGCACGCTCAAATTTCAGCTTTTCAGGATGTCTCCACTTTGAAAATTCATAAAATATTATATATTCATTAAAAAAATTATCCGAAAGAAGGAGAATAAACTACATGGTGTTAGCTAATTTCTCACTATTGGGATTTTTGAAATTCTAAAAAAAGGTTAACCAAAAATGGGGGGAGCCCTCAGGTGCTATGCTAGTTTTTTTGATAAAAACAGGACCTATTTTGTCCCCCCCCCCTTTTGAGACCCTTAATCTTTGTTAATTTGAAAAAAAATAGTATCTTAGAAACTAGGCTCAAAGCACTTCAACTTTCTTTTTTTCCGCATCTTGAAATTTTAGCATAACTATCTTCATTTTCTCGTGCAAACCAGATTTTGCTGATTTCAAAAAAAAAAAAAGTGGCATCTTAAGAGCCAAAATTGTGTCACATATTGGTGCACTTACCCGTATGAAATAGTGGCTTAGATTATATTGTTATCATTAATTATAATTAAGTTTTATATAGATAAATTTTAATGTAAATTTTAGTCTGAATTGGATGCAATAAATAAATAAGTGTTTTATATGTTTATGTTAAAATTATAAATTGGAATTGTCAATTGAATTAATACTAATTAGATTTAAAATATAGATTATTATAAATAATAATAATCTATATTAGAATCACTAATATAGATACATTAATACATTTATTTGTAATTTCCAGTTAATTTGTATTATGCTTGATATTCTTGATTTGTTGATATCTTGTAAGAATGATTAAATTGTATTAGTTATGTTGGTCGTGAAATTTATAATGTATTTTATAAAAAGATATTAAAATCATGGATTGTATCAACGAGTTTTAAAAGTTAGAACAAATGTTATTGTTGATGATATAATCATTAATTGAATTTGGATAATAGAATGTTGATAGGAGATTATGTAATTTTGTTAGTTCAATGGTTACAGGTTTGGAATTGTCTTGTACGAATTAGAATTTTATTTTAAAAATTCGTTAAATTTTAATTAAGATGCTTTCCCTATGTTGTGTTATTTTCTTGATTATGGAAGGGTCTTGGTTTATGGTTTCCCAGAGGTTTTGTTATGGTTACTAAGATATGGCATGATTGTTGTTTGTCTATTGGTAATGTGATCTTTTCTCAATTTTACCTTGTTTGGATCTTTGTGGGAAAAGTGGATCTCTCACATTATGTCTAGGTATTACTATTTGGGCAGAGGTTGTATTGCATTATGTTAAGTACGTGTTTGCAGAGGTTTTGCAATGCTTTGTCACTTTGGTTATATATTGGATCAATTGGTTATAGGTCCTTGTTTAATGAAGATCATGTTCATGTATCATTACCTCCTTGTTGTAATCTATTTGTGGAGTTGTACCTTAGGAAGAGTGGATTTTGTTAGGGGCCAGACCTAGAAGAGGTTGCAGGGGTAACCTATCAGGAGTATGTTAAAAAGTGATAATTAAAACATGTTGTAGGGGTTTGGGTAGTTTAATAAACCTTGCAGGATAATTTTTAACTCATCTTGGATTTTAACACTCGTTTAGGTTAAAGCAATTTGAGAAGGCCTAGAATGGAAACTTGAACACTTCATCTTCTTGAGAAGTGATTCAAGGCCACATAGTACGTATAGGGGCCGAGAGTCATAAGAGGTTTCCAAGGTAACTTGAGTAGAGGGACGGTAACCTAGGAAGGCTACCCAGGGTAACCTATATCGTACATGTGATGCCACTCTTATCCTAGTACAACTTGTGAGCTTTTTTTTGTGAGTCGCCTCTTGAGGTATGCAATTTTTAGTATGGAGTTTTGAGTATGTACTTTATAGTTGCAGTATATTGTTGTCTTTGATTGGTTCTTGAGTTGTCATGTGAGTCAACCTTATAATTGTGTTTGACTCTTTGTGAGGTCAGTTTGACTTGAGGACTTGTTCTGTCTCCTAGCACGAGGGGTGGTCTTTCGAGCTCCACATGGCTGGGAGGATCGTGCCACAATTCCATTGGGTCCCCATCAGGTATTTTGTTTGAAACAGGTTTTCTTGGCTGGATCCAGATTGCACAGCGGTTGCAGAGATTAGTTCCTTGGCGAATTTCACGGCGTGGACGTCTTCTTTTCCTCATCTCATTCTTCATTGTATTGCACTCATGATGTACATGAGATGCCTTGTATATATTATTTTACTTTGATATTTTACATAATCTTGATTGTTGTATGTAAACTCTTATTGTTATATTTATCTAGACATGACTTATCATGAGTTAATTATTATATGGCTATTGTATTGTATTGTTGTTATTTATAGTAGCATAGTTGTGGAACCCTGAAACATTTATAGTTGTTGTCACATGTTATCTCTTCAAAAAAAATTATTCTATTGTTTATGTGATTGTCATAACGTTTTTCGGTTCCATGGCGGGGCATTACACTTGGACCTGTCGGTATAGTTATTGTCTATAAGTACTCGATCTTTTGGCTAGGGCGCGATTATGCTTTGGTGTTATGATCTCTAAATAGGATACTATGTTATTTTATCCTTGCATATTAGAAGTGGCGGTATCATTCATTTATACTGGTAATAATTTGGTCCTTGGCTATTTTGATGCCATGTATCGAAGATGGTAAGGAAACTATTGATGTTTGCATTATTGTCTGCTTTCACCTCCCGTTCCTGAGTTTATAGTTTCTCTATCTCTATTGAAATCCTGTCCTCTTGGATTCATGACCGGCTACGTAGTTAGGAATGTGTATTTTCTTTGCATGCATCTTTATTGTTCTCTTCCGACCATGACCTGATGGCTGAACTAACAGGTTTCTTTGCTTTGTGCATGGAGTCGACCATTTTTTCGCCTTACTCTATTTTTTTACATATTTAGATTATTACAGGGTTGCATGTGTCCTCTCTTTCCATTGTGAGTCTCATCTTTACTCTTGTTGGGTCAGCTTTGAATCATGGTAGTTGCTTGTCTCTGTGTTCTATCATGTTTTCTTTAAATTTGTGTTGGATCAATGCGATATTGTTCTCCAAATTATAGTTGCACACTAATGGGGATACATCCAATGCATTCTCCATTTAATGTTAATATTGACCTTCAAAATTTTTGAGTTGTGAGTGTTTCAATTTTTTTGTTTGGAGTGCTATGACATCTTTTTGCATTCTTGTGTAGCATATGAATCTCTATTTATTCTTTATCTTGTTGTTTGTGTCACTAATTTGAGCCAAGCATGTGAGTACCTTTGTTCATCTTGCTCAATTTTTTGCATGCTTCATCTTTCATGTTAGAACCATTCATAATTTTCTTATCTTGTTTGACTGTATGCATGCAATAACCGGTTGTCATCCTTATCTTCCTTGAGAGGAGAAATGAGAGGTGGCTGTTAGTTCATTGTATAAATTGAGTTGACCATCTTTTAAGTTTGTGATTTTAAGTTTTGGTTAAATTTTACCCATATGACTTTATACTTATGTCTTTGGCTTTATAATATAAGATGTTTATCAATTACGTGATTCTAGTATTTGAAATTTCTTTAGTCTATATATTAATAGAAGTCATAATATAGTAAAAGAGAGTAAGACCTTCCGTTAAGATCCTTGTTCTTGTTTATAAAGTATAGTTCACCGAATAAGTGAGAATAGATAGTATTAGTCACAAATCAAATTGAAAACTTGTCATTTTTTAATTCTTGATCATTCTTAAAATGATGACATATATGCATATGTAATTAAGTATTTTATGTTAAATCCTTCCTATACTTTGTGAAATAGTCTTTAAATTGTAATACAGTTGTATTGTTAATTGATAGGGATGAATTGTCTTAAATATTTGTAATGAGTATATGGGTCTAGTTAATAAGGTTGTAAAAGCTTAATTTTATCCTTGTAGGATTGTGAATTGAATATCAACTTGTATGGAAGAATTTATTGTCTTCTCGATTAAAGAGTTCATGATGTTTTGAGTAAGACATGTATGATTGTGGAATCTTGAATGAAACTTGTTAACTATGTTCAATTAATATCTCTATTTAGAGTCTATTTTTTATTCATGTATTGAGATATATTATTTAGGGTATTGTCTTCCAGAGGCTTTAATCAGTAGATTTGATTTGTAATCATGGATAGTGTAGTATGAATATTCTTGTATTACATCAAATGTGAGAATGTGAGCCATGCACGTCAAGTGTTCATGTGATGTTATTTTTGGATGTTTTGAATTCCATGTCATGGAAATGTGTTTTCTCGTGAAATACTTTCCATGCATGTTTAGTGGTGTTATTGAATTGTATATATATCATGGTGTGATTTCCACTATTTTGGGTCTATGAGGATGATGATCTCAATTTCATGCATGTTGGTTTTACTTTCTTGTCAGTTTGAGAATTTGTACCATAGGAGGAGTGGCTTCCATTAGGGGTCGGACCCAGAAGTGGTTGCATGGTTAACCTCTCAGAAGTTGGTAAATAAGTGAAAACATTAATTAATGTATTGGGGGTTGTGTGGTCTTCATAACTATTTTAGATAATGTAATGCCTTGCCTTATGTCTTAGTGCTTGTATAGAATAAGAGTAGGTTGAGATGGCCTGGAATGGCTAATCAAACATTTTTTCTTTTTTGAGAAGTGTTTCAATGCCATGTAAGTTTGTATAGGGGCCAAAAATTGTAAGAGGTTTCCAGGGTAACTCGGGTTGAGGGTTGGTAACCTAGGCAGATTCTCTAGGGTAACCTATTATGTTCATGTGATGACACTCCTTTCCTTGTACATTTATTGGGTCTCTTGTGTAGAGTCACCTGTGATTGTATTGTTGCCTCTGGGAGTATGTCAGTTGTCATGTCATTGTGATGTCATGTATGTCAACCACATCTTGTATGTTATCTCTTCTTGATGTTTGTTTGACTTGAGGACCTGCTACTATCTCCTAGCATGGGGGGTGGGATTTCGAGTTCCACATGGTTGGGAGAAATGTGCCATTTCTTCCATTGGGTCCCCTGTCGGTGATACTATTTGAGACGAGTTTTTTCTTGGCAGGACCCTGGATACACATTGTTCATGGTGATTGTTCGCTGGACGAGCTCATGAACTTTCCAGACAGCTATTCTTGTTCATATTCTTTATTGTACTCACTCATGATGTTTCATGAGGTTTCGATGTACTACCTATTGTTATGTATCGAGATTTGTCACAATCTCGTTTATTGTAAAGGAAATTGTAAAGTAACTCTTTATGTAATGTAATCTTGTTATTATATTTCTCATGATTTCATATATTGTACTTGATGTTTTATGTTGTTTATTTACTTTAGTAGTGTAGTTGTGGAACCCAAGAACATTCATGTCGGGTTGATGATCACATGATGTTATTAAGTGTGTGTGTTTTTTTTAATTTGGTTGTTTAGTGTTAGTGTCATGTCATTCCCTGGGTTCCTCAACGAGGTGTTACATCTTCAGTCATCCCTTTCAAAAAAATCATTTTGATGGCATCTTGGTTTAGCCTATTATATTTAGATTTTTTTAGGATAAACAAGAAATGTTCCATATAGTCTTCTAGTAGCTCATCATTTTTTTTGTGATATCTAGAAGATGCCATCTTCTCTGCAGTAACTTTGGTTAATATTAATCATAGGTGCAATACCCATGGGAATGTTAATAAGAAATTCAAAAGTATAATGCTAACCTTGAAATTCTCCCTTCTTGTATTCATTCACATAATTATGAATTGAAACTCCCTTAATTCCTATAATTCAACCATTATTTGATCTGCACAAGGTCAATTCCTTTTTTCCTCTCTTTTGTGGTCTGTAATTTTTTAGATTTTTACCTAATTAGTGCTAATCACACAAAGATAAATAAAGGTATGAGTTAACCTTGCAAAATAAATGTGTTTTTATCTTGCTTCTTCAAAATTACTTATTTACTTATCAATTGAGTCACAACAAGTGGTGTTCATATAAAAATAATTTTAACCCTTAAGATTTACCTACAAATTTTAATCATGCATCTATATGATTTAAACAATGCAAATTAGGAGTAATCACGTAGGAATGACCAATAGGTGCACGAGATCTCATCCTAATGCATTGGTTTTATCTCATCTCACTTAACATGCCTTTGACACCTTTCCCTGATAACGACACCAAAATGATAGGTCAAAATTGGGGTAAATAATAAGAAGGATTTAATCTTTAATAATAAGACTCGACTTGGTCTAAGTGTCAATTTGAGGCATAATTTTGTGAAATATGTCATGGATATATGCACAAGGGCTGCAATTAATGAGGTGAGTGGGGATGAAAATGCATTCCTAAAATACCTAAATTGAAATTCAAACTAATGTTTATGTTTTTCTTCTGTGACTATGGCAGTACTGCAATATTTTTGCAACAAAGATTGTAATAGAAATAACAATCATAATGATTCTAGAAATTGAACTCATAGTTGTAATCAATCATTAACATAGACAATAATTATATCTCATAATTGATTTATAAGAAATAAACAATAAACATTAAATAGATTCACAAGATAACAAAAATAAACACACTACTAAAAATAAACTCACTGTTGAATGTAACGCCTTGCCATGCACAACCCAAAGGACAACTAAACTCTAACAATAACAACACAATTTTTTTTGTTTAGAATAAATAGTATGAAATGTAAACCACCATAAAACTATAATACCAAAATCATGCATATACAACACCTAACTAGTCCTTTGGGGTGACATGATTGCATTACATTATGAATGTTCTAACTTAATAGGAACCCATAATGTAATAAATACTAACTACACACATTCATCTAAACTCTTACATAAAATAAATGAACAATAATCGTACATTCATAATTCCATACACATACATATATATACATGATCACATGATACAATCCAAGATCCATCCATTATAATAGTCATAGGAATACACCACCAATCCAAAGATTACATGATTATAAATATTTCCATAGATACAACACTTCATAAGTGCAATGTATGAAAATCAAATATCACAACACTGTACCCATACATGGGATAAAAAATGCATAATAAAACCATCTTCCCTTATAACAACGGGAAGGAATCCACAAATACATAATGCAGTACATCAGAAAGGAAAGTAGAACATAACACCAAAACTATCACTAACACTAAAAGGCTCAAGAACCACTACAACTGGTACAACTCTACAACATCACGATCCTTAGTGAGGAACCCAATGGGTGTATAGCACATTCCACTGAACCATGCGAACCCTAAGGTCCACCCGGCATGCTAGGAGATGACAAAAGGACCCACAACATACAAATAGACAAGTGTACAAGGTGGACATGAATCCATAATCCGAAAGGCCACAAGACAAAAACATAATAATAATCACTTCTAGAGGTACAAGAACAATGGGGAACTACAAACATACAAGGTTACTAAAGGGAAGTGTTTCATCACATGGCTCAATATGGATTACCCAATGCTGACCTTCATAGGTTACCGACCCCCATCCTGGGTTACCCTCGCAACCTCAATCAATACCCGACCCCCATTCTTACACATATAGAATCAACTTACCTTTCTTGAGGACAAGGTAGTTGATTTTCCATTCCAAGTCTTCTCGTCTCATCCTAGCCTATAAAATTGCTTGAGCCATGAGAGAGGCATCGATTATCTTTCATTAGTGTGATTTCTACCCACACCCTAACTATTTGTTAGGTTATCACTTGACTAACTCAACATCCACACGAGTTACCCAAGAGACCACTAAGGGTTTTGGCCCCCATGAGAATCTGCACTCCCTACTAGAAAAAGGATCTCAAAAACACAAACGAGTAAGCCAATACACAATAACCAAACCAATAAGAAAAATTACCCAGTGGGGAAAGCTCCATCCCACGCTAGAACAATATAACAACATACTTCCAAGTACAAGGCTAAACCCACAAAATCTCCAATACAAAGGTCAAAAACACAAGGAATACTTTCGCTACCTCTAGA
This sequence comes from Sequoiadendron giganteum, assembly GCA_007115665.2. Taxonomy (NCBI): domain Eukaryota; kingdom Viridiplantae; phylum Streptophyta; class Pinopsida; order Cupressales; family Cupressaceae; genus Sequoiadendron; species Sequoiadendron giganteum. The sequence goes on along the minus strand of CM021105.1, from coordinate 104,552,977 downwards.
AGCTTAGAATCCATCTACCCATAACCTCAAAGCATAATAGGTTTCAATACGAAATCTCAACACTTGAATTCAATACATAAGATATTCCTTAATCAAAACTAATTGAAGGGAAAGACCCACATTAGGAACATTAACAAATCCATCTTTAACCTTACTAATACAATCAATGTATTAATCCTTTAAGAACCTTTTAAAAATAATCAATTACATTTTATTTCAACATCCATTGGGTAACCATTTAAATAATCGAGGAATCCATGTAATCATATTCTATAATAACTAATGCGTATTTTATCACAACAATTTCCTTTTAATTATAAAAACATGAAATAGATACATTTATACATGTACACACACACATAACCAAAGTATTTTGTGAGAAAATAATTATATGGGGGGAATTAATTTGCTAATATGTGTACCCACGAGCGACAAGAACTAGAAGGCGATAAGAACAAGAAGGCGGTAGGAAGTCTGCATTACTCTCCTTCAATCAGCTTGCAAGATATATTTTCCTAACATAATAGTAGCAAACACTAGAAAATACAATCTTACAATTATTATTCACTTATTTTATCTAAAAACTAAATTAAATATTTCTTATTTATATTTAACCATAAGTAGGAAAATGTGGTGAATGGTATGACAATGTACAAAAATGGAACATGAAAATGGGTTAAATGGTATAGGAAAAAGTATAAAATGTGGTATAAAATAGAGCTTAAATGGCACTCATCAGGAATGCATTAATTATGTTAGACAGTTGATGTTGTACTTTATGAACTTATGGACTATGTGTGTGTTCATACATGATCGTTACTAGGATGCAAGCTATGGGCATATTTGTACTATGGAAGTCCTTTGGTTATCTTTAGGATTTTCAGATGATTCTGACATATTATTACCATGATGATATGATATTATATGATTTTATTTTGATTATATTTATTATCATGAAGAGGTATTGACTTGTCTTCAAGTGTTGTGGTTGGAGATGGAACATGAACTTTTGTTAGTACTTTTGTGGGTATGATGCATATTGTTATGTTATTAGTATTATGTAGAGATTTATTTGGATAGTTAGGTGATGGAGTACTATGTTGTTAGGATAGGTGCAAAGGGTGGCATTGTACCATTGGATGTATGGAGGACATAGGGGAATGAGATATGATTGCTAACATCCATTTCCTAGTGCTTCAACTATTATGAATATGTGCTCTAGATTGTATGCTTGAGTCAATAGGTACTAGGCTATGTCTCCACCTGAATTGGTAGCCTATAATTTAACAATAAAATTCTTAAAACTCAATGAATTTCCTTCACTCCAAATCCAAGACATAGCTAACAGCTCATGCAGGGGCACCGAGCAAAATTTTAAGATTTAGGTGTTGAAGTCTTGTTTTGAATTAAATAAGTTCATATATACCATTTTCATGATGTAATAAGCCTATTTTGATGGTAATTAGATGATTAGAATGTTTTAGTTGCAAATTAGGCAAAATATGCAAAAGGGGTCATTTTCAAATTTTGTAAGTGCAAAAAATGCATAATGGGGAAGCTCAATGGTCATGGGAGGTAAAAGGTCACTTGAGGCATTTGTTTTCAATAATTTTCTTGATTGAGTGATTTATTATATGTATGTGAATCTCAAATGAAGGTGGGTGGATGTTTTTGTAAAAGTGTGATCAATAAAAGCTCTATTTTTTCTTAGCGAATGTATGTTTTTCTCTTTTTCAGTGTTGTTGCAGTCTATTGCATGAGCCCGAACTAAAGGGAAAATCTTAAAAATACTTTGATTTGGGTAGAGGGATGTGTTATACATGTTTTGGTTCTTGTGGCACTGAAAACCATCTTGTTTTGAGTCCTTGGTAGCTGGTTTTCTATAGGCGAGTCTAGAAGCCTAAACTTCAAGGTTTTGGAGTCATGAAGTGACTTAATGGCTCATTCCACCTAATGCATATATTTTAGCTTAGTGGAATGATTCCATTAGGTTAGGAAGTTAGGAATAGGATAGATGTTGATTCTTGGAGTAGTGAAGATCATTTTGTAGTCATGGCATGTAACCTTGGTAGTGAAAATGAGTGATTTTGAGTGAAATTCAAATGTTTTAGGGTGAGAATGGATGAAATCCATTGGGGAAGTAATTTGTGAGTCTTTTAAGCATGTATAGACATCCCATGGTATGTTTGGGGTGTTGGTTGTGAGATTTAAGTGTGGGAAAAGTGATTTTTATTAAGGCTCCTTGGAAAACCTCGTCTTGGAAGTTTGAAAGTGAGTGTTTAGTGGATTGATAGTTTGGTGACCATTTGGAGCTCTAAAACTTATAGAATCTTATTTTTGGTAGCCTAACTAAAGACTTTACTTTGAGTTTGAATGAATTTCAGGTGTTTGGGAAGCTGTCTGTTTGCAAAAGAAACCTAATTGGCCTAGTTGCCCCTACAATAAAGTGAGATTTTGAGGTGTTCCTTTCAAAGGAGTCCATAGTAATCTTGAGATATATTTATGATCACAAAAAATGGTATCTAAATTTTTTGGTGCAGTTTGGAGAAGCCATTTGGATCTATAGATATATTTGATAGTCCCTTGAGAGAGGGCTACAAGCTTGTGAAGGTTTAGAGTGGGTTTGTGGCTAAGTATGGTTCTTTGAGTTTTAAGAGTGGTTTAGTTGAGATTGTATGAGAATTTTAATCTTGTTATATTCCTCTTTGAATTCATGTGAATTTATGAGAACCTTAGTGTCTATTGGAGCCATTGGTGACTTACACCATTATTGAGTTTTGTGAGTGTTTTGGAGAGCTAGTTAAGAAGTCAGGTTTATGATATTGGTAATAATCTATTTGATTGTGCATGTGGCTCACCTAGCTCTACATCAACACTCATCTCTACCAATTGTAAAATCTTTTAGGACATAATGATTTTGTATAACCAACTATAGTAGTCTGCAATAGAAAAATTCAATCAAACATACAGAATTACAAGAGAAATCAAGGGATTTTTATTGTTTTTCCTTTCCAAAAACCTTCAACAACCTCTTCCTTTGAGTTCCCAACATATTTAAACCTTAACCAGCCTATGAAAATGGATCTAACTTCCCTTTGAATGCCCATGATGATTGGGCTTCTTCAAGTTTACATTTTCTTAGACTTTTCTCACATTGACAACTTTTCAAATTTTGCAATTTTACATCATTTTGACAAATATGCAACATGAACTCCAAAATGAACCCAAAACCAACTAACATGACTTATTAACATGGCCACATTATTTCTTGATAAAAATGATCACATCTCTACTTCAAAATGTGGTCACATTTTGAGAAAGCTGGATTTTTTATAGATTTATTTTCCCTCTTTGTCTATACCCTCTATACCCTAATTCTATCTCTCTCCCCTCTATCCTCTCCCCTCTATCTCTTTCCCACTCCATTTTTCTCTTTGTTTCTCTCAACTCTCTCTCATTCACTCACTCCTTTTGTTTCTCTCCCCTCTACCCTCTACCCTTAACCCTTATACCTTTTATCCTCCACTCTCAACCCTTAAGCCCTAATTATATCTCTCTCCCCTCTATCCTCTACCCTCTCTCTCTCCCAATCCTTCCGTCTCTCTCAAGTCTCTTCCTCCTACCCCCTCTCCCCCTCTCAAGTCTCTCTCTCTCTCTAATTCACTCACTCTTATCTCTCTCGTCTACCCTCTACCCTTAATACTCATACCCTTTCCTCTACCCTCAACCCTTAAGCCCTAATTCTATCTCTCTCCCTCTATCATCTACCCTATATCTCTCTCCCACTCCATCTATCTCTCTCTCTCTCTCTCAAGTCTCTGCCCCCTACCCATATCCCTCTCTCAACTCTCTCTCTCATTCACTCACTCATTTTGTTTCTCTCCCCTCTCCCCTCTTACCTCTACACTTAACCTTTATACCCTTTATCCTCTACCCTCAACCCTTTAACCCTAATTCTCTCTCTCCCCTCTCCCCTATACCCTAATTCTATGTCTCTCCCCTCTACCCTATACCCTTAACTCATATACCCTCAACCCCCTGCCTTACACCCTTAAACCCTAATTCTATTTATCTCCCCTCTACCCTCAAGTTACCCTTAAATCCACTTAGTAAACTGTCTACCCTAATCCCTCAACCCCCAACCCTTAAACCCTAATACCTCAACCCTCTTGACCCTTAATTCATTTACCCTTAAAACCTAATCCCTCAACCCCTATACCGTTTACCCTATATATTCGAACCTTAACCCTAATCCCTCAACTCTATACTCGCAATCCTCTAACCTCATCCTTAAACTCTCTACTCTCTACCCTCTACCCTATATATCCTTAAACACTCAACCCTGAACCCTAAACCCTCAACCTTTAAACCCTAAAATCTTAAACCATCTACCCTCTACCCTCTACCGAATATCCTAATCCCTCAACCCATAAACCAACTTAGTAGACTCTCTACCCTAATCCCCTTAACCCTCTTGACCCTTAATCCCTCAACCCTCAACCCTTAAACCCTAATCCCTCAACCCCTATACCCTCAACCCTAATCTCCCAACTCTATACTCTCAATCATCTACCCGTAACCTTAAACCCTCTACCCTCTACCCTCTACCCTCTACCCTCTACCCTATAAACCCTTAAACACTCAACCCTAAACCGTAAACCTTAAACCCTCAACCCTTAAACCCTAAACCCTTAAACCCTCTACCCTTAATCATCTACACTCTACCCTCAACCCTAATCCCTCAACCCTCTTGACCATTAATCCCTCAACCCCTATACCCTTTATGCTATACATTGGACCCTCAACCCTCTACACTCAGCCTTAAACCATCTACCCTCAACCCTAATCCCTCAACCCTTAAACCCATTTAGTAAACTCTCTACTCTAATCCCTCAACCCTCTTGACCCTTAATCCCTCAACTCTCAACCCTCAACCCTTAAACCCTAATCCTTTAACCCCTATATTCTCTACCCTATACATTGGACCCTCAACCCTAATCCCCCAACCCTATACCCTCAATCCTCTACCCTCAACCTTAAACACTCAACCCTTAAAACCTCTACCCTTAAACCTCCTATCCTCTACCCTCAATCCTCTATCCTCTACCCTCAACCCTCATTTCTCAACCCTTAAACCCTTAAACCCACTTAGTAAAATATCTACCTTAATGCCTCAACCCTCTTAACCCTTAATCCCTCTACCCTTAAACCCTAATCCCTCAACCCCTATACCCTCTACCCTATACATTGGACCCTCAACCCTAATCCCCCAATTCTATACTCTCAATCCTCTACCCCCAACCTTAAACCATCTACCCTTAAACCCTCTACCCTTTACCATCTACCCTATAAACCCTTAACACTAAACTCTAAACCCTCAACCCTTAAACCCTAATACCTCTACCCTCTACCCTCAATCCTCTACCCTCAACCCTTAAACCCTTAAACTCACTTAGTAAACTATCTACCCTAATTCGTCAACCCTCTTTACCCTTAATCCCTCAAACCTTATACGCTTTACCCTATACATTGGACCGTCAACCCTAATCCCCCAACTCTATACCCTCAATCCTCTACCCTAAACCCTTAAACCCTCTACCCTCTACTCTCTACCCTCTACCCTATACATTAAACCCTCAACCCTCAAACCTTAATCCCTCAATCCTCAACCCTCAAACTTAAATCCTCAACCTCGATACCCTCTACCCTATACATTGGACTCTCAACCCCAATCCTTCAACCATATGAACCATCAACCCTAATCCCTCAACCCTACAGGTCATCAAACCTATACCCTCTATTCTTAACCCTCTACCCTATACATTGGATCCTAAACCCTCATATATCTATGTCCCTCCCTCCTCTTCTCTCCTTCTCTCTATTTCACTTCTCACTCCATCTCTTTATCCATCCATCCCTCCCTCTCCAACCTAATCCATCAACCCTAAACCCTCAACCCTTAAACCCTCAATCCTAAACCCTAAAACCTTAAACCTATACCCTCTACCCTCAACCCAATACCCTCTACCCTAAACCCTAATCCCTCAACCCCATACATTGGACCCTCAACCCTAATCCCTCAACCCTAGACCCTCAACCCTAAACCCTAATTCCTCAACCTTTAAACCCACTTTGTAAAATCTCTACCCTAATCCCTCAACCATCTTAACCCTTAATCCCTCTACCCTTAAACCCTTATCCCTCAACCCCTATACCCTTTACCCTATACATTGGACCCTCAACCCTAATCCCCTAACTTTATACTCTCAATCCTCTACCCTTAACCATAAACCCTCTACCCTCTACCCTCTACCCTCTACCCTATAAACCCTTAAACACTCAACCCTAAACTCTAAACGCTAAACCCTCAACCCTTAAACCCTAAGCCTTCTACCCTCTACCCTTAATCCTCTACCCTCAACTCTAATCCCTCAACCCTTAAACTCACTCAGTAAACTCTCTACCCTAATCCCTCAACCCTCTTGACCCTTAATCTCTTAGCCCTTAAACCCTAATACCTCTACCTTATACATTGAACCCTCAACCCTAATACCCCAGCCCAATACCCTTAATCCTCTACCCTCAACCTTAAACCCTCAACCCTCAACCCTTAAACCCTCTACCCTCTACCCTATACATTAAACCCTCAACCCTCAACCCTTAATCCCTCAATCCTTAACCCTCAAACCCTAAACCCTCAACCTCGATACTCTAATCCCTATACATTGGACTCTCAACCCCAATCCTTCAACCATATGTACCCTCAACCCTAATCCCTCAACTCAATACCCTAATCCCTCAACCCTATAAGTTGTCAACCCTATACCCTCTATTTTTAACCCTCTACAATATACATTGGATCCTAAACCCTCATATATCTATGTCCCTCCCTCCTCTTCTCTCCTCTCTATCTCACTTCTCCCTCCATCCATCCCTCCCTCTCTACCCTAAACCCTCAACTCTTAAACCCTTAAACACTCAATCCTAAACCCTAAACCCTTAACTCTTAAACCCTTAAACACTCAATCGTAAACCCTAAACCCTTAACCCTCTACCCTTAACCCAATACCCTCTACCCTAAACCCTAATCCCTCGACCCTTACACCCTTAAATCCAAGAAAAATCTCTACCTCAAACCTTAATCCCTCAACCCTTAAACCCTCAACCCTCTACTCTTAAACCCTAATCCTTCAATCACTATACCCTCTACCCTATACATTGGACCCTCAACCCTAATCCCTCGACCCTATACCCTATACCCTCAATCCTCTACCCTCAACCTTGAACCCTTAACCCTCAACCATCAAACCTTAACCCTCAAACCTTCTACCCTCTACCCTATACATTAAACCCTCAACCCTCAATTCTCAACCCTGAACCTTCAACCCTCAATCCTTAAACCCTAAACCCTCAACCCCTATACCTCTACCCTTTACATTAGACCCTCAACCTAATCCTTCAACCATATACCCTAAACCCTCTACCCTTAACCCTAAACCCTAAACCCTAAACCATTTAACCCTAAATGCTTAAACCTTATAACCTATACCCTCAACCCAATACCCTCTACCCTCTACCATTGACCCTAACCCCTCAACCCTCAACCCTTAAACCCTAATACCTTAGAAACCATCAACTATATAGGTCCTCAACCCCTATTGCTTGGAATCTCTATCTATGCATCTCACCTCTCCCTCCCTCCATCTCTCCTACCCTATCTAATTGTCCCTATCTACCCTCTCCCCATTTCCATGTACCTCTCATGTAATCAACCCCTACCACCCTCCCTCACTCCCTCTATCTATCTTTCTCTAGTTCCCTCCCTCTCTCTCCCATTCCCTCTCTCCCCCTCTCTTAGGTCTTTCCCTCCCATCCCCTCTCTCTCAGGTCTCTCCATCTGGTAACCTACCTAGGTAACTCTCTCTCTCTCTCTCCCCCCTCTCTCTATCTATCCCTCCCACCCTACTTAGATAAGTCCCTCTCATTCCACCCCCCTCTTTCTCTTCCTCTCTCAAGTCACTCCCTCCCACACCCTCTCCCTCTCTTAGGTCTCTCACTCACACTCCCTCTCTCTCCCACTCCCTCTCACTCGCACACCCTCTCCCTCTATTGCACTCCCTCACTACCTATCTCTCAAGTCTCTCCCTCTCACCCCCCCTCACACTTGCAAGTCTCTCCCTTTAGCACCCTACCTGCATAACTCTCTTTTTATCTTTGTCCCTCTCTCCCCCTCCTCTATCAATTCTCTCTTCTTTTTTTCTTGACTAAGGGGTCTTACATTTTTCCAAGTTGGGGTCGAGAATGGGTGTCATGCTACGATGAGAGATATACAAGAAAAGACACACAAACCCCTTTAAAAGATGGATAAAAGGTATGAATTTCTCTTTTTTTGTTGACTAAAGGGTGTGCTTGCAACCCAACCCAACACCTAACCCGCCTTACCTTGGTCTTACATTTTTCCAAGTTGGGGTCGAGAATGGGTGTCACGTTGCAGTGATAGACACAAAAAGACACACAAACCACTTTCAAAAATGATAAAAATGTATGGATTTCTCTTTTTTTTGTTGACTAAAGGGTGTCCTTACAACGCAACCCAGCACCTAAGCTATCTTATCTTGGTCTTACATTTTTCCAAGTTGGGGTTGAGAATTGAGTGTCATGCTAGGTTGACAGACACACAAGAAAAGAGACATAAACCCCTTTCAAAGATGATAAAAAGGTACGGATTTCTATTTTTTTGTTGACTAAAGGGTGTCCCTGTAACCCAAACCAACACCTAACTCGCCTTACCTTGGTCTTACATTTTTCCAAGTTGGGTTCGAGAATGGGTGTCATGCTAGGGTGAGAGACACACAAGAAAATACACATAAACCCCTTTCAAAGGTGATAAAAATTTATGGATTTCTCTTTTCTTTTGTTGACTAAAGGGTGTCTCTGCAACCCAACCCAGCGCCTAACCCGCCTTACCTTGGTCTTACATTTTTCCAAGTTGGGGTGAGAGACACACAAATATGGATTTAAGAAATACAAATAGATATTAAAAAAAAAAGATAAATAAAAAAATAATACGCACTTAATAAAAAAATAGATATAAAAAGAAAAATAAATGATGAAACATGGTGAAGGAGAGATAGACACATATGACCAGATAGAGAAATAACAAAGATTAAAAAATAGAGAAAAATAACGTAAATAAAATGGTTTGAGAGAGAATGGAGGCTTGGGATATTCTTAATGCTTTAGAGAAATCCTATGAGTTGGGTTGGAGGAAGGTGATTTATAAAACAAATTCTTCATGGAGGAAGGGGGCATGGAACACGTTGGATTGGGGTTAGTTAGATCAAGATAAAAGTCAAACTTTGCTTTAGACTCTCCATAAGGATCAAAACATTTAGTTTTGTGTTAGGGCTAGATGGTTTCTTTCTTGATTGTGGTATTTGTAGGTAGGTTGTATCTTGGGTCCTCTTTCCATGCATTCTCATTTGGACACGCCTTTGGCGTATTTCTTGATGACTATGGTCATCTGGTAATCTTGCTATATTTGATGTATTTAGTATATAATTTTTTCAAAAAATCTTATACTTTTGGTTTGCCAATTTTTTTCCCAAAATATTTTTGCTACTAAAGTTCATACATTAATGTTACAAAAAAATTATGACGGTGTTTTTGCTCTACGATCAAATTTAGGACATTACAAATATATACATATGTAAATAAAATATATACACATGCATACATAAAAAACATATACAAAAATATATAATTAAATAAATATGTATATGTATATATGTAAATAAAATATAACCATACATAAATAAAATCTAAAGGTATATAAATATAATTTGACATAATATACGTAAATAAATAAATAAAATGTATATATACATATTAATAAATCAAATATACATAAATAAATAATAATAAATAAAATGTATACAATACATAAATAAAACATAAACATACATAAACAAATTTTAAATATATGGAAATATAAATAAAACATATATATACATAAATAAAATATGTATTGGTTGATATTGATTATAGAAATTATGTATTGTGAAGTTTAGATTTTTTTGGGAAATATACTAGTGAGTAAACTAAACAAGATGTCTCTTCCTTGTTTTGTTCATATATTATGCAATTTGATTAAACTAAGACAGTATACAGTCCTTCATATTGTATAATAAATCTGAATAATTGTATTGCAATTTGATGCATTTTGTAAGCGGTGAGTTCAAAGTATAAACATCTTAAAAAATAACTTCAATACTCTTCTCACACGGCTATATTTTCCAGGAATACAAACATGGGAGGATGTCATATGACTCGCTGGACTGCCTGAACTCACGAAATCAGCTAAAATTAGCTTCTCATACTTTGCAGAGTAAGAGTCGAGTCTTACTTTCTGTTTTTTGCAGAGACATGTCAATCATTACACAAACCAGAAAGCTGATTGAGCACACAAGGAACAACCAAAGTTCTATTTATTTATTTATGGTTAAAAGTACTAAAGCTGATGGGGACATATACTCTATTCAAAGTTGGAGGGGACGGGGGACAAATCGGATACCTTTTTTGGGATCAAGTTTTACATTTACTATTAATTGTTTCACTCTTATACAACCATCAAATTCAACTGCTGATCACATAGAATAAAGTTCAATTCTGGTGCCTTCACATAATCAGATGAAGATCATCTGAAATCATTCTTTCTTTCAGCGATTTGTGCTGATCAACAGCAGGGACATGGGGCGCTTTGGTTTGGCCCTTCTATATTTTGTATAAACTTTACCATGTTAAATTTCTCAGTAATTCTGGTAAAGGTGGTGCAAGTGGTATAGATTGTGTTGATTCATTCGATGAGAGCAGTTACAGTGAGAGAACAATTTTAGGGGATCTGAACCCCATGAAATTATATTTGTTTTCTAGATTGTCAAGATCTCAAGGTGAGAGATGAATATAAAATGATATCGATTCAAACAAAGCAGCCGACCAGAAAGCACACTATAACAAATCAATAAAAATAATATTAAACATCAAGTATTCTGGAAAGAACACTAGATCTTTGACACTGAAGTAAAAGACGAATTCTCGACGCTTACTCTGCAAATCTTGACTCTTACTCTGCCTCTACAACTCGACTCTTACTCCGCAAGAGATTTGCAGAGTAAGAGTCGAGTCTGTCTTTGTGTTCTTGCATATGAATTTCTAGTTTGTAAAAATTGATACACATTATAAAATTGAAGAAATGAAGGATTGGTATTCAAACACAGAGTAATCAAGAGATGGCTTAGACTCTGCCTCTACAACTGGTATCACTTATTATGATTCATATTCGTGGGGAGACTATTCCAAAATGATAGTTGCAGCAGTTAGTTTCTCTTAACTTATCACTGAACAAACTTTGTGGAAGAATTTCAGCGGGTTTGGAGAAGCTTATGAATCTGAAGAACTTAGATTTGCATCAAAATCAGCATTCTGAACAAATTGAAAGTTCTTTACAAAGATAACTTCCAAAATGGAAGAGGACTTGTTATTTTTTTGGCAGAATCCCTTAGAGGAATGCAGCCTCATGGGATGCCTCAAGGGAATGTAGCCTTATGAAATACCTTGAAGGCAAGGCCTATGAAAAGTTTGATAAAATACCTTGTGGAAATGTGAAACCGTAGCCCAATTACACATCTAATAAGTAATTATCTTCATCAATAAAATGTGTTGGATAGTGGTAACTGAAAATAGTGTTTGATAGTGGAAAATGAAAATAGTGGAGAGTAGAGACTTTGTAGCAGAGCTAATTCAAATGTAAACTCAAGAGACTTGGCTAATTCATCTAAAATTTCAAAATGCAGAGTAACAGAGGATAAGTCCGCCTGTATAAAAGTTTCAAACGCAAGTAACTATTTACCCACTAACCTAGATCATCAACATTGATAAAACAACTTGGAGGTTGATACCATAGCGCTGGATCTTTTCTATCATTTTTATTATTCACATGAAATATCAAAAGACCCATTCTAGTATGTTTTACTCAAATGCCATTCTATTCAATGTAACCGAGATTTCACATGTTAAAAATGCATTTGAAATAATTAAAAGATTGGCAAAGAGTTCACACCTCAGCGTCTTCAAATCGAAGTTCAAAAAATTCAAAAAAATTCATAATAAAAGAAAAATGTGGGCCATCGCAAACATACCTTCAAGGTGGCTATAAAGCCGACTAATCTTCAACCAGGCACTTTGCAGAGCTCGGTTGGGCAGAGCCATCAATTTCCACCATTTAAAGAATTAAGCCCTCGTCTTCTTGTCGTAAAATTGCTGTCCCTAACCTACAGACAAATCCGCTGTCTCGAGCATTTCACTGCTTTCTTTGTCATTAGTGGTTTGTCTTCTTTTAGAAGAGATCCGCGAATTTATATGGCAGAAAGGGAAATTTCCACTGTATAAGTGTTCCTGCTTCTTGGATATCCATTGCTTTAAAACCATTATCCAGATTCAGACGTCACATTACATAATCTCCGCTACTCTTGTTGCGAATCTGTAAATTCACCTGTGTATATCCGTTGCAATTTGAATTTAAATACCAGCATACCCGTTGCAAATTGAATTTGTATAGCCTTATGATTGCATACCCGTTGCAATTTGAATTTGATTACATACGCACCTAACCTTATTGTTGCATGCCCGTTGCAATTTGAATTTGAATAGCACCATACCCGTTGCAAATTGAATTTGTATAGCACCTTTACTTTCTTTCATTTTTTTCTTTGCTTTTTTTTTAGTGGCACTCTAAAGCCTTGCAGCTCTTGGTTTCATATTCTTGCGAATGTTATACAATGTTTCATTTCAAGTTTTGAGTTATGTAATTTTACATAGGGGTAATTTTCTATTCAATAGTAAATTTTTGATTATATATTCGTGAAGATTGATTATAAATATTCCTATATTGTGAAGTTTTGACATTTTGGGGAAATATAGCTTTTTAGAAATTTATTTCAAATCATAGTAAAGGAGAGTAGAGGTCAAGTAAGCAAACATGCTCATCCAAAATCAATTAGTCATTAAGTTAGTACGAGGACCACTTCTATTGCAAAATCACATCCTTTGGCTAGTATTTTGTTTCATCGAGAATTTGTTGACTGTATTAACTTCTTAAATTTGAGATTAAAGTGGGTGAACTTAGGCTTTTTAAGAGGTATGTCATGATGAATGTTTTAAAACAATTTCCTTACTATCGGTAACCCATTTTGGCGTTCATATTGTGCTTGTGATCTGTCCAACTATTTTCCACATTATGCTTAGTTAACTTTCCTAGCTTATTTTAGCCTCCCAAGAATGTTTTTATTGCATTGGTTATATGGACGCGTGTCTTGGTTAGTGTCATCATCCATGACAAGTGATGACTAATTGTATTATTTGTCATATGAGGCATAACTAACTTCACCATTCAATGACGATGGTATCAATTTTGTTTAGAATTATTACTTGTGATTATAAACCAATATAAGAGTTTTTCCTTGGTTATTTCCAAAATAACAATTCCTCCCTTGATCTTGTATATACTTGTAAATAAGCAAATTTGTCTACACAACTTTGAATGTTCTAGGGTAAATCAACTTCACTAAAGGAAAATAAATTGCAAAAAAAATATTGTAGATATTGAAGATTACAAAAACCACCATCAAAGTATAGTAATTATTTGGAGTCCCCTATCATTCTTCTATCCCTCTTAACTCCACCTACAACATATCTCCACAAGTGCCCAAGCCAAGGGGGAGATTAATGTGCTAACAAGTGACCAAGTTAATTCACTTTGTCCTATTTGTTTTATTTTTTTTATTTGATTATTTATGGTTTGATTATAATTACATGCTTATTACACACATTTAGTTTATTGTTTTCCTTATATAATAGATTATTTTTCCTTGCATATTATCATACTTCAATGTCCTGGCTTATTGCCCAGTGCACTATCTTATTATAGCCCTTAGCTTATATTGATATTTACCTAAATCCTTTTCTATGATTTTCTTTTAATGCACATTGAGAGAGGCATTCTACCACTTTTTATTCAAAGTTTTCAAATTAGCAAATTTTGTATCTTAGTGCACACATTGTGGTGAACATGACATGATGATTATCCCTTCCTTTGGTAGGATCACCTTCAAGTTTTTCGTTTTCCCCTAATCCTTACTACTATCATTCTTGTGTCTTAGTTTCTAGAAGGAAAAAAATCCCATTAAATCTCTCTTTGTAGACATCTTTAAAAGATTTTTGAAATTATATTTCCAAAAGCATTTTCCATTAGCAAACCATCAAATATAGATATTCAATCCACTTTAGCATGCCTTTATCCACTTTAAAATTTCATCAACCACACTTTTCCGTGATGAAGTATTTAAATTTAACATATCTTTCAAAACCTATACTCAAAATCACTACAAACCATACTTGTAATATGTTAATAACCTTGACTATAGTGGCCCTTATCAACTTTAACATCAATCACTCTTAATAGTTGTAACTTGGCTAACAAAAAATTTAATTAATATATAACATTGAGTTACTCATACCATCTCTTAAGGTAAATTACAGAAGTCTTGGACATGTGTACACCTTCAACTTTCCACTACAAATTCAAATCTCATCATATCACCATGACTTGTGAATCATTATATATAGCCTTGACCAAACTTATTCAACATGCTTCTATTTTCCCAAACAATTTGTGTTGGAATGGTGTAGACTTGATCCATCATGAAAATTATAGACACTACATAACTTCCTAAACGATACCATTTTGGAATAGGACTTTAACCACAAATCCATGATTGGCATTAGATATAATTAATATATAAATAAACTGCATGATACTTAAGACAATTATTTTAAATTAAATTAAGTGAACAACCTTGCATCATTATATTTTGAATAGTGACAACTACGCATCTGGCCTATCAATGAGACAACCATTCCTACCTAATGCAATCACAAATGGAATATCTAATGAAAGACTATTTATCCATGCAACCTAACATAAATATGTACTCACATAATATATTATTAAGAATAATCACCTAATTTATTTTTAGAAATTTGTATTTTAATTCATCCACAATAATTGCATCAAGCTCCAAGGCTTCACAATCAAGGCCATTCAACCATATAGTTGCAACACAATCAACTCAAATACAAAAAATCTCACCACTAGCTACCAACTTCACAAACACCTTATCCTTAACTTACATATAAAATATGGACATATTTTACAACATGGGCGTTATTCCTAGTATTTTTTCCTCTTTCCATTCCTCTTAATGCTCCTTAAAATATTATATTATTAGATATATTATTCATCTCAGTTTCCCTAAATTTATGCAACAAGAAATCATTTATTATGGTCGTCATAAAGACCAATCTCATTATGAAAATATATACATAATGCTACGTATAAGTTATATCCACTCATAAACCAATTTTTTTTTTGATATATCAATTTGCCATGGAGGGGGCCAAACCCAAAATACACCACAATTTAACCAGGTCTAAATTTTACATGTAGCTTATCAAAATTTAACAAAAAAACAACCTATTGGTTGTTTGTTGCTTTCCTACTCCTTTGTTGCCCCTTCATCCATGACCATGCTTGTGTCCTCCACCCTCGGTATTGCACCCATGTTCACTTGCATCAGTTATCTCTTTCAATAATGCCACATGTTCGATCACCACTTGCATATTGGCTTCCACATCTTCTCCTACAATGGTATCCACATGACCCATTGTGGGGCATGGCTTAATTGGCACACTCTAAGAATTGAATGCTTAGGTGGCCAGACCCATGTGGGGCCCTCTTAACCCAACCTTTCTATTTTTGTAGCCTTTCTTAACCTGAACTTTTTGAAATCTCCATTTTCGCCATTTGTAGTTTACATATCCTGTTCCCGTTCTTGTTCCCATGTTGTTCGTGTTTTCCAAAACAACAGACACTCGAGCAACACGGGGGTGACAGGAATCAAGTAGGAACTATATTGGCCTTGGTTTTAAGCCCATTCCTTGTGTTTCATCATTTCTTGGTGTCACAAATTTACTTGGTCATTCAACAGTTTTGATCCCACATTCATTGCAGGATATACGTTTGGGTGATTAATTTTTATATTTATAGAAGAGTCACATTAAAAGTTGTGTAACATTAAATGTTTTGTTCTTTTATTCTATTTGCATATATTAAATAATAATATCTTCATTTTAAAAATTACAATTAAATAAATATATTAATAATTTAAAGAATATTTGATATTTTAATGATTATAAAATGTATTTTTAATAATAGCATTATAAATTTAGATTTTTATTTAAAGAAAAATATTATTTATTATGTTTTATTTAAAAAATTGTGTAAATTTTATAAAAGTGATGTTGAGTTAACGATGATTTAAATTTCAAATATGAATCTAATTTGAGGTTATAATTTATAGAAGTCTAATAGGATGATACAATGGAAAATATGATAATTATAGATAAAAGAGTATAATCTAAGATATTCAAATAAATCTTTATATACATACAATAATTAATTTTGATTAATAAAAGATAGTTGTGGGAATATATAATATATAATTTAATGTTAGTTAATGATAAGGATGCTTAGTTATAAGTTTGATTATGAATAACTCTAATGTACTAGAGAAAAACAAATGTGCCTTTGAGTCTACCTTCTATCATGCAAGTAAGAATAAAGATAATTGCAAGCTAAGTTTTACTATCGACAATCATAAGAAGGAGAAGGTGAGGAAATAGGGTTAGGAATTATGCTTGTATAGAAGGTGGTAATGCTTCACCTAATACACTAGTCATGGGATGATTGGAAAATATATATTTAATAATGTAATTATATTTATTTTTTTAGTTTAATGAAGAAAAATGTTGTTTATTTTATGCTTTATTTAAAAAAAATAGAGTAAATTTCATAAAAGGCTAGGATTTATAAAAGGATTGATATCTAAATTAAATAAATTAAATGTGATGCTTATTTTAAAATTCAATGATGCAAATTTGTTGTTGGAGATGTAGACGTTGATTATTTGAAGTGTTGGAGGTTCTAAACTTGATTATATACATTTATTAAAATATGTGAACAAAATGTTCTTTGCTTTGGTTTAGATATGTGTCTACAAAATAGAACTAGTGTATAAGCTTACACCTATAGTTGCAAGAATCAGCTAGAAAAAAAAATCTTTGGAATTCACCCACTTTTATCTTCTAATATTTACACCTTAATATGGATTGACAATGTTCAAAAACACCATTAAAAAATCTACTAAATTGTGAGGGTTGTGTTATCCTCATTTACACCCGTAGATAATTAGTAAATGTCTCATTTTTTTTTGGTTCATATCCATGTCTAAGAAATTGATCTACTATTCAAATATAAACCTATACCTATAAGAATCAAATAGCAAAAATCTAATGCTTAGTATTTGGTCGCCGTGTTCTTCTAATATCTGAACCTCAATATAGATTCATAGTGCTTAGTAATTTTTTTAGGGAATGTGCTAAATTGTGAGGGTTTTGTTCTCCTCAATTAGACCCCTGATTGAACCAATTCCATGACATAGGAATAATGATTAAAGGCATGATGATATATGTTATGAGAAAATTTTATTATATTTCTCTCAAAGAAAATTCTATTCTTGGAAAATCCTACTTAAACCTTTGATAATTTTAAATGCTTGAATGGATGTCTTTGAATAAATTGTATCACACAAATCAACATAAACATGTACTAGGTAAGCTTGTAATGCCTAGTGGGAGGGTGTTTAAATTTTAAAAGTTTAGGTTCAAAAATTACAAGGTCAAGTTTTCACTAGTAGATCTTATCCAAGAAAGGGAAATGCCATGAGATGAATTAACACATGAATAGGTCACTTGTAGAATTCTTATTTCACAAATGATAATCTAGTCAAAGTGTGCCTAAAAAGTGGAAAAGGATTGGATATATCATTAAATTTTTCTCACTTTTATGTGCATGTGAACTTCTATGATGGCACATATCAAAGTCAGCAAGATATCAATAAGGAAATTATTGTCCTTGGTCTTCCAATATATTAAGCTCAATATAGATTGATGATGTTTAATAACACTTCTAGGGAATGTGCTAAGTTGTAAGGGTTTTTTTCTCCCCAATTAGACTCCAAATCAAACCAATTACATGACTTAGGAATAATGATTAAACACATGATATATGTTGATAATGTGCTATTACATTCCTTTCAATGAAATTTTATCTTTTGATAAATCTCCTAACAATTTTAAATGGTTGAGTGAATGTATTTAAATAAAATGTAGCATACAAATCAACACAAAAATGCACTAGTTATCTCACAAGGACTAATGTGAAGATTTTGTCGAGATTTAAATTGAATTTGAATTTTAAAAGTGTAGGGTCAAAAATTACAACTATGGATGATCGGGGTCAAATTTGTACTAGTAGATCTTACCCAAGATAGGGTAATGCCATGAGATAAACTCATACAAGAATTTTCCACTTGTAGATTTTTTATTGTACAAATGACAATGTAGTCAAAGTGTGCCAAAAAAATAATGGAAAAGGGCATTGATATATCATTATTTTTTTCTCCCATATTGATGTGCATGTGAACTTCTGTGATGGTGCATGTCAAAGTAAACAATATATCAACAACAAATTATTTAAATACTTTTAAATACTAAAATGATATAGATTTACTTAAAACATAGAGTTCACCATTATATTTTCCTTCCAATAATAACTTCAAAAAGACACAAAATTGAAAAAGTGTGTAATGAATAACATCTATCAAATGTTTAAAATAAATATGAGGACTTAATTTATATGTTAATTTATTATAATTCTTTACTTAACATAAAGTTTGCACTTTATATTTATAAAAGTTATTTCAGATAGATATTATTGTTTGACTTTTGAATCTAAGGTTTTAATTAAAAAATGAGAAAGAGGTTGGAGTTTCTTTAGTATTAATGTGATTATAGGGTATTTTAGGGTCATTTTTCACTTAATCCCTCCTTAACAAGTAGAATTAGTTTATGGGTTTTTAAATTGTGTTAGATTTTTTCTTTGGCTAGTGAATTTCATTATGTAAATTATTTTATACTTTTAAACGGTATATCTCTTTATGTTTTTTGGATGCACATAAGGTTAGCTAGTTAAATAAGCTTATTATATTTTTTTTGATTAATGATAATAAGTGAAATAGAAGATTTATAAACTCTCTTGGGATTTAAAAAATATTATTTTTATGGTGTTTATTTTACATTAAGTGGGTTTTTAAAGCCTATCCCTAAGCAAAGTTAAAATTGATATAGTATCTATTATTAGAAATTCTATTTAGTGGGGTGGTGGGCCTAACTGAATTGGCTAAAGCATCATGTTGAAGGAAAGAGGTCAGGAGGTCTAGTCTCCCCACCCTCCTCATGGTACCAAAGGGTGTGTCGTGCCAGTGTCACTGGTCATGTGAAAATAATTTACCACGCACGATACAGTTTATAGGGGGCGGCTACTCGATTCTGATTCCTGTAGTCTAAAAAAAATAAAAAATATTTAGTAAGTTTGATACTAAGTCTTTTGGCTCTACTATTTTTGGGTCCATTGTGAAAGACTTAATGATTTATTAAGGACTTATAAAGGGTTTGGAGGTCTTCAATTAGAGTAAAAATCAATATTTGAGATTTGTTCATTGTGTTGGTTAGTGAATGATAAGAGTTATCTTCTTGCTTCTACTAGGGCTTGTTCATCTAAAGCTAGGCCTTGTAAATCTACCAAGTTTACTAACAATATTTTAGTTAATGAAAGACTTAATCCTTGGGAGACCTTTTAATTTAAGTCTAGTAATCTAGTGCAATAGAAAAGAGCGTATTCTATAATTTAGTAACATTATGCCCGACCCACCAATCTGACCCACCTCCAACTTGATTTACTTGAAAAATACATAATGCTACTATTAAGAAATCCATTCAAATTGATTGATGGGTATGATTTAGTTGGTAGAGTTGGGCTATTGTTGTTACTTGAGATCTCAATAATATTTGTGGGATGGTGAGAATTTTCCATATCTGAATGGAGAAATTCCATAAAAAGTAAATAATATAAAATATTTAAAATATTTTTATAAACTATCAAAGTCTCCTTTTAGAAAAATTACTTTGTAAAAAGTTAAAACATAGAATTATGCATATAAATTATGTATAACTTTTCTTAAATTTTAAAAAATGCCAATATAAATGGAATATTTGCATCTAATTTTAAATATTTTCAATATTTTAAGAATCATGCCTAGTTTAAAAAGGAAAATTAACCAAAAAAAATAAATTAGTTATATAAAGGAATGAGAGTTAAGTTTGTTTTCTAACCACCATATGAATTTATATTTGTATTGGTGATAATGAGATGCTTCAAAATATACGAACTATAATATATGTAATAGTTTGTATTATATCAAAATAGAATCATAATTCATATACATAAATTTTAAAAGAAAAAATAAGTTAAAATTTAATTTATTTAGTATACTTTTAACTCCTACCAAATTAAACTAAAAGAGATTTAAAGATATTGTTACTCAATCAATGTTTTAAACAAAAACTTGTATTCATTAAAAAAAAATATTTATAGTGAGATAAAGGTCAAAATAAATAAAATCAAAGATCAATATTAAGATGAGAAACAAAAATAATTTAATGGCTTTTAGTTGCTACATAAGTTGTACATTGCTAAATTTTGTATACTATTACAACACAATCCTAAGTTTAAACAAATCATGACTCACAAGTTTCACCACAGTACATGCTTAGATTAATATTGACTAGACAAATAGTATCATGTTGAATATAAACAATATTGTAATAGATTGACATTATCATGAAACAAGTAGAAACTCCTTTTCTAGGCACATCACATGTTCTTCAACACAACAAAAATATCACACAAAATTAGTTATTGGCAAAGGTCTAATACTATATTATAGTTCTATTCTTTAGATATTTTTATATAACATTGCATAGATTCTTGTTAAATAAACCTAGGGAAAATAATCACTTGACAACATTTAACTCTTACAAGTTTTCTTGAATTTATATTATGAATCTTAGTTTAAACCATTCACAACTTTTATTAAATTTATTTTTATTTATTTATTTTGTAGCCATTAAATTTGTATGATCTGAAAATAAATAATTATTTAGCTAGAATTGGTTGATATAGTACAATTATTTATGGATATATTTATCAACTATAAAAAAAATTCAATTTAAGGGTGTATACATCTAAAAATGGTCTGGTGCATCCGATTAATTAAATAAAAATTATTTGATTAATTATCCTAATTTCCTCTACTATTGAATAAATAGAAATACTTATTTATATAGTTCACTTTCACATTCACATTTAAATTCTTCTAAATATCTCATCTTAATTAAATAAACAAAATTAAATACTTTGTTTAATTTAATTATCAAATCCCTATTTCAATCTATCACATCATTCTTAAGTTAATTAAATAAAGATCAAAACACTTTATTGATTAATTACGATATTCCTCTGATTAATTTAATAAATGACTATCCTATAGTTTGTTTTATTAAATTATTTATCCCTCTTTTGCTAATTTAAATAAATCAAATTATTTGAATTAAAGCACAAAGAATATTCCATCTATATTCTCTCAAAAATGAATTAGATATCCTATGTCTAATCTATGTCAAAAATATCTCAAATTAATTGATTGAAACTTCACGGGAAGTTTTGGAGACAAATTGGAGACAAATTTGGAATTTGATCTCTCAATCCTCTTCCATCAATCTTTCCTCTTCTCTTGCCTGGTGTTTTCATGGGTACAAAAAATCTCCATTTTTCTCTCAATCTCCTCCATCTCTCACCATTCAAACCTCTAGATTGAATCCAAGCCTCTCTAAGCCTTCCCTGTGCATTTCTACAACTAGGAAATCTATAAATAAAGCCTCATTGAACCAAGAAAAGGATCTAGATAATCAAGTTTATGCATTCTTACTCTGCAAGAATTCAAGCATCAAGCATCAAGCATTCAAGCATCAATCAAGCACTCAACTTTCACAACCATGGCTACCTCCTGTAGCTACAATTATCTATTTCATATATGCTAGTTTAAATCATCTTATCATTTAGTATTGCATTAACATCATCTCGTTGTTTGAATTGTCATTTTAACAGTCTTATTTGCTTAAACAATATGAGAGCAATCAAGATTTAATAAATCTTTGAGGATAGAGAGCAATATGACGCTTTTGATAGATAATTCCTTTGAATTGATTCACTTAACTTGTCTATTGATATAATGTCATATTAAGAAGTGTCTTTTGTGCTTATTCACTTATTATACACTTACAAAGGGTAATATGTTTTATTTTTTACACCTTGAGATTGGATTCCTAGATGCATTATACCACTAGAGTCCTAGTGCCTTACCTTGACCTTTGCATGCTCATGATCTTGGATGACACATTGGGGTCATATGCCTATCCTAGTGCCATATGTACTTCCATGGTTTTTTTCAACCATCAAGGGCCAAATCATGACTTTTTGTTTATCAATGTCAAGGGCAGCTTAGTTTATTAATGTTATCTCTAAAACCCATCTAATTTCATGCTTTGTCACTTGTAATGTTTTCCTTGATTATAAAATGATGCATTTATTGCAATTACTACTTTACATCACTCATATGCTTACTTTCTTATCTTTATATTATATTTAATTTTTATGTTCTATTTTTTTCTCATTTAATTCATTGGATCTGACAAATGCAACCAATTGAATAGAGAATATTTTATCGCTAACACTCCTATGCTAAGATTGCAAGGAGTTCCAAATTCCTACATAGAGACTCATCACTATCTTAATACAAACAAGTACTATGTACCACAACATGAAAGTGCTTAATATGCCATTTCATCCTATGACTAGTGTATTAGGTAGAGCATTATTCTATACAAGCATAATTCCTAACTATATCTCATCACCTTCTCCTTCTTATGATTCTTGATAGAAAATCTTAACTTGCAATTAGATCTTTATTTTTACTTGCATGATAGAAGGTAGACTCAAAGGAACATTTATTTTTCTCTATTACATTAGAGTTTTTCATCATCAAACTTATAACTAAGAATCCTTATCTTTAACTAAAATTAAATTATAAATTACATATTCCCACAACTATCTTTTATTAATGATGGTATTGATGTTTGACTCATGGCATGTTCATGGAGGTCTAATGACAATATTCTTGATAGGGAACATGCTTTGCATGATAGGGATCTGTGTTGTTTTCAACACTACGATAGGAGGAATCCTTGTCATGAAAAGGCCATGAAAAATCCTCAATGGAATGCAAGACAAAATACGAGCGCGGTCAGACATAGGTTTTCAAAACCCAACTGGAAGCCCTTTCAGTAGTCTAGGCATTTGGTGCAAGATAAACAACCTATTTTTGAGTTATACAAAGATGATAGGGGCATATTTCTAGAATCAAAAGAAATAAGGGTTGTCAAAAAGCTAGAGCACAAATCTCATTTTTTAGATAGCTTTTACCACAAAGTAGCTTAGAAAATTTTAAATCTCAAGCGAAGGGAAGCCACACAAACCCTTGTAGCGCTCCCTTCAATCCAAAGTTCCTTCCGATTTCTGAACAACAATGTAGGGAAAAAGCTTATGAGATAGAAATGGCATTCTCGCATCGGTTAAATCAAGAGGCAGAGGTAGAGTCAGATCTAAAGTTGACTAGGCACAAGGGCTTTAAGGATTTGCAATCTAAAGGTGAAAATGCCTGCAGTAGGGGGATAAGGGCAACAAGGACTGGAAACCCAAAAAAACATAGCCTGCATTTCTAGTAATGTTTCAAAGAGGACTAACCACAACCTGCAATAAAGAATAGTAGGGTCAAATGTTTTCACCCCCAAGACCACCAGGCAGCAACATGGCTCTCCTATGAAAAATATTGGCCAACAAGGGGCTCCCCTTATTTCATAGTCAACTATCTTGAATCCCATGTGAAAGAGGCCTATTGATGAAATTCAACCCTACCTTGAGCTAAAGGCTTCGAAGGAGTAAAAATCCAAGAAAAAAAAGAAGAGGAGCTCCAAGAAAAAAAGGGCCAACTAAGAAAATTTGGAAGTGTAAGGCATCCAAGAAGGAAGAAGT
The DNA here is from genome assembly GCA_007115665.2 of Sequoiadendron giganteum. Classification (NCBI taxonomy): domain Eukaryota; kingdom Viridiplantae; phylum Streptophyta; class Pinopsida; order Cupressales; family Cupressaceae; genus Sequoiadendron; species Sequoiadendron giganteum. Next base: position 104,528,754 of record CM021105.1, on the reverse strand, counting down.
CTAGTCGTCTGATAAGGCCAATCATTAGAAGGTAACATCTCAACCTCCTGGAGATAGGGATGTTATTAAAGTCACCTTTCCAGAGAGCATGCTTCATGTGCAAATACAAGATCTAAGGGATAAAGTGATAATATGTAAGTTTTGGAATTTAACTCTACCCTTACCACAATTAAAAGAGCTTATTTACAATGACTGGGAGGGGGTGCAACAAGTTTTTTATTTAAGTATTAATAAGGGCATATTCATAGTCATTGTTTATAATAAAATAAAAAAATATTTTGTATTTAGAATCAAATCATGGATTTTTCAAGGATCAGGGTTGTGCATGCAATCTTGGATCCCAAATTTTAACCCTGAAAAGGCTTCATTTAGATTTGTTCAATTTTGGTATCAAATTCCAGAGCTTCCTCTAGAATACAGAGAATCTAATCTGATTGAAATCATAGCTAATAATGCGGGAATTTTTCTCATGCATGATAAGGATTTCTGTAAGAATCCCTCAAAACCCATAAGAACTTGTGATCTCTTTGATATAATTAACAAAGAGCTTCTGACACATATTCAATTGGTCTAAAAGTTTGGCACTTGGCACCAAAAAATTATTTATGAAACTCTAGAAACTACATGCCCACATTATCACATCATAGGGCATCCTCCCTCTTAATGCATGCTAGGTTCCTCTTCACAAAAAAATAGTCACATGGTAATTTCTAAGAGTGATCCTCAACATAACAGTCAAGATAATATGTCGGGTCCCATTAACAAGGTTCATAGAGAGCATGCACAGTCAAGTCAAGAGATTAATTCAAGGCATAATATCTTGCACAAGAGAAAATGGGAAGAAGCTGGAGCAGAACTGGGGTTTCTCAAAAATCCAAAGGAAAAGAAAAATCTCATATATCATATTAATCTACTAAAAAATGCATGGAATCTTATCCATATATTTTCCATTCTATCACTTAGCCTATACACCCTAAAGGAAAAATTAAGTTTAGAAAGCCAAATTGATGAAATTTTAAAGAAGTTGATGTTTCAAGGCACAAAGGATTACCTAGCTACCTAGTCTTTCATTGACAACTCACAACAGATTCAATTGATTTCTCAAGAGGTGCTTTCCTCAAATGATCAAGAAGAATGGCTTGCAAGCAACTCTAATAAGGTAAATGATGTGGAACTTGAGTATTTGGCAGAAAAAATGTTGCTCTCAATTGGTTTAGAATTGTTTGAAGAAATTTATATGGAAGAGGATTTCTAGGAAAGTAGCTCCCCTCCAATTGTTCAGGGAGAAAAGAAAGTATATACAACTCAGGGGAATTCAACAAACCCTCCCAAAGCTCAAAACCTATTGGAGTCTCCTAGTCAATCAACTAAGGAAGAGCTACAAGGGGATAGTATGTCAGAATTAAAAAAGGTTTAAATCCATAGGGTCAGCATGCTCCAAAACTCTTTAAAGAGTCCAATATTCTTATCAATCTCATGTGAAGAAAAGCCCAGGTAAAAGACGGAGGAACTCAAACCTCACAAAGTTGCAGGAACAAATAGAGGCAAGAGTTCAAAAAACCATCATGGAAGCCAAGTCAAGTAAGCATCCGAGGAGAGCTTTTTTCTCTCCTCGGATACAATCAAGATCACTTCATGGAATGTCGGGGGTATTAATTCCCTTGACAAGTGTGCTTGTATCAAGCAACTGATAAATTCTCGTCGAGAAGACATTGTCCTTTTACAAGAAATGAAATCCTCAGTAGATACTTTTGAATCCTCATTTAAAAAGTGGGCCAGATGAAAATAAACACACTCACCAACTCAAGGTGATTCAAGAGGCTTAGTCATCTTATGGAACCCAAATATGGTAAATGTTAAATCACACAAAAGTGAGAATAGTTGGCAAATTGTAGAAGTGACAAAGTCTGATCTTTATTTTTGGCTTATAAATGTATATGGTCCAACATCGAAAATTGAAAAGAAGAACCTTTAGGATGTGCTTACCAGGAAAATTGGTCTAATTCATAGTGGGAAAATCATCTTAGTAGGGGACTTTAATGCAATAATATCTCTTTAAGAAAAGCGTGGAGGAATATGCCCACCTCAAAAGGTCATGTTAGATTTCAGTCAGTTTATAAACTCAAATGCTTTATGGGATATTCAACCACATTCAGGCAGTTTTGCATGGACTAATAAAAGGAAGGGATTTCTTCAAACTGTAGAAAGGCTTGATAGAGTTTTGGTTTCTCCCAACTGGTTTCTTTCAGCACATAAGCTAAAATTTGAAATTCTTTCATATCTTGATTCTAACAAAATTTGGCTTTTTCTCTAATT
>CM021105.1:104319002-104526338 GCA_007115665.2 Sequoiadendron giganteum | reverse complement strand
GAGTGTAAGGGATAAAAATGAGAGAGATAGAGAGAGAAATAATATAACTTGCTAATTACTGAAATTTGAAATTTGTGAGATCTTCCAAAAACTGGAATTTTCATTATAATTCCTAGAGATCCGAAAACACTCTCAAACATCCTAAAACTATATACATGAAATATAACTTAAAGTATAAGAAAGTAAATGTCCATATGTAAAGTCAACTTATACTTAAATATTTATTTCATGAATATAGTTTCCCTCAAAGATAGTGAGAAGAAATAAAAAAAGAAGAAAAATAAATTCAATATAGATCAAAACGTGAGCACGTTATAATGCACTCACATTTTTTCAATGCATTCACAAAATGCAAAAGCCATGTCAAAACTAAGATACAACGGAAGCACGTTATATATTTCTTAGGGAGTCCCCAAGCCTTCGGCTTGGTATTTTCCTTAGAATACCAACCCAAAGGCTGGGAGGGCATTCCCAATGATCATAGACATGTTTTTGAAAATTCTACAATATTTCACATAGTCGGGTTCATGCTCACCATCAAGATTGCACATGGTTCAATGTCAAACAAATTGAACACCTAGGTAATGTTAGATTCTCTCTTAGCTATCCAATGATGTAATTTTTTTCACTTTCTGACAATGTTAAGCCTTTCATCTATAGTTTCTTTTGTTTGTGTGTCTCTTTTTTGGCAAAAAGTAGTGTTTGGTGTTTTTTCATTATAAATTAACCGTTCATCAAAATTTCAAATAAATTAATTTTTTGAAACTAGACTCCATTCTACAAATTTTAAAAAAATTAAAAAAATTGAATTAGATTCCAAAATTTATGGCAGTAGCACGGGAAAAATTCTATTTTTTAGGAAGTTTCCACTTAGAAAATTAGTAAAAAATCAAATATTCATTAAAAAATTATCAAAAAAATCATGCATCAACTACATACTGTTAGCTAATTTCTGACTGGAGAGATTTTAAAATACTAAAAAAAGGTTCACCATGCTAGGGACGTATAGGAGTCGCTATGTTCCATATCAAAATTTTGAGTGTAACTATCCTCAATTTCACATCGAAGGTTATTATTTCCTGATTTCAAAACAAAGTGGCCACTTAAGGCCACTTTTTGGGAACCATCATTTTGTACTTACCCTATGAGCGGTAGATTTCATCAGATATACATCTCTTGAAATTTTTTCTCTTTGTAAAGGTGGTGAAAAATTGTCCCTCTACATCCACAAACTTCGAAAAAGTCAGGGAAAACTAGATATGAAAAGCTGAAGAATTTTGATAGTGTTACACATTTGGGATAAAGCATCATGTTTGAGCAGTTGAAAACTCTACTATTACATCTTTATTTTGAACTTTGGCAAGTCAATATGTCGTAGCAGTTATTTTCAATTTCAAAATATTTCGAAGATCCTTATGTAATGGATGAGAATAACCACACCATTACATAAGCTTTGAAAAAGTTTGGAAATTTAACAAAAACGACTCTACAAAATAGGTTATATCTTATCTTATTCACATAAATTGGCAAAAATGACAATGATGTGGAATAAAATAGCTTGGGAAGGAAATGAAATGGCTCTTTTCTATGAGGTATTTTCAAGGGTTTAAACATCAAATGATGTTAAACCTAAACAAATGTTCAAAAAAATATTTTGAAAGGAAATAACAATAAGAAAGAATTGTGAATCACAACAATAAACCTTGAACAAAGAACACAACTAAAACACAAAGAAAAGAAAGGAATACCTAACAACATGGAGAAGAATAAACCATAATGAAAACCTTGATCAAAATCCATTAGTAAATCCTCACAAATTCATGCCAAATCATAGAGGAGGTCTCAATCAAAAACCATGAAAGGCAAAGAAGAAATAAACAAAATGAAATGATCAAGAATGAGATTAAAACAACTTAAAAATTCATTTAAAATCACTTAATCATAAAAATCACAATAATGAACTATAAGTTCATCAATTTCATGTGTACAAAGGTGGGAAAGTGCACGGGCGGTGAAGAATTTTTCTTATGTATTTTTTTAAAAACATGGGATAGATACAAGGGCACTAAAAAAGCCAGACCTTACATACTCAAAGAGTTTGAGATATGCAGCGTCCTTTGTGCTGAAAAATAGAGCCGCTACACCTTTGAAAATTTTCTATCAACTCATGTAGGAGCATTGAAAAATAGCACCCCATGGGCAAAAAAAAATCTAACTTCGAAAAAGTGAAAAATGAAAAAATAATCATTTCAAAGATTTTCAAGAAATGACGAGAGATGAGTTCTCTAGGGGAAAAATTGAGGCTTAGGACCACACGTAAAAGCAAATTGAAATTTTCCTCATTTTGTGTGCTAAGAGTGCATTGGACTACAAAATGAACAAGTTTTGTAGGGGGTCATCTTGTGGATAAAGCTTAGCTCGATTCGAAGATAAAAAATTGAAAAGGAAAGCTACCAACTTACAAAAATTCAAGCTTAGCTAGATTTGAAGATGAAAAATGGCAAAGGAAAGATACCAACTTACAAAAAGTCCTATGCTTCAAAGCATCTAGCAAAGCTCCACTCAAATAATCTATACATAAGATAAATGAGGAAAAAATTTGGGTTGTTTTGGGGCTCACCTTAGTCAAACCCCCATTTTGGTGTTCCCACCTCCACAAACAACCAGATAGATAGAGAGAATAATAGACACAAAGAACAATGGGAACAAGAGTGATAAGAGAAAACCCTGATACGAAGGAGAACCCATATCATTAAATAGACACCAAAGTGATAAAAGAAAACCCCGCTATAGAGGAAAACTCATATCATGAAATATTGACACAATAGATAGTATGCTAGAAAATAGAGAGGAAGAAAGAGAGTGTTAAAAATAGTTTGTGGCTTCATCTTGGCTTGATAGACATTATGTTGAGTTCTTACAAGAGAGCTTTATCTATTGGTGAGACTTCAATCCAATAGAGCTTTTTTGTATAAACATGATGTAGAAGAGAATAGCATGTAGAGGGAAAGCTGGAGAGAGATCAAGTGAGAAGTCTTACAAATGAGAGTCAAAGAATGAGTTTTGTGTAGCTACATGGGCAGGAAGAAACATTACTCTAGGAATCCTACCATGGTGACACATGTCATAGGACAAGACATCCAAGATTCTTTGTTTGAATTCAAAAAATTATGAGGATGGTAGCGCATCATTTGGACATTTATGCATCATGCAAGCATCTAGCTCATCATTTCATGAGACACGAGGTGGTAGACTATGTCTGCTTTATCATTGGTCCTTATGGAGTTAAAATCATAAAATTTTGACTCATAAGGTTCTTTTCAAAAATGTGATTAGGCACCATAAATGTGGGGGGAAAATATGCAAATATGAAATTACCATGGGGTGCAATTTTATGACATTAGAGTATGCAATAAAGTAATTGGATAGTGTGTGAAATAAAAGAATTGTTGCAATGTTGTCATTATCTGCTGATATGGAATTCCTTCCCATCTTTTATGATAGAATTTATAGATGATTAATATTATCTACATTTTCTAGTTCCAATCATTGTGTGGCATCCTACCTCTTTGGTTGCAAGAACTCAACTCTCTAGTTACGCATGGTTGATCTTGTAGTTGTGAGTCTGCGATAGTCTTACAACTACATATTTTCTACTGTCTTTGTTGCATGGTTAGTTTCTCCAAAATACTTATGCTATAATCACCATAATTCATCATAATATGATATCATATTTCAAAAGAATCATCTTAACATGAAAATTTTTATTGAACCACCATTTATCAATTTTGAGTGCTTTATACTTTAAACATTAGTCACAAAGATTTAGGAATGTATTGGAAATGTTTCAAAGAGCAATAAATAAGAATAATTAATAAGAATAAATATTGAACTCATCAGAATGCATCTAATAGTCCTTGCACTTGATAACACGTTGAGGCACATTTAATATATTTTCAATGCTTTTCTTTACAAGTCATATTCAGCAACCTGTTTATTATCACTTTCCTAGTTCATGATTCATTTAAGTGCTCAATCCAACATATTTCAAGTGTTGAAAGTAATTTGATAGAATTCATAAAATTCTTTCTTTGATATGGACTTACTCTAGCTATTATTTCCTTATGAATTTAATGAACCAATGATGTGATCTTATTTAATTTTGAATCTCATTGTATGCTACTTACAATGCACATCTACACCTACTTGGAAAGATAATATCAATCCTAATATTATGGATTTTTCAATTCTTTTTCCTTTACTATTAACCTACAAAGCTAGCTAGAAACATGTTCTGCCTTGCATACAACCCATTTTTTCCCCAAAAATATTGATGAATCCCTTTATTTATTTTCAAATTTATTTATCAAATGTTCTCCTAGCTTTAATTGTTCTAGTTTTCTTTGGTTCTTGATGAGCTTATTACATTGTGAGATCTAACTAATTGAGCTAGTTAGAATTTTTCCTTATGAGGTATTAGTTTGTGGCTTAATAATATGTGATTTGGGTTCTCATTTCCACATGTTGTTTGTATTTTTTTCCTAGATAGTATCCAAGTTACAATCATAAAAAACCTTGATTTGAGAGTTTAAGGAGACTTTTTATGCTATATTACTATTTTTTTAGACATTAAAAAATTCGCTAAGTGTTCACCATGAGATTTACCCCTTAAAAATCTCATAAAACCATTAAATAATCTTGTAAATAGCTTGAAAGCTATTGTGTAGTATCTAAAACCTTTACAAACCCTTTATTATCTTTCAATATAATATTTGTGCCAAGAGTTTAAATTTAAATGATGGCAAGAAGGCAGTTTAAAATGAAGGTTTGAATATGGATCATTAAATATATGGCATACCTTGAATTCACCATTAGATTCCTTTTAGTAGTTCACTAATAACCTATATTTTCCCAATCCTATTAGGGATAAAATTGATATTTTGGTATGTGTTGAATGCCCTCATCTAGCTATCATGATAGATCTAGAATTATCAAGTAGGATCCATAACCCTTATAAAATTTATATGGGGATTTTTTTTGGTGTGTAACAACAACTACAAGGTCCAACACATTCTGATTTATGGTATCAAAATGTCCCTATAGTTGTTACAAAGATAAAAATACATTTCAACTATGTGTAATTGGTGTTGCAATATGGAAATATTTTTGAAACATTTTTTTTATTGGATTTAACCTTAGGGTTAACTAATTATGTTTATTTAAACAACCTCATTTTGAATCTCATTGCAAAGTAAACATCATACAGTTGAAAACCTTTATCTCTACACACAAATCTTGATAAATGTGTCCTAATATTTCAAGAAACTAAGATAAAATAGGTTGTAGATGCATACCTCTTCAACTATGGGTAGAGATAAAATTAAAAGGTTTTAGTTTTTGTGAGATACCTAAACAAAATATATAATTTAGTATGGTGATTTATGTTTTGACATGCATGCAAGTATAATCATGTGTAGGATCTAATACATTTGATTTTCTCTTGTGTAGTTGGAATATTTATTTAAATGTCAACATTGTTTCTTAGATCCAATAAATTCATTCAATCCATAAAGGATTTGTTTCATATTAATCAACATTTCACCATTAAGGTGTGAGTATGATTGTGGAGATAAATACATTTGTTATCATCCTATATGAGTTTCCTACATAGTAAAGATTATTTTTTTCTTTGGGTGGTCAACATCCAACAATCCTACCAATTTAAATAACCTTGACAAGTACTTTCACCAAACCTTATATAGTGTGTTATATCTTCCTTACCAACTCTATGATTATAAAGGAAGTGTAAAAAACATTCCTCACAAGGGTAATAGTCTACTAAGAAAGGATAAATATATGTCACAAAACTAGGTGGAATATTAAACACCATTTGAGAACAGCCATGTTGTCAATAATAAATGACATCTTAGGGCAATTACAATGACAATAAGATAGTATTTACCTAAGAAATAATTCAAAAAAATAGAGGCTAGTTACTTAGCCCATAAATTTACCATCCAAAATAATTCTTCATATAAAATAACACTATGAAACATAGGCACAAGATGTTATATGATAACTAATGGACTATAATATTTTTTAGGCTATCTTAATAGCATCATGGGGAATATCCTACCTTTAGAATATTGGTATGGAATCCATAGAGCCATTATTGACAATGCAAAGAACTATCAAGAGGGAGTTAAAGACAATAAAGAAGACTATAATTTAGTGGAATTTATGATGGAAATACATAAAATAATGTCATGTATCAATTCTACAAGATTTATGCCTCTTATGAGAATGACTTATAATTCTTTCATAGAAACTAGTAGGAATGCTAATGTTTCCATAAGATAATAATCAAAATCGGTTATTATCATAATTAAGCTAGATATGTTCACTTAATTTCTTACATATTATCATTGTGCCATTATAGATAGCAACAATAAGATAAAGGATACTCTCAGGAAATCACTAAAGCCATAAATATTTAGGATAGTCATGGTTATTAAGGCCAGTATAAATCTTTAGGATGTTCATGTGCCTAGATAGTGTTATTAATGTTACCATAATAAACAACAAAAATAATGGGTTCTTTGTAGGATTTAATTTGGTGTACTAAATTATGAATGTTTCCACCTTATTGATAGGCATCAATTAAAAGTCAATGATGAAAACTAAGAGGAATTTATCATCAAGAGTAAGAACTTATCATAAATTCTAGTATCAAGACTAAGAGATCACTTAATGAAAAAATCTACCATTTTTTTCATAAATGATAGTAATCGGGTAAAAGCACAATAGTGTGTCACACTTTTGTCCTAACAAATAATTTCAGCCGAATAAATTTTGAGCGAATAGGTTTCGGGTGAATAGGTTTCGGTCGAAACCAAGTGCCAGTGATGTGGCACCTACGTGGCACCCCCCTTTCACCTGAAAGGGTTTCGGTCGAAACATATTCGCTCGAAAGGCTTTTGGTCAGAACCAGAAAAATAAAAACAAAAAAAAAGAATGCCCACATTCATTTGGGTATGTTCGGTCAAATTTTGGTCTATTGAAATAGGTTTGTCTGTATGCACTTGTTGTGTACAAATCTTGGACAGTGACCCACTTCAGCTCCATTGCGTTGGCGATGCCTCCCAAGTTCTCCTTTATAACTACTTTACAAAACGGGTTCAAACCAGGGTTATTTGGAAAACATTTTGAATGGAAATTTGGGGATTTCCAAAGCATAGTGAAGGGTTTCAATTTAAACAAGTTTTTTTATTGAAGTGAATTTGGAACCAGGAAAATATTAGTTTTGTTCATTAAAGAAATGATAAATTTGTTGTTTTTGGTTAGGGTTTGAAGAAAAATGGTGAAAATAGAGGGTTTTATCATGTATGTAGTTTACATACTTGAGTAAATTCCATGTTGTTTTCATATTGTAACATTAAGAAAGATTAGATTTTAGCAAGTTCTATTATAGAAAATAAGGATGGCACAGTCCATTTTATGCAATGATCCTTATTTTTTATTGCATCTTCATTTAAGTCCACCCTAACAGCAACCACGCCTATACAATATCCCATTGCAGCAATACTACCCAACTGCTAGACATACCAGTGGTCATACAGGTCATTCATAGGATTTCAACAATTGCACAAGTTAGATTTTCATCGTCACATAATCAAATTTGCAGACCCTGACATCTTGAGAGTAGATTTGACATAGTTGTAAATCTGAAAACATTGTTTCCAACTGTTGCAATGAAATAAAATCAGTTTCAAAGAATTTTAAATTGGTGTTTGATGTGGAATCTGAAAACAATGACAAAGAAACAAGAGACACCCCTTCAAGAGTATAACCTAATAAGGTTATTGAAACAAGAAATATCTCTCACAAATAAATGCCTTGAAACTTACTTGACTTCCATATATCATATACATGCCTTTTAAAATTGAAAGGTAAATGCATAGTATGAAGCAGAAGATGGGTCAAGTGAAACCAGACTCCCTTAGACTCCATTATGTTGTAACACCCTTTATAATTATCCATTTAAGACAACATTTGTTAATGTTAAGTATAAAGAGATCACATAGGGAATTTTGTTTTCATGTAAAATTATTAGGAAATGCACTTGGATTTTTAGTATAGTACAATTTGGTATTTTTCAGAGTAAAGATTCTCTTGGAAGATTTTGCTTTTGATCATCATGATTGAAATTTCCTGGAAAGTGCATGCTGATTTTTTTTACAAATAAGTGCCCTCAATTGATAATACTGCATACAAAGATTGTAATTCAGAGAACTTGTTTCTTGTTTCTCTTGATCTAAAACTCCAAAGTATAACTAATTATGTTTTGAGCTGGCTATAAGAGAAACCCAATAAGCACGCAATTGAGCATTGTTAAATATAACACAAGTAGACAAGATGATAATTTATTGTCTGGATTCTGGTACGAGAAGCTATTTTCACTTGATTTAGTTCTTGGGATCAGGTTGGGGCTGATTTCCATTGCTAGCATTGGAATACTTGATTCAAGTACAATAAATCTAGAAGCATCTAACCTAAATGGAACTATCCATCTTCACCTTGAATATTTCCTACAATTGGAATATCTTACAGTAGTGATATGGAGATAATCAATATTTTTAACTCTATGTATATTTATGTCCTCAAAGCCTAGTAAAGATTCCATTCCATATCATATATGCATATCCATGCCACCTAGAGTTCAGAGAGTCCTTTCTGAGGTCTTACTACATATGACTGTTTCTGCATGTCAACATCCAACATTTTAGTGCATGTATAGTAATGGAAGCATGCCACATTAGTTTGCATCTATTCAGTGGTGGTTTGACTCTTTTATTTTATTTTTTTGATAATTTTTATTTTGTGAAAAAATTATTTTGCACTGCTAACATATTTTTTTCATATTTTATATATGAAAATTCAAACCTAATTCTTTCAAGGGATCTTAGAGCCTACTAGAGGCTTAATCTTGACAGTGATTTTTTTAGCACCATAAATGTGGTTATAGTTAAATATTTTTCAGCATAAAAACAAAAAAATAGTTTGACCATGATATTTTTTTACTTTTCTTTATAAAATTTGGTCAAAACATTTTCTATATATTCTATATCTCCATATTCATTTTTTTGGTTTTGTGCAAGGTTTTCCAGAGGAAATTTTCTCATTCAACAATCTAATTTGATTTACAAACTTCACTGTTAGTGATAAGTTACCTATCTAGTTTAAGGATTTGGAGATCTTCCTATACAAATGAAATTAAAACTTTTGTTCAAAACTTGAACTGAATATCAGAGGGATAAATTTACATTCGAGAGAAAGAACCTAGGTACAATCATCCTTATCAATCAAGTAGATTATAGGCCAACCTTTATAGGTCCAAATTTCATGCGTAGATGGGAAAGTAATGCCACAAATATATCAAATCTATTCTTGTTGGCTTAATCCCAAAAATCATTGTGCTTTGGTTTGTACCTTTTTTCTCATTGGTGCTTTGGCATGTTATAAGCAAGGGAAAAGTAATTCGATTTAGGTCATCTTCATTTTGCTTGATCTTCTGCTTCATATGATAAAATTCTCCCTTCTTACCTCAACTGTAATAGACATTTACCTAAAACCCTAATGTTTCTCCCTGCTACATGGGTCAAGTGAAATCAGATAATTGAAAACTTCCTCTTTTCATTACTTGGCACCTAAACTAGCCAAAAATTTCTATCACTGCTTTAATTTTTTCATTACAAGAATTTTCACTTTTTTCTTTTATTTAAACTTTATGATATTTTAACATAGCTTTAATAAATGATCCCTTTTAAAACAAAAAATGTCAACAATATCAAAATGAAATAATGATATCATACTACATGCTAAAATTTATCACAAATTAAATGATAAAATTAATCTCTCCCATTCACGTGAAGATCACCTCCCTCTATAAACACATAGTGATAATATTCATTAACCATAGAGAGATTATGATTGATAAATTACCATCATACTAAATAATTAGTTCTAGATAACTATAGGTCTAAATTCAAAATCTAGGAAACAATAAACCTAAAGCATCATCAAAATAATACATTTATGCAATTATTAATATGAGAGAGAAATAGAGTCATGACAAAAGACAAGATAACCAGCAAGATCAAGTAAGGGGTGGGAAAGGAATCATACCAAACAAATAAATTATAAAGACACATCAATTTTAATAACAATCCAAAAAAAATAGGATGTGGTCTACTAAGCATCCAAAGTAAAGTATCATCATTAAAACTCAAGCATGATTCGCTTAGGGATTTCATGTACAATTAGATCATAGAACTTGTTTTGCATGATTCCATTTGGGTCTTCAATCTAATTTATATTTATAGTAACATATATGTTTAGCACTACCTTATGTGTATGTGTGTATGCATGTACATGTATGCATATATATATATATATATATTTGTACATACATATACATGTGTGTACGTATGTATGTACATATGTGTGCATGTGTGTATGTATATCTGTATGTATATGTGTATATGTGCATGTATGCATGTGTGTATATGTGTATATATGTGTATATGTGTGTGTGTATGTATACATATATGTGTATAATTATATATATATATACATACATGTGCATGTGTGTATGTATGTATGTATATGTGTACATACATATGTATGTACACATATGTACATACATACATACACACATACACATGTATATATATGCAAATTATATGTGCATATATGTATACATACACACATACACATATGCATGTATATACACACATGCGTACATGCACATATATACACATATACATGTACGTATATATACATACACACATGCACACAAACACATACATACATTCACACATGCACATGTATGTATGTATATATACACACATACACATACATACACACATGTACACACATGTACATGTACACACACATATATATACATTTACTTGATTTCTATTATGAGATTCTTGAATATAATTAATGGTTAAATTTATGTTTTTTATCTCTAGAATGAATTGATGGTAGAAATTTATAATTTTCTTTCCCTATCTATCTTTTATGTGTTATTCATGTATATTTTATTTTAATGAGATGCAGATCTCTAGATTTAAACATTTATATAGATACATATATCATGGCCGATGAGGGATCTCACCATTCCCCTCGTTCTAGTGAAGAGGCTAAAAATAGATCAAATTTATATCAAGATAGTATTGTTAGATTAAACAATGCTCTAAAATGTTTAGAGAAAACAATTCACAACTCCCCCAATTTGGCTAATTGAGATAGATTAGTCACTATTAGAGATGAGATTCATCAAATTATTGGGATGATTCAATCATTCAACCCTTATGATGAGATCAACATTGAGCAATTTTATTTGTCTCTTGCTAGGAGTGTTATTGGCACAATGAATTATAGAGAAGTTGCCAAATCAGTTTCAGCTAAAATATGTGTTAATCATGTTCCCTCATTATATAGGAAAAAATAGAATTAGAGGATATATGGTTATGAGGTGTGTAGATCCTCTTGTTGCGCCATTCATATACCCTAGATGGTTGGTAGCATATCATAGATGGTCTGACAATGATGAGCTGTCAGGATATTTTGTGAAATAGTTATATGTAAAATTTCATTTACAAATAGATGTGGACTACACATCTCATCTTGAGCATGTTGGCCAAGGTAAAGGCCATTTTTATGACAAACCACAATTTAGACGTCTAGGTTTTCCATTGCTTATGGATAAGAGGGCATCAGTTGGCCCAAACCTTTTGGTTTTACCAAAACGTGTGGAATGGGCAGCAGTAGGGGAGTCAGCAATATGCTCTACTCAATCCCAGATTATTGATAACATTGCCTCTATTACAACACATATTGATCAAATTTCATCTGATCGAGTTGGTAGATACTTATTATGCCCGTGGATCAACCTTCCTCCCATAGAGGCTACATCAACATCTTATGATCCATTTATTTGTGCCGATCTACCTACTCCTTTAGATATCGAGCATATGAACCACACGACTTTGCGTAATGTGTGTAGAGTCTCAGTTTCAAATTTACTAGCAGCATATCGGGTCATCAGTGAGGACCATGGGATCTCTCTCAACCATGTACATGAATTTATTAGAGCGATATCCTAGTACACATTCGAGCCATGGGGTGGCAACTCCAGGGGATATTCCAGAGAATCCTATCGATCCTTTAGCTTGTCCAGGTTTTCAAGATGTTACATATCATGTTGCTCAGGTTACTACGATAGCTGATGTTGTCCATGGTGCAAATACTCTGCTTCTTTTTGGCACTAATATTGTACATGCTACAAATCCCCCTGTGATGTCCTTGCATTCTAATGAGCTTAGTGACATTGGTAAAGCCCTCAATTAGGCATGTTAGGTACTTGAATAATTTATAGTATATATATATATACATTTAATTGTGTTCTAAAAAAATACGTACGATACATGTTTAACATGTTTAACTCTTGATTGAAATTGACACATACAAGTGAAAATTTTTAAGCAGTATGGTGATTTGTCAGAGTTTGGAAATTTCACAATTGGGACATGGATCCACATATGATCATGGTCCCGTGCAGCACATACCTGAGGTACATTTAAATTATTTTATATAATTTAAAATTTAATTGTACTCGATTTGTAAGTTTGAACTCGTTTAAAGTTTGTATGTATGTACATACAAGTTTCGATAATTTCATGTGCACATACTTGAACACATGCAAGTTTTGGGATGAGGCTCAAGACATGCATCTAGAGAACTTGGATCAGGACATGGATCCACACATGATCGTGGTCCCATGCAACACATACGTGAGGTACATTTAAATAATTTTAAATATAATTTTAAAAATTTAATTGTACTCAATTTGTAAGTTTGAAGACGTTGAAAGTTTGTACACATGTATATACAAGTTTAGATAATTTCATGTGCACGTACTTGAACACATGTAGTTTTTGGGATGAGGCTCAAGACACGCATCCAGAGAGCTTGGATTGAGACATGGATCCACACATCTTGGATCAAGAGAGGGATTAGTCTATGGATCGAGGGAGAGATCGAGCAAGAGATCGGGCCATAGATCTGATGATTCTATTCATAGTAGATTTCCCTCTCTTTGAGATCAAATTATTATGTTGTCCAGACACTTTTTATAATTTATGTACATACATCACATTCTGTATACATGTTTATGTTTTATGGTATATATTTGTACACTTGTTATGATTTATAGATCACATTCACACATGTTTGTACTTGTTTTATGGTTTGTTCATAGATATGTTATCGTGCATTATTATGGTTTTCAAACACTTGTTAAACATATATTTACACTGTGAAAATTATTACATGGTTTTATTTATTTAACAAGTTTGTATAGGTTAAAATTTAAATTTAAATTATGGTTTGTTCACACAAGTGTTACACACATCTATATTGACAAGTTACCTACTTAAACTTGACTAAGTTAGATCATGTATAACTATGATGTACAAAATTTGTATTCAAT
This sequence comes from Sequoiadendron giganteum, assembly GCA_007115665.2. Classification (NCBI taxonomy): domain Eukaryota; kingdom Viridiplantae; phylum Streptophyta; class Pinopsida; order Cupressales; family Cupressaceae; genus Sequoiadendron; species Sequoiadendron giganteum. The sequence goes on along the minus strand of CM021105.1, from coordinate 104,512,783 downwards.
TATCATGTGATATATAAAATTGTAGAGTACAATCTCTAGCTAATCATATCAAATATTTGGATCAAAATGATCTTATAGCTATATAAATACCATATTACAAACTTTAGGAACTTTGCTAAAAATGGAATCTAGGTCACTATTTACTTTTTATTGATTTTGAATGTTCTCTAGCTTACATCATAATAGTCTGGAATGAGCAACTATTTTATAGAGATTCAAAACTAAATAAAATAAATCATAAAAATTAAATTGTAAGGTATACGCATGCATCACTAATACACTTCATCTAAAAATAGCAATGTATCCTTTACACAAATAATACTAGATCTTCTACAAACCATGTTGTTAGGATAAAATAATTCCTTGACATGTTGCACTCCAAATCCTTCCTACACAAGCATTGAACTTGTAATTTAAGAGAGGGGTGAAAAATAGGTAAATCAATTAAATGAATAAGATTAACTATCAAATGGAAATATCTAGTGAAAAATCTAGACTATACCTTTTCTATTATTTCTAACATTAAGGTAGTGTCCTAGGTAGATTGGATCTCCTTTTAGGTTATTAACCAATCTTGTCACCTTGCCATCTTGGCTTCTAATGTCAATGTGAAGAAATTTTGACTACGTCTAGGATCTCTTTTTCCACATCACAATTAACAAAGGAAAAATCCATAAGGCTCACACAATAGTGCCAAGTGTCTTAATCCTATGAATTGAGACAAAAAAACCTTAAGATTAAGAATAAGGTGTGAACAGGTCCTAAAGTCTAAGTGGCTAGATAAAATACCATAATATCTCTTGGATGATATTAAAATCCTCTATTAAAACAAATTTGGATTATTCTTTTTAAATAAAAATTTAAAGGGTGTAAATAAAGTTTTTCATGCTTCAATTTAGCACAAAATGGTCACTTAGGAAGGGTTCTATTATTGTTCGAAATGTTTATTGTGATTATAGATAAAATATTAAAAACTTGTCCTAGGGTTATGATTCTTATTTAGATTATGTGTTCCTAATAATGAAACATATTATTTGGGCCAATTAACAAGAGTAACTTTAAATATCCTTTACACTTCAATCTCTACAAAGCTTAGGATGAACTAATCCTTAAAGGATTTAAAGGATAATCATACATAAATTTTATAATTATACTTTATCAAATAATTCTAAACCTTAAGATAGATTGAATTCATTCTTTACTTTGTCACTGACTCTTTTCTATGTGAACTTTTGTAATCTCATTTGTTAGTGTAGGTTTCTATTTTCCTTTATTAGGGTTATTGCATTTTTCATATCTATATATTTTAGGATTTTTTATGTTGTTAGGATAGGATCCTTTATGAGGGTGGATGAAATATTCCATTAGTGTAATTAACACCTTTTTTTGGTGGTTAGAGTTATTTTTATTAGTTCTCTTTTTCTCCTCTTTTATGTATATATACTCATGACCTTTTCTCTATAGATGCCTACATAATTTCCTATTAGAATGGTGATTATTCATATTAGGATTAGAATGAGTTCATGATTATACATGATTTCACATGTGATTATGATTAGAATGGTGATTATTAGATAGAACATGCGATCTTTAATGAATGATTAGGATGAAGGGGGATGCTTAGGATGAAAATAATAATTTTCTAGGATGTGACATGCATACTAGGATATGAAAATGGATGATCTTGAAAATTTGAAGGTGAACAAGTAAGGTCATATTAACTTTCAAAAAATTATGAACAAGCCTTTGAAAAAACCCATTCTAAATCATGCCACATGTTCCAATCAATTTATAAATTATATATATAGATCTAGCTTGATCTATAAAAAGTTTGAGTATGTACACATGTGCGTATCCAAAAAATAATTTAAAGCTCCTGGTACATAAAATCTGGATCCTCTCTATCTTTAATTATCTCTAAAAAAATTTCATGATCTTCAATAGGCCACCTCCACTTTTGTTTGGAACGTCCTTTTTTAGGTAAAGTTTCTAAATTTATTTTTGTTCCTATAACTAGGTGATTGTAATGTAGAACCTTTTGTCCTAGCATATAATCAACAAAATAAATACCATTTTTATCTGTCTTTATTTGTTCATAATATGTGCCTTCAATAATGACTAATCCAATGGGATACTCTTGTCCATCACCATCTATCATCAATTCCACCAATTTTCTTTTTGGTTGCGTACATCTTAGTAGATAGTAATCTACACCTTCTCCATTGTCAGGATCTACAACAACAACAAAAATATCTCTTGTACACACCATATATTTTTAATCAATTTTAACTAAATTAAACACATGCACTTAAACAACTAAATTAAGATCAATTTCCATACCTGTAACAACTAAATCAGATACACATTTGTAATCAGTTGAATAGAGAGGATCGTAAACATCGACATTGCCATCTTCAACAAAAGGAGGAATTGATATTAATTGTTTCATTTCCCATTGTGAAACATACCCATCTCTAATATTCTCACATTGAACAATATTTGCATTGTTCTCAATGCAAGCATCACAAAAACATGATTTTTCTCTCACATTAATTACATAAGGCTTACTACTTCCTGCTTTCATGATTTGATGTAGACTTCTAATACCATGAATTGCTTGACAATTATAAGGATTTGATCTATCAATATCTGTAAATTCAAATTTGAAAATTCAATTAAAAATCATGTACACTTGAAATTTGAAATTCTTCATTTTTTAACAAATTTTGACTAGATATACCTATAACTTCCCAAAAATAATGTGTGTTGTATGTTGAGTTGCAAGCGGAAAAATGACTTTTACACCATTCAACAATTTCATTTGCATTTTGTATGGCATTACCTGCAAGTACACATTTGTTGGCACAATTTACCACCTATTACTTTCAAGGAGCTTAAAATAATATTTAATGTAATTTAAATATATATAGATAATCTTTTCAAAAATATATCTACATGTTCCATATATATATATGGTGAAAGTTACTAGCAAGTTCATGTTGACGAAGTGCACGCTTCACACATGCTCCTGCTCCATCATGCTCTCCCTTTCCATGTCCACGTTGATGGCTTAACCAAACAAAAGCTTTTGAAGACTTAAATTGTCCTGCACGAAGTTACAAATAATTGTACACTAAAACCAAATTAGCTCAAGTCAAAAAAGTAATTATATATATATATATATATATATAACTTGCAATTAGACTTGATTTAAGTCTCAAAATTAAAAGTAAATATAAATAAATAATTTTTTTTTAAAAATAACATGTAAAATTACTAGCACATCCATCATACCATATCCAATGGTGTTCTTGATTTATGCCACATCATCTCAGGTCTTCAAAAAACATTTTGAAACAATGAGCTACATAGCTTCTATCATGATTTGTATCATCATTGATATAAAAGTGAACCTCTTTGATGATAATTTGACCATCTTTGCTACTTTGTATTCCATCGACCTCTAATTCGGCATGCCTATAGAAAACTTTCACAAAGATTGCAACTTGCTCTGAATGATAATATTGACTTTGAATCTCAATTTGAGGACTAAATGTATAGTTCTCAGAGAAATCTACAATAGAGAGAATACAATTTGGTGGAAATCAATTCTTCGAATCATGAAATTTTTTAGCTTGCCATCTTGCACCATGACAATTTTGGATATGTGGATATATGATATTGCAAAATTTACTCATGAATTCATTGTAAGGCAATCCACTCTCTTTGAGAACAATGTTTTTGGCCTCAACTCCTGATTTCGTTAAGTATGTCTCATATTCATATCTCTTCCAAACAACTTGCATTTCATTATTGTCAACATGTGAAAGATTCTTCAAATCTCCACAATCATTACATACATTTTTTATACACTGAACATTGAATTCTTCTAAATATTCTGATTTTTTGCATACAAGAGACTTCACAAATTGTGTTGTACTTTCAGGGATGGCTAAATTTTGATCAATTGTTGTCATAACTTTTCTATATGATTGTAGATGTAAATCAAATTCAACATGATTTCGACAACAACAAGTTTCACGTACTTTATTTATACGTACAAATGATGGTCGTAGTTTGTCAAACATCCTTTGACAAATCTTCACATTTGAAAAATCTTGCTTGAATTCTTCAAAAAGTTCACTTTGTGTTGTATCTATAAAATGTTTTGGATGAGAAATTTTTGTACCATCGTCACTTATTATTTGTATAGTATCCCTTCTATTGGATGAAACACGAGAGTGAGTAGTCCAATAGTCAACCACTTGTTTCTTTACATCTTTTGAAATTCTATCTTTTTGGGGAACCCTATAAATATTTACCCAATTTTTCTCAAATTTTTCATCTATTTGATTTCTCTTTTCAATATACCTTTGAACAATTCTCTTAGAAACATTTAGTAATTCAAAAATTGCTTGAACTTGTCTTCTATGTGATAATTTCTTACTAGAAATTACAGTCATCAACGCTCTACGTGCAACAGTTAAATCACTAGATCGACTCATTTTTTCAATACATTCTAATGCTTCTTGTAAGTTTTCAAAAATTGTGTGTTTTAAATCTAATGAATTATTCCTATTATCAACCCCTAACAACTCCAAAATAGGGGTCATTTCTTTTCGTCTAAATAACTTTGCAACTAATTGTGCTCTTCCAATTAGAGATTTTTATTCAAAAAAATCATACCATATTCTTTTTGAGTGTAATTTTAATGTGCTTTCAGATAATATATCTTCAAATGAAAAATTATTGAAAAGAGAATCCTCATCCATCTCCATCAGATTTTCCATACCATTGTCCAAAAAAAAACTATTATTAGGTTCATTTTGTTCTTGTACCTGTACGTCACCTTCATCATTGATATTTTCCATGGGTTGTTCTTCATGAGATGTTCCTTCACCCACTCTTCTCTTGCTCTATCTTTTTCCTGTTCGATCATACTTCCTTGATCTATTCCTTTTACACGCCATCATAAATTGCACTCAAATTTGAATTCACCTGCATACAAATTTGTACACACATGATCTTTCAATGAAACATGTACTTGATTGATATTGCATTTAAATATCTAATACTTAAAAACACAATGGAATAACATATATCTAATTGGTGATCAATAATAATGAAATCTAAGAATATAAATAGTGAAAACAAAATTCAGATGCATTAATGAAAATAAAAAACATAATCAATTAAATAAGTTCGAGATCAATGTACTTTCGAATATAGCTCTCCTATTTTTTAAATATGTTTTATTTTGTGGAAATAAACCTTCTTTTGGACCGGAATAAACCTTCTTTTGTCAGAATAAACCTTCTAACTTGTTGAAATAAACATTATTTTATCGAAATAAGCTTTCTTTAGTCGATAGTTTTCAGACAATAGTATATCGATTGAGTAGGTTTTGGTCGAGTCAATAAGCTTTCCTTAGTCGAGATCAGTCTTCTTTCTCTTTCGTCAAAATATATTTTATTGAATTACTTGAGTTGAAAAATCTAAACAAAAATAAAATATATTTTATACCGCCAGATGTCGGTCGAATCACTTTAGACCGAAATGTTTTTGGCCGATAGTGTATCGGTCGAGATAGTTTCAGCCAAAACCATTTCGACCGAAACACACTCGACCGAACATTTCCAGGCGGCATCCTACATGGCAGCCAACTCACCCTCAGAATTTTCAGAATTTTCTCCTCTCATTATTTTTTACAAAAAACAAAAATAACCTTTTGTAGAGCTCGGAGTGGTGAATCCAAATATATATTTTTTCTAATATTTTGATTAGTTTTAATATATGTTTTTTTTAAAATAATGAAAGTAGGTTGTTAAAATGAAAAAAAAGGTTGATTAGAAATTTAAAAAAATATAGTAAAACATATTAAATGTTTTTAAAACTTATATGGTGCAGTAGAGGAGAGAGTCTTCTTCAAAAAGGTATAATCTTTTTTTTGAAAATGATTAAAAAAATTTAAAATAGTTGACGGCCCATGAAAACTATCAAATTCTGACATGTTTAACTTTAAAAGGATATTACGAGCAAAATAAACATCAAAATTTGAAAAAAAAAATTCATGCAGTAGATATTGAGTTTACCTATTTAGGGAAAAAAACTTTAGAGAAAAATAATGTTTTTTTCAATTTGTTTCTTGATGGCCCGCGAAGTCACTATTTTTTGAAATTTTCAGCATTCCAAAAATTTTCTTTAAATTGAAAAAAACATAATGAAAATGATTTTTTTTTAAATTTAAACTATTACAGGTTTAATCTTCATCAAAATTTCTACATTTCATTAGTTTACACCATTTTTAAATTCAAAACATAAAGACTACTTTTATGTGGTTGAAGTTCAGAAATTGTTTTGTTGTTGGTCGATTCCTTTATAAAGTGTGACACAGGTTTGTGCTTTTATCCAATCACTAATTGGCTAGTCCAATACCACCTAAGAGGATTTTCATGATAATATAATATCACTTAAAAATTCCATACCACACACATATAAAGGAGATAATCCCAAAATACATCTCGTATCCTTGAGATTTTCCTTGTCATTAAGTCAAAATATTGCCATCAATACTAAATACAAGTATGATTTTATTGAGTGTGAAGTTATAAACTACTAATTTTTTTTGTTATGATAAGTTCCTTAGATTTAAAAACATAGTAATATTCATGATTGTTATGTGCCTTAGAGCATAGACTTTTAGCTCATTTTCTCATTGCTTTCTATAAAACCGCCCTGAAGAATATTACAGGAAATGAAGGAAGTTGAGTTGTTAGAAAATATCATATTACTTCTATGGATAGTATTATTCTTCCAAGGAAGTCTCTAAGTCAAATGGTATCATTGAAATCTATGAGGAAATAATGATATTGTTTTGTAGACTTATAAATGAGAAGGATAGGCACATGAGTGATGACAATCATGGTATTAGAAAGACAATTAAGGGACTCCATTCAATAAGTCTTAATTCCTTAGTCTCATGCAAACTAAACAATACATTATTCCAAGGCTATTGTATATCCATAATCATAATATACATAGTTACTCATGTGGTCACAAAAATCATGACTATCCTTAATCTTAGAATTATTATTGTTGTTTGAAATGTGTTATATCAGCCTTCCCAAGTCAAAAGCATCATGGTAATCAATAATATTCAAGAAATATACAATTGCACTAATATGGAAATATTATAATTTCTTACCTTATAAGGGTAAATTTCCATCATTAATAACAATTCTAATCATGGCACTTGGGACCTTGCTACTCTCTAGCTCTAATATTGACCTCTAGGAATATTGATTACAATCATCAAAAATTTAATGATTATCATAAACGAGAGAAGTATTATCATGAAAAATTCCATGCACCTAGTCATCCATAGGACAATAATCTCTCCATTATTAATCTCATTCCATTGAATCATTATCATCAAGGTCTCAATATTTTATTCATAAATATGGGAGAATCTATTTAAATACAAAATATTGTCAAACATATAAAGTAGGTTGTCATCAAGGAAGGAGATAGTCATTGTAGTATAAATTTTTTGCATAGTTATTAATTCATTTCATTGTGTAATCATAAACAATTATCCTAAAAGGACTATTGCACTTATGTCATAAGAATACTCACATCAATATTGTGAGAGTAAAAAATTACCTATATGTCCTAATGTTTTCATCAAGACATGGATACTATCATGTTGTGTTCTAACAATTAATTTTGGGTAAAAATCATGTCTTAACTAATAGAGGACTATTAATACAACTATAGTCCAAATGTCATGGAATAAATGGTGTCATTAAAGGAATTTTACAATCAAGGAGATTTGTCCTATCTTTAAACCCTTATTGCTTACATAAGGAGGAAATATTCAACATTCAAAGGGACTTCAAAAACAACACTAGATTCAAGGTTGATCACATTTGTAATCAAAATCCAAGCTAAACTATAACGATGATAATGGGTTGTCACAGTAATATCAAATAAAAACAAGGGGCTACCACTAAGGTAGAAGAGAGTTATTTTATCAATTTTTTTTTGAAATATAACTAACATTCAAAGGTTGTAAACTTATTATATCTTGTCATAATAGGTAGAGGGGTGATTATGTACAAGGTTATCAATTTTGGTGTTATGCCAAGTAACTAGGAAGATATTGATACACCCTTTAGACACTATAATGTATGATTAGATGCTCCTATTTAGTGATTCAATCAATTACATGCTCATGTCTTATGAACTTGTTTGTCCTTTAGATTTATTCATGATATCCCATTCCAACAATCAATCCAAACAAAATAAATATACAGAATGGCAAGGGTAATCATGAGCCCTCCTCTTCCATTTCCTAATAGTCAAACATCTTCTAATATACTTGACTTGTTCCTCACCTTTTGTCTTTTTCTTTCTCCACCTCCTCTAAATTTTCATTTCATACACATGTAGGTTTATGAAAACAATTCAATTAAATATCCATGTTATCATAAACTAAGTTTTTTACGTATACCCCAATAGTGTATATGCACTCTATACATCCAATTTTAGGAAGTCAACATCATAGTCTAGATGTGCATAGAACACAAATAAAACTTATAGTATTAAGCTTCATTAATTCAAACATTTTGAAAAAATCCTTGCAAAATCCATTTTGTGCATATCCTTCCAACATTTCATTCCATGAGACCACATTTCTTTGAGGCAATTTGTTTAATAGTTCACACGCCTATGGTTAAACATTTTCCATACATAGCATTTCCAACTATAATATAGGAAAAAAATTCCCCTTCATTATGGTTTGATGGATGTCCATACATGTTTCAAAGCTCCCATTTTGGTATAGGCGGGGAGAATGCTTCCTTTACAACTACCAATTTCATTTGCTTGAAAGATCCTAAACCTTTGTCAACAAAACCATTTTGTTCATATCTTGCAATCATGGCATTCCATGAGACCAAATTTCTTTGAGAATGTATCTTGCAATCATTCCATTCCATGGGACCAAATTTCTTGGAGGGACACTGTCAAACAGTTTGCGTGTCCTGTTCATGCTTCCACATTTTGCATACATGTCTACCAAAGCGGTTGCAAGTACAACATCTCACAAAATCCTTCTTCTTTGATGGATGTTCATACCCTGTTCCTAAGCCTCCATTCGACATAGGCTATGAGGACACTAGCAAAATTTGTAGAGTATGGCTTTACAGTTGCCAATTGCATTTGCTTGAAAGTTTAAAAAGCCATTTCAAAAAATCCATTTTTTTAATATCTTGCAATTAGGGTATTTCATGAGAACACATTTCTTTGAGGAATTCTATTGAACAGTTCACATTGTTTGTCTATGTTTCCACATTTTGCATACATGTCTACCAAGGAATTTTGCATTTTCCTCTATACCAAAGAGAGGCAAATGGATTTCAATGGGAATGGTTACAAATGACAGGCTACGAAAGGTTTTCAACGTAGGAGAATGGAGACGTTGGAAGCGATAAAAGGAATTTTGGATATTTGTTTCATTGCCTCCATATTTTATGTTGTGGATGTTGTTGATGAGGGAGGATCCATGGATGGTTAAGTGGTTAATGGGGCGAATGGAGAGAAGGCATGGAGAAATACTTGGAGTGGGTGGTGCTACGAATTTCATAACATAGATACGTCAAGCTGATAGTTCAAAATTCAGCCAACTAGACCCTAATTACATATCCCAAATGCAAGGGAAGTTGATAATTCAAAATTCAGCCAACTTGACCCTAAAATTATTCCTCAATGACTAAAATATGTAGCTAAACCCATTACAACATACAAAAACCTGATAATTTTGAGCACAAAACCCACCAAAATCATATTTATGGTTTCATTGATTCCCCCACAATTGAATTTTCATCTTGCGATTTGTAGCCCTCCACCAGTTGAAGCCCTCTCTCAAACAATATTTTGCTACGATTTGGCACCATAGTGTGTGAAACTGACCTTGGATTCACCATATTTTGATGCACCTGAACTCTGTTAGCAGACTAGCTCAAAGCATTTGTGCCATGAAGCGGACCCCAAACTGACAAATTTACTCGAAGTTGCAAGTCGAGGTGTAAGCCATTGTTTGGAGGAGGTGGCACAAACACACATAGGAATGCCAAGGAAAAATACTTTTCCTTAATTTCAAGTTCCATTACAGAACAAATGAGGTGATGGTTTCTCCTTAGAGAACGATGCAGAATAAAGTCGTTGTTGAATTACAGAGCCAGCCTTAGAGCATCAGAGATCTCCTTGAAACTTTTTCGCCATTGAATGTATGCCCTTGGAAATAGGTCGTTGAATGTATGCCCTTGAAGTATTGATAATTGACAAATTTTATGGCTAAATCCTCCAATTCACCCAATGATTGAATTAAATCCAGAGCATTGGAAAGAAAAATGGAGATTACTTGTGAAGGGAAGATGAGTCATTGTGCCCTTAGATTGCTGACTTCAAGGCCAAAGATGATGTGGATGTAGTCCTCAACCCTACCATTTTCTATCTTAAACATTGATTTAAGGGCATCTCGTGTGATATATTATTCCACAATCGAAGAACCATTTAACTGTGGCTTTAATGGTAGAAAACCTATACCAAGCTTCAACAACCTGCTTTGCTCTCTGCAGCCTTACACTTAGCAAATTGTGATGTGAGAATAAGTTCCTATGGAGCCATTTTAATTTTATATTTCACCTAGTAAAACATGCGGAAAAATTATTAAAGGAGATGTGAAGGCCTGTTCATTTAATAATCCTCTATAACTTTAAAAGTTGGATCGTGTTTTAGCAATGCAAAGAGGAGAGTTGGCTTGGTTTCACACTTATAAACATGATTAAGTAGTATAATGAGGCGATACCATATCTTTTGTTGCTAATAGATTTGAATGATGCAACACAAGTGGAATACATGGAAATGATCTAACATCATTAAATGATAAGAAATATTCCTTTGTAGCTGATGCAAGCCATCCTCAGATGTCGATGCATGATTACACATGACTTTATTAGCCATCATTACCCCAAGTGACACCAGACATATGTTTGAATTCTATATCCTTACTAGTGTGGGAAAAGAAGACCACGTTCGCAATTTCTCCATATGATGTTAAGGACAAGGAAGTACTTGTAACCAATATTGTGATGCGAGCTTTCCTCATATATTACCATTAGATTCTTGTTTTATTAGTTAAGTTAATTGAGGAAAAGCATTTAACTCCCTTACATCATGTAATGCTTGTATCTCTATTTCCTCACAACCAAGGTTTGCAAGGAAATCTGCAATTATGTTTCCTTTCCTATAAGTGTGAGTGATGATGAAGGCACTAAATTTTTCAATTAAAGCCCATGCTTTTTGCAAAATATAATTCAAATTCAAATTTTGAACCTTTCTTATTCTGCATTCATTTATAACTATCATAGAGTCACCTTCAATATCTAGATATTTGAGATCCCCAACTGAGATGCCACTTCTAGCCCTAGTAATAAAGCTTGTGCCTGCACATTGTTGTTTTTTCAATGTGTTAAATGGAATGAATAAGCTGCCAGTAGATCCCCTGGAAAGTTTCTAATGCAAATACGTACTCTTGATTTTTGTGATTCACTTTTAGATGCTCCATCAAAATTTAATTTTGCAAATCCTTCTTGAGGTGGGATCCATTTGACTAGACTCCTGTCAACTTTGTTGGGACAATTTTTGAGAAGACTGCCATCAAACAAAATCTTTATATTCTTCCAATTCAACACGATGAAACTATCCCAACTTGTGAATGATGAATTTGTGGTTTTCTTCATCTGAACACAAGAATTTACGCTTTATGATATCACTTTTTCTATTTTGACCAATATCAGTTCTACTAGTGATTTTGTTTTCCTGAAGATTCTCATGTTTCTTTCCCACCAGATATTCCATAGCACAATAACTAGAGTAATAAGCAAAATACATGAGAAAAAAGAAGATTGATAAAGTATTGGCCAACTCTGGAAAAGGTCCCAATTTGATTTTGGAAGAGGCATATTGAGCTCTAATTTTCTTTTAATGAAAGCCCAACATTGGCTAGGAAATTTACACCGAAGAAACAAATGATCAGATGTTTCAAATTATTGATCACATAAAGGGCACTTAAAAGGATCTGCAATTATTAACTTGACCAAACGATCACTTGTTAGTACTCTTTTCTGAATGGCAATCCACACAAAACTACCTACCTTTGGAAAGACTTTGTTATTCCAACAAAATGAAAACACACGTTGAGGCTACAAAGAGTGCATTGACTAACTTAGGAGTGCATAACCTTCCTTAATGGAATAAGAGACAAAATTTGAGGTTGCCCAAATTATTTTATCTACCTTTGAAGATAAGTACAAGACTTCAAGAGAAAATAGAGAAAAAAAATTCTTGTCATCAATGTTACCTTTCTACAGGAAATATCTAATTATCTTTTCAATTTTAGAAATTACTGATGTAGGAGCTTTAAGGACACCTATAAAATAATTTGTAATTGAGGCTAATAATTATTTAATGAGAAGGATCCTACCTAACAATGAAATCCATCTATCTTTCCAAATCAAAATTCCTGCTTTGAGCCTATTTATTACCTTGTCCCATAAATTTTTTTTATTGGAGCCTTTAGAAAATGGTATCCAAAGATAGACTTGCATGGTAAATCTGCTTCCTGAAATCCCAAAACCTTCACAATTTCCTTCTTCAGAACTTCAAAAGTATTTAGAATGTAAATCTTGGACTTTGTTGAATTAAACTTTTGGCCAGATGCTAAAGAATATTTATTAAGTACTTCTTTAACCTGCTTAGCTTCTGGCAATGTTGATTTATTGAATAGAAGAGAATCATCAGCAAAGAGGGAGTGTGTAACTAACATATTTGAATTTTCTAATTGAACTCCATTCCATAAACCTTCATTGTGTTTCAAAAGAATGAAACGACTTAAAGCTTTTTCCATAATAATAAAAAGAAATGGTGAAAGGGGATCACCTTGTCTAACCCCTTGGGAGGCACTAAAAAAACTTGTTGGATTACCATTTATGATCATTGACAACCTAGCTCCAGATAGACAAGACATTACCCACCTACACCAATTAGAGAAAAAGCCAAATTTTGTCAGAATCAAGATATGAAAGAATTTCAAATTTTAGCTTATGCACTGAAAGAAACCAGTTGGGAGAAACCAAAAATCTATCAATCCTTTCTACAATTTGAAGAAATCCCTTCCTTTTATTAGTCCATGTAAAACTACCTGAATGTGGTTGAATATCCCATAAAGCATTTGAGTTTATAAACTGACTGAAATCTAACATGACCTTTTGAGGTGGGCATATTCCTCCATGCTTTTCTTAAAGAGATGTTATTGCATTAAAGTCCCCTACTAAGATGATTTTCCCACTATGAATTAGACCAATTTTCCTGGTAAGCACATCACAAAGGTTCTTCTTTTCAATTGTCGATGTTGGATCATATACATTTATAAGCCAAAAATAAAGATCAAACTTTGTCACTTCTACAATTTGCCAACTATTCTCAGTTTTGTGTGATTTAACATTTACCATATTTGGGTTCCACAAGATGACTAAGCCTCTTGAATCACCTTGAGTTGGTGAGTGTGTTTATTTTCATCTAGCCCACTTTTTTATTGACGATACAAAAGTATCTACCGAGGATTTCATTTCTTGTAAAAGGACAATGTCTTCTCGACAAGAATTTATCAGTTGCTTGATACAAGCACACTTGTCAAGGGAATTAATACCCCTGACATTCTATGAAGTGATCCTGATTATATCCGAGGAGAGAAAAAAGCTCTCCTCGGATGCTTACTTGACTTGGCTTCCATGATGGTTTTCTGAACTCTTGCCTCTATTTGTTCCTGCAACTTTGTGAGGTTTGAGTTCCTTCGTCTTTTACCTGGGCTTTTCTTCACATGAGATTGATAAGAATATTGGACTCTTTAAAGAGTTTTGGAGCATGCTGACCCTATGGATTTCAACCTTTTTTAATTCTGACATACTATCCCCTTGTAGCTCTTCCTTAGTTGATTGACTAGGAGACTCCAATAGGTTTTGAGCTTTGGGAGGGTTTGTTGAATTCCCCTGAGTTGTATATACTTTCTTTTCTCCCTGAACAATTGGAGGGGAGCTACTTTCCTAGAAATCCTCTTCCATATAAATTTCTTCAAACAATTCTAAACCAATTGAGAGCAACATTTTTTCTGCCAAATACTCAAGTTCCACATCATTTACCTTATTAGAGTTGCTTGCAAGCCATTCTTCTTGATCATTTGAGGAAAGCACCTCTTGAGAAATCAATTGAATCTGTTGTGAGTTGTCAATGAAAGACTAGGTAGCTAGGTAATCCTTTGTGCCTTGAAACATCAACTTCTTTAAAATTTCATCAATTTGGCTTTCTAAACTTAATTTTTCCTTTAGGGTGTATAGGCTAAGTGATAGAATGGAAAATATATGGATAAGATTCCATGCATTTTTTAGTAGATTAATATGATATATGAGATTTTTCTTTTCCTTTGGATTTTTGAGAAACCCCAGTTCTGCTCCAGCTTCTTCCCATTTTCTCTTGTGCAAGATATTATGCCTTGAATTAATCTCTTGACTTGACTGTGCATGCTCTCTATGAACCTTGTTAATGGGACCCGACATATTATCTTGACTGTTATGTTGAGGATCACTCTTAGAAATTACCATGTGACTATTTTTTTGTGAAGAGGAACTTGACATGCATTGAGAGGGAGGATGCCCTATGATGTGATAATGTAGGCACGTAGTTTCTAGAGTTTCATAAATAATTTTTTGGTGCCAAGTGCCAAAATTTGAGACCAATTGAATATGCGCCAGAAGCTCTTTGTTCATTATATCAAAGAGATCACAAGTTCTTATGGGTTTTGAGGGATTCTTACAGAAATCCTTATCATGCATGAGAAAAATTCCCACATTATTAGCTATGATTTCAATCAGATTAGATTCTCTGTATTCTAGAGGAAGCTCTAGAATTTGATACCAAAATTGAACAAATCTAAATGATGCCTTTTAAGGGTTAAAATTTTGGATCCAAGATTGCATGCACAACCCTGATCCTTGAAAAACCCATGATTTGATTCAAAATACAAAATATTTTTTTATTTTATTATAAACAATGACTATGAATATGACCTTATTAATACTTAAATAAAAAACTTGTTGCACCCCCTCCCAATCATTGTAAATAAGCTCTTTTAATTGTGGTAAGGGTAGAGTTAAATTCCAAAACTTACATATTATCACTTTATCCCTTAGATCTTGGATTTGCACATGAAGCATGCTCTCTGGAAAGGTGACTTTAATAACATCCCTATCTCCACGAGGTTGAGATGTTACCTTCTAATGATTGGCCTTATCAGATGACTAGACTTCTTCCTTCTTGGATGCCTTACACTTCCAAATTTTCTTAGTTGGCCCTTTTTTCCTTGGAGCTCCTCTTCTTTTTTTTCTTGGATTTTTACTCCTTCGAAGCCTTTAGCTCAAGCTGGGGTTGAATTTCATCAATAGGCCTCTTTCACATGGGATTCAAGATAGTTGACTATGAAATAAGGGGAGCCCCTTGTTGGCCAATATTTTTCATAGGAGAGCCCCTTGCTGCCTGGTGGTCTTGGGGGTGAAAAAATTTGACCCTACTATTCTTTGTTGCAGGTTGTGGTTAGTCCTCTTTGAAACATTACTAGAAATGCAGGCTATGTTTGACTTGTTGGGGCTATGTTTTTTTGGGTTTCTAGTCCTTGTTGCCCTTATCCCCCTACTGTAGGCATTTTCACCTTTAGATTGCAAATCCTTAAAGCCCTTGTGCCTAGTCAACTTTAGATCTGACTCTACCTCTGCCTCTTGATTTAACCGATGCGAGAATGCCATTTCTATATCATAAGCTTTTTCCCTACATTGTTGTTTAGAAATCGGAAGGAACTTTGGATTGAAGGCAGCACTACAAGGGTTTGTGTGGCTTCCCTTTTCTTGAGATTTAAAATTTTCTGAACTACTTTGTGGTAAAAGCTATCTAAAAAATGAGAGTTGTGCTCTAGCTTTCTGACAACCCTTATTTCTTTTGATTCTTGAAATATGCCCCTATCATCTTTGTATAACTCAAAAATAGGTTGTTTATCTTGCACCAAATGCCTAGACTACTGAAAGGGCTTCCAGTTGGGTTTTGAAAACCTATGTCTGACCGCGCTCATATTTTGTCTTGCATTCCATTGAGGATTTTTCATGGCCTTTTCATGACAAGGATTCCTCCTATCGTAGTGTTGAAAACAACACAGATCCCTATCATGCAAAGCATGTTCCCTATCAAGAATATTGTCATTAGACCTCCATGAACGTGCCATGAGTCAAACATCAATGCCATCATTAATAAAAGATAGTTGTGGGAATATGTAATTTATAATTTAATGTTAGTTAAAGATAAGGATTCTTAGTTATAAGTTTGATGATGAAAAACTCTAATGTAATAGAGAAAAATAAATGTTCCTTTGAGTCTACCTTCTATCATGCAATTAAAAATAAAGATCTAATTGCAAGTTAAGTTTTTCTATCAAGAATCATAAGAAGGAGAAGGTGATGAAATATAGTTAGGAATTATGCTTGTATAGAATAATGCTCTACCTAATACACTAGTCATTGGATGAAATGGCATATTAAGCACTTTCATTCTGTGGTACATAGTACTTCTTTGTATTGAGATAGTGATGAGTCTCTATGTAGGAATTTGGAACTCCTTGCAATCTTAGCATAGGAGTGTTAGCGATAAAATATTCTCTATTCAATTGGTTGCATTTGTCAGATCTAATGAATTAAATGAGAAAAAAATAGAACATAAAAATTAAATATAATATAAAGATAAGAAAGTAAGCATATGAGTGATGTAAATTAGTAATTGCAATAAATGCATCATTTTATAATCAAGTAAAACATCACAAGTGACAAAGCATGAAATTAGATGGGTTTTAGAGATAACATTAATAAACTAAGCTGCCCTTGACATTGATAAACAAAAAGTCATGATTTGGCCCTCGAAGGTTGAAAAAAACCATGGAAGTACATATGGCACTAGGATAGGCATATGACCCCAATGTGTCATCCAAGATCATGAGCATGCAAAGGTCAAGGTAAGGTACTAGGACTCTAGTGGTATAATGCATCTAGGAATGCGATCTCAAGGTGTAAAAAATAAAACATATTACCCTTTGTAAGTGTATAATAAGTGAATAAGCACAAAAGACACTTCTTAATATGACATTATATCAATAGACAAGTTAAGTGAATCAATTCAAAGGAATTATCTATCAAAAGCATCATATTGCTCTCTATCCTCAAAGATTTATTAAATCTTGATTGCTCTCATTTTGTTTAAGCAAATAAGACTGTTAAAATGACAATTCAAAGAACGAGATGATGTTAATGCAATACTAAATGATAAGATGATGTAAACTAGCATATATGAAACAGATAATTGTAGCTACAGGAGGCAGCCATGGTTGTGAAAGCTGAATGCTTGATTGATGTTTGAATGCTTGATGCTTGATGCTTGAATTCCTGTAGAGTAAGAATGCATAAACTTGATTAGCTAGATCCTTTTCTTCGTTCAATGAGGCTTTATTTATAGATTTCCTGGTTGTAGAAATGCATAGGGAAGGCTTAGAGAGGCTTGGATTCAATCTAGAGGTTTGAATGGTGAAAGATGGAGGAGATTGAGAGAAAAATGGAGATTGTCTCTACCCATGAAAACACCAGGCAAGAGAAGAGGAAAGATTGATGGAAGAGGATTGAGAGATCAAATTCCAAATTTGTCTCCAATTTGTCTCCAAAACTTCCCGTGAAGTTTCAATCAATTAATTTGACATATTTTTGACATAGATTAGACATAGGATATCTAATTCATTTTTGAGAGAATATAGATGGAATATTCTTTGTGCTTTAATTCAAATAATTTGATTTATTTAAATTAGCAAAAGAAGGATAAATAATTTAATAAAACAAACTATAGGATAGTCATTTATTAAATTAATCAGAGGAATATGGTAATTAATCAATAAAGTGTTTTGATCTTTATTTAATTAACTTAAGAATGATGTGATAGATTGAAATAGGGATTTGATAATTAAATTAACCAAAGTATTTAATTTTGTTTATTTAATTAAGATGAGATATTTAGAAGAATTTAAATGTGAATGTGAAAGTGAGCTATATAAATAAATATCTCTATTTATTCAATAGTAGAGGAAATTAGGATAATTAATCAAATAATTTTTATTTAATTAATCGGATGCTCCAGAACATTTTTAGGTGTATACACCCTTAAAATGAATTTTTTTTATAGTTGAGAAATATATCCATAAATAATTGTACTATCTCAACCAATTCCAGCTAAATAATTATTTATTTTTAGATCATACAAATTTAATGGCTACAAAACAAATAAATAAAAATAAATTTAATAAAAGTTGTGAATGGTTTAAACTAAGATTCATAATATAAATTCAAGAAAACTTGTAAGAGTTAAATGTTGTCAAGTGATTATTTTCCCTAGGTTTATTTAACAAGAATCTATGCAATGTTATATAAAAATATCTAAAGAATAGAACTATAATATAGTATTAGACCTTTGTCAATAACTAATTTTGTGTGATATTTTTGCTGTGTTGAAGAACATGTGATGTGCCTAGAAAAGGAGTTTCTACTTGTTTCATGATAATGTTAATCTGTTACAATATTGTTTATATTCAACATGATACTATTTGTCAAGTCAATATTAATCTAAGCATGTACTGTGGTGAAACTTGTGAGTCATGATTTGTTTAAACTTAGGAATGTGTTGTAATAGTATACAAAATTTAGCAATGTACAACTTATGTAGCAACTAAAAGCCATTAAATTATTTTTGTTTCTCATCTTAATATTGATCTTTGATTTTATTTATTTTGACCTTTATCTCACTATATATATTTGTTTTTAATGAATACAAGTTTTTGTTTAAAACATTGATTGAGTAACAATATCTTTAAATCTCTTTTAGTTTAATTTGGTAGGAGTTAAAAGTATACTAAATAAATTAAATTTTAACTTATTTTTTCTTTTTAAATTTATGTATATGAATTATGATTCTATTTTGATATCATACAAACTATTACATATATTATAGTTCGTATATCTTGAAGCATCTCATTATCACCAATACAAATAGAAATTCATATGGTGGTTAGAAAAGAAACTTAAATTTCATTCCTTTATATAACTAATTTATTTTTTTTGGTTAATTTTCCTTTTTAAACTAAGCATGATTCTTAAAATATTGAAAATATTTAAAATTAGATGCAAATATTCCATTTATATTGGCATTTTTTAAAATTTAAGAAAAGTTATACATAATTTGTATGCATAATTCTATGTTTTAACTTTTTACAAAATAATTTTTCTAAAAGGAGACTTTGATAGTTTATAAAAATATTTAAAAAATATTATATTATTTACTTTTTATGGAATTTCTCCATTCAGATATGGAAAATTCTCACCATCCCACAAATATTATCGAGATCTCAAGTAACAACAATAGCTCAACTCTACCAACTAACTCATGCCCATCAATCAATTTGAATGGATTTCTTAATAGTAGCATTATGTATTTTTCAAGTAAATCAAGTTGGAGGTGGGTCAGACCGGTGGGTCGGGCATAATGTTACTAAATTATAGAATACACTCTTTTCTATTGCACAGGTCTATTAGAATTACAATTAATAGGTCTCCCAAGGATTAAGTCTTTCATTAACTAAAATATTGTTAGTAAACTTGATAGATTTACAAGGCCTAGCTTTAGATAAACAAGCCCTAGTAAAAGCAAGAAGATAACTCTTATGATTCACTAACCAACACAATGAACAAATCTTAAATATTGATTTTTACTCTAATTGAAGACCTCCAAACCCTTTATAAGTCCTTAATAAATCATTAAGTCTTTCACAATGGACACAAAAATAGTAGAGCCAAAAGGCTTAGTATCAAACTTACTAAATATTTTTTATTTTTTTTAGACTACAGGAATCAGAATCGAGTAGCCGCCCCCTATAAACTGTATCGTGCATGGTAAATTATTTTCACATGACCAGTGACACTGGCATGACACACCCTCTGGTACCATGAGGAGGGTGGGGAGACTGGACCTCCTGACCTCTTTCCTTCAACATGATGCTTTAGCCAATTGAGTTAGGCCCACCACCCCACTAAATAGAATTTCTAATAATAGATACTATATCAATTTTAACTTTGCTTAGGGATAGGCTTTAAAAACCCACTTAATGTAAAATAAACACCATAAAAATAATATTTTTTAAATCCCAAGAGAGTTTATAAATCTTCTATTTCACTTATTATCATTAATCAAAAAAAATATAATAAGCTTATTTAACTAGCTAAACTTATGTGCATCCAAAAAACATAAAGAGATATACCATTTTAAAATATAAAATAATTTACATAATGAAATTCACTAGCCAAAGAAAAAATCTAACACAATTTAAAAACCCATAAACTAATTCTACTTGTTAAGGAGGGATTAAGTGAAAAATGACCCTAAAATACCCTATAATCACATTAATACTAAAGAAACTCCAACCTCTTTCTCATTTTTTAATTAAAACCTTAGATTCAAAAGTCAAACAATAATATCTATCTGAAATAACTTTTATAAATATAAAGTGCAAATTTTATGTTAAGTAAAGAATTATAATAAATTAACATATAAATTAAGTCCTCATATTTATTTTAAACATTTGATAGATGTTATTCATTACACACTTTTTCAATTTTGTGTCTTTTTGAAGTTATTATTGGAAGGAAAATATAATGGTGAACTCTATGTTTTAAGTAAATCTATATCATTTTAGTATTTAAAAATATTTAAATAATTTTTTGTTGATATATTGTTTACTTTGACATGCACCATCACAGAAGTTCACATGCACATCAATATGGGAGAAAAAAATAATGATATATCAATGCCCTTTTCCATTATTTTTTTGGCACACTTTGACTACATTGTCATTTGTACAATAAAAAATCTACAAGTGGAAAATTCTTGTATGAGTTTATCTCATGGCATTACCCTATCTTGGATAAGATCTACTAGTACAAATTTGACCCCGATCATCCATAGTTGTAATTTTTGACCCTACACTTTCAAAATTCAAATTCAATTTAAATCTCGACAAAATCTTCACATTAGTCCTTGTGAGATAACTAGTGCATTTTTGTGTTGATTTTTATGCTACATTTTATTTAAATGCATTCACTCAACCATTTAAAATTGTTAGGAGATTTATCAAAAGATAAAATTTCATTGAAAGGAATGTAATAGCACATTATCAACATATATCATGTGTTTAATCATTATTCCTAAGTCATGTAATTGGTTTGATTTGGAGTCTAATTGGGGAGAACAAAACCCTTACAACTTAGCATATTCCCTAGAAGTGTTATTAAACATCATCAATCTATATTGAGCTTAATATATTGGAAGACCAAGGACAATAATTTCCTTATTGATATCTTGCTGACTTTGATATGTGCCATCATAGAAGTTCACATGCAGATAAAATTGAGAAAAATTTAATGATATATCCAATCCTTTTCCACTTTTTAGGCACACTTTGACTAGATTATCATTTGTGAAATAAGAATTCTACAAGTGACCTGTTCATGTGTTAATTCATCTCATGGCATTGCCCTTTCTTGGATAAGATCTACTAGTGAAAACTTGACCTTGTAATTTTTGAACCTAAACTTTTAAAATTTAAACACCCTCCCACTAGGCATTACGAGCTTACCTAGTACATGTTTATGTTGATTTGTGTGATACAATTTATTCAAAGACATCCATTCAAGCATTTAAAATTATCAAAGGTTTAAGTAGGATTTTCCAAGAATAGAATTTTCTTTGAGAGAAATATAATAAGATTTTCTCATAACATATATCATCATGCCTTTAATCATTATTCCTATGTCATGGAATTGGTTCAATCAGGGGTCTAATTGAGGAGAACAAAACCCTCACAATTTAGCACATTCCCTAAAAAAATTACTAAGCACTATGAATCTATATTGAGGTTCAGATATTAGAAGAACACAGCGACCAAATACTAAGCATTATATTTTTGCTATTTGATTCTAATAGGTATAGATTTATATTTGAACAGTAGATCAATTTCTTAGACATGGATATGAACCAAAAAAAAATGAGACATTTACTAATTATCTATAGGTGTAAATGAGGATAACACAACCCTCACAATTTAGTAGATTTTTTAATGGTGTTTTTGAACATTTTCAATCCATATTGAGGTCTAAATATTAGAAGATAAAAGTGGGTGAATTCCAAAGATTTTTTTTTCTAGCTGATTCTTGCAACTATAGGTGTAAGCTTATACACTAGTTCTATTTTGTAGACACATATCTAAACCAAAGCAAAGAACATTTTGTTCACATATTTTAATAAATGTATATAATCAAGTTTAGAACTTCCAACACTTCAAATAATCAACGTCTACATCTCCAACAACAAATTTGCATCATTGAATTTTAAAATAAGCATCACATTTAATTTATTTAATTTAGATATCAATCCTTTTATAAATCCTAGCCTTTTATGAAATTTACTCTATTTTTTTTAAATAAAGCATAAAATAAACAACATTTTTCTTCATTAAACTAAAAAAATAAATATAATAACATTATTAAATATATATTTTGCAATCATCCCATGACTAGTGTATTAGGTGAAGCATTACCACTTTCTATACAAGCATAATCCCTAACCCTATTTCCTCACCTTCTCCTTCTTATGATTGTCGATAGTAAAACTTAGCTTGCAATTATCTTTATTTTTACTTGCATGATACAAGGTAGACTCAAAGGCACATTTGTTTTTCTCTAGTACATTAGAGTTATTCATAATCAAACTTATAACTAAGCATCCTTATCATTAACTAACGTTAAATTATATATTATATATTGCCACAACTATCTTTTATTAATCAAAATTAATTATTGTATGTATATAAAGATTTATTTGAATATCTTAGATTATACTCTTTTATCTATAATTATCATATTTTCCATTGTATCATCCTATTAGACTTCTATAAATTATAACCTCAAATTAGATTCATATTTGAAATTTAAATCATCGTTAACTCAACATCACTTTTATAAAATTTACACAATTTTTTAAATAAAACATAATAAATAATATTTTTCTTTAAATAAAAATCTAAATTTATAATGCTATTATTAAAAATACATTTTATAATCATTAAAATATCAAATATTCGTTAAATTATTAATATATTTATTTAATTGTAATTTTTAAAATGAAGATATTATTATTTAATATATGCAAATAGAATAAAAGAACAAAACATTTAATGTTACACCACTTTTAATGTGACTCTTCTATAAATATAAAAATTAATCACCCCAACGTATATCCTGCAATGAATGTGGGATCAAAACTGTTGAATGACCAAGTAAATTTATGACACCGGGAAATGATGAAACACAAGGAATGGGCTTAAAAACAAGGCCAATATAGTTCCTACTTGATTCCTGTCACCCCCGTGTTGCTCGAGTGTCTGTTGTTTTGGAAAACACAAACAACATGGGAACAAGAACGGGAACGGGATATGTAAACTACAAATGGAGAAAATGGAGATTTCAAAAAGTTCAGGTTAAGAAACACTACAGAAATAGAAAGGTTGGGTTAAGAGGGCCCCACATGGGTCTGGCCACCTAAGCATTCAATTCTTAGAGTGTGCCATTTAAGCCATGCCCCACAATGGGTCATGTGGATACCATTGTAGGAGAAGATGTGGAAGCCAATATGTAAGTGGTGATCGAACATGTGGCATTATTGAAAGAGATAACTGATGCAAGTGAACATGGGTGCAATACCGAGGGTGGAGGACAAAAGCATGGTCATGGACGAAGGGGCAACAAAGGATTAGGCAAGCAACAAACAACCAATAGGTTGTTTTTTGTTAAATTTTGATAAGCTACATGTAAAATTTAGACCTAGTTAAATTGTGGTGTATTTTGGGTTTGGCCCCCTCCGTGCCAAATTGATATATCAAAAAAAAAATTGGTTTATGAGTGGATATAACTTATACATAGCATTATGTATATATTGTCATAATGAGATTGGTCTTTATGACGACCATAATAAATGATTTCTTGTTGCATAAATTTAGGGAAATTGAGATGAATAATATATCTAATAATATAATATTTTAAGGAGCATTAAGAGGAATGGAAAGAGGACAAAATACTAGGAATAACGCCCATGTTGTAAAATATGTCCATATTTTATATGTAAGTTAAGGATAAGGTGTTTGTGAAGTTGGTAGCTAGTGGTGAGATTTTTTGTATTTGAGTTGATTGTGTTGCAACTATATGGTTGAATGGCCTTGATTGTGAAGCCTTGGAGCTTGATGCAATTATTGTGGATGAATTAAAATACAAATTTCTAAAAAAAATTTAGGTGATTATTCTTAATAATCTATTATGTGAGTACATGTTTATGTTAGGTTGCATGGATAAATAGTCTTTCATTAGATATTCCATTTTTTATTGCATTAGGTAGGATTGGTTGTCTCATTGATAGGCCAGATGCATAGTTGTCACTATTCAAAATATAATGATGCAAGGTTGTTCACTTAATTTAATTTAAAATAATTGTTTTGATTATCATGCAGTTTATTTATATATTCATTATATATAATGCCAATCATGGATTTGTGGTTAAAGTCCTATTCCAAAATGGTATCCTTTAGGAAGTTATGTAGTGTCTATAATTTTCATGATGGATCAGGTCTACACCATTCTAACACAAATTGTTTGGGAAAATAGAAGCATGTTGAATAAGTTTGGTCAAGGCTATATATAATGATTCACAAGTCATGGTGATATGATGAGATTTGAATTTGTAGTGGAAAGTTGAAGGTGTACACATGTCCAAGACTTCTGTAATTTACCTTAAGATGGTATGAGTAACTCAATGTTATATATTAATTAAATTTTTTGTTAGCCAAGTTACAACTATTAAGAGTGATTGATGTTAAAGTTGATAAGGGCCACTATAGTCAAGGTTATTAACATATTACAAGTATGGTTTGTAGTGATTTTGAGTATAGGTTTTGAAAGATATGTTAAATCTAAATACTTCATCATGGAAAAGTGTGGTTGATGAAATTTTAAAGTGGATAAAGGCATGCTAAAGTGGATTGAATATCTATATTTGATGGTTTGCTAATGGAAAATGCTTTTGGAAATATAATTTCAAAAATCTTTTTAAGATGTCTTCAAAGAGAGATTTAATGGGATTTTTTTTCCTTCTAGAAACTAAGACACAAGAATGATAGTAGTAAGGATTAGGGGAAAACAAAAAACTTGAAGGTGATCCTACCAAAGGAAGGGATAATCATCATGTCATGTTCACCACAATGTGTGCACTAAGATACAAAATTTGCTAATTTGAAAACTTTGAATAAAAAGTGGTAGAATGCCTCTCTCAATGTGCATTAAAAGAAAATCATAGAAAAGGATTTAGGTAAATATCAATATAAGCTAAGGGCTATAATAAGATAGTCCACTGGGCAATAAGCCAGGACATTGAAGTATGATAATATGCAAGGAAAAATAATCTATTATATAAGGAAAACAATAAACTAAATGTGTGTAATAAGCATGTAATTATAATCAAACCATAAATAATCAAATAAAAAAAATAAAACAAATAGGACAAAGTGATAGTTAACTTGGTCACTTGTTAGCACATTAATCTCCCCCTTGGCTTGGGCACTTGTGGAGATATGTTGTAGGTGGAGTTAAGAGGGATAGAAGAACGATAGGGGACTCCAAATAATTACTATACTTTGTTGGTGGTTTTTGTAATCTTCAATATCTACAATATTTTTTTTGCAATTTATTTTCCTTTAGTGAAGTTGATTTACCCTAGAACATTCAAAGTTGTGTAGACAAATTTGCTTATTTACAAGTATATACAAAATCAAGGGAGGAATTGTTATTTTGGAAATAACCAAGGAAAAACTCTTATATTGGTTTATAATCACAAGTAATAATTCTAAACAAAATTGATACCATCGTCATTGAATGGTGAAGTTAGTTATGCCTCATATGACAAATAATACAATCAGTCATCACTTGTCATGGATGATGACACTAACCAAGACATGCGTCCATATAACCAATGCAATAAAAACATTCTTGGGAGGCTAAAATAAGTTAGAAAAGTTAACTAAGCATAATGTGGAAAATAGTTGGACAGATCACAAGCACAATATGAAGGCCAAAATGGGTTACCGATAGTAAGGAAATTGTTGTAAAACATTCATCATGACATACCTCTTAAAAAGCCTAAGTTCACCCACTTTAATCTCAAATTTAAGAAGTTAATATAGTCAACAAATTCTCGATGAAACAAAATACTAGCCAAAGGATGTGATTTTGCAATAGAAGTGGTCCTCGTACTAACTTAATGACTAATTGATTTTGGATGAGCATGTTTGCTTACTTGACCTCTACTCTCCTTTGCTATGATTTGAAATAAATTTCTAAAAAGCTATATTTCCCCAAAATGTCAAAACTTCACAATATAAGAATATTTATAATCAATCTTCACGAATATATAATCAAAAATTTACTATTGAATAGAAAATTACCCTTATGTAAAATTACATAACTCAAAACTTGAAATGAAACATTGTATAACATTCGCAAGAATATGAAACCAAAAGCTGCAAGGCTTTAGAGTGCCACTAAAAAAAAAGCAAAGAAAAAAATGAAAGAAAGTAAAGGTGCTATACAAATTCAATTTGCAACGGGTATGGTGCTATTCAAAATCAAATTGCAACGGGTATGCAACAATAAGGTTAGGTGCGTATGCAATCAAATTCAAATTGCAACGGGTATGCAATCATAAGGCTATACAAATTCAATTTGCAACGGGTATGCTGGTATTTAAATTCAAATTGCAACGGATATACACGGGTGAATTTACAGATTCGCAACAAGAGTAGCGGAGATTATGTAATGTGACGTCTGAATCTGGATAATGGTTTTAAAGCAATGGATATCCAAGAAGCAGGAACACTTATACAGTGGAAATTTCCCTTTCTGCCATATAAATTCGCGGATCTCTTCTAAAAGAAGACAAAACACTAATGACAAAGAAAGCAGTGAAATGCTCGAGACAGCGGATTTGTCTGTAGGTTAGGGACAGCAATTCTACGACAAGAAGACGAGGGCTTAATTCTTTAAATGGTGGAAATTGATGGCTCTGCCCAACCGAGCTCTGCAAAGTGCCTGGTTGAAGATTAGTCGGCTTTATAGCCACCTTGAAGGTATGTTTGCGATGGCCCACATTTTTCTTTTATTATGAATTTTTTTGAATTTTTTGAACTTCGATTTGAAGACGCTGAGGTGTGAACTCTTTGCCAATCTTTTAATTGTTTGAAATGCATTTTCAACATGTGAAATCTCGGTTACATTGAATAG
Organism: Sequoiadendron giganteum; assembly: GCA_007115665.2. Lineage (NCBI taxonomy): Eukaryota > Viridiplantae > Streptophyta > Pinopsida > Cupressales > Cupressaceae > Sequoiadendron > Sequoiadendron giganteum. Next base: position 104,485,163 of record CM021105.1, on the reverse strand, counting down.
AATGGCATTTGAGTAAAATATTTCAATAGAATGGCATTTGAGTAAAACATACTAGAATGGGTTTTTTGATATTTCATGTGAATAATAAAAATGATAGAAAAGATCCAGCGCTATGGTATCAACCTCCAAGTTGTTTTATCAATGTTGATGATCTGGGTTAGTGGGTAAATAGTTACTTGCGTTTGAAACTTTTATACAGGCGGACTTGTCCTCTGTTACTCTGCATTTTGAAATTTTAGATGAATTAGCCAAGTCTCTTGAGTTTAATTAGCTCTGCTACAAAGTCTCTACTCTCCACTATTTTCATTTTCCACTATCAAACACTATTTTCAGTTACCACTATCCAACACATTTTATTCATGAAGATAATTACTTATTAGATGTGTAATTGGGCTACGGTTTCACATTTCCACAAGGTATTTTATCAAACTTTTCATAGGCCTTGCCTTCAAGGTATTTCATAAGGCTACATTCCCTTGAGGCATCCCATGAGGCTGCATTCCTCTAAGGGATTCTGCCAAAAAAATAACAAGTCCTCTTCCATTTTGGAAGTTATCTTTGTAAAGAACTTTCAATTTGTTCAGAATGCTGATTTTGATGCAAATCTAAGTTCTTCAGATTCATAAGCTTCTCCAAACCCGCTGAAATTCCTCCACAAAGTTTGTTCAGTGATAAGTTAAGAGAAACTAACTGCTGCAACTATCATTTTGGAATAGTCTACCCACGAATATGAATCATAATAAGTGATACCAGTTGTAGAGGCAGAGTCTAAGCCATCTCTTGATTACTCTGTGTTTGAATACCAATCCTTCATTTCTTCAATTTTATAATGTGTATCAATTTTTACAATCTAGAAATTCATATGCAAGAACACAAAAAAAGACTCGACTCTTACTCTGCAAATCTCTTGCAGAGTAAGAGTCGAGATTTGCCCAGTAAGCGTCGAGAATTTGTCTTTTACTTCAGTGTCAAAGATCTAGTGTTCTTTCCAGAAGACTTGATGTTTAATATTATTGTTATTGATTTGTTATAGTGTTCTTTCTGGTCGGCTGCTTTGTTTCAATCGATATCATTTTATATTCATCTCTCACCTTGAGATCTTGACAATCTAGAAAACAAATATAATTTCATGGGGTTCAGATCCCCTTAAATTGTTCTCTCACTGTAACTGCTCTCATCGAATGAATCAACACAATCTATACCACTTGCACCACCTTTACCAGAATTACTGAGAAATTTGACATGATAAAGTTTATACAAAATATAGAAGGGCCAAACCAAAGCCCCCCATGTCCCTGCTGTTGATCAGCACAAATCGCTGAAAGAAAGAATGATTTCATATGATCTTCATCTGATTATGTGAAGGCACCAGAATTGAACTTTATTCTATGTGATCAGCAGTTGAATTTGATGGTTGTATAAGAGTGAAACAATTAATAGTAAATGTAAAACTTGATCCCAAAAAAGGTATTAGATTTGTCCCCTGTCCCCTCCAACTTTGAATAGAGTATATGTCCCCATCAGCTTTAGTACTTTTAACCATAAATAAATAAATAAAACTTTGGTTGTTCCTTTTGTGCTTAATCAGCTTTCTGGTTTGTGTAATGATTGACATGTCTCTGCAAAAGACAGAAAGTAAGACTCGACTCTTACTCTGCAAAGTATGAGAAGCTAATTTTAGCTGATTTCGTGAGTTCGGGCAGTCCAGCGAGTCATATGACATCCTCCCATGTTTGTATTCCTGGAAAATATAACCGTGTGAGAAGAGTATTGAAGTTATCTTTTTAAGATGTTTATACTTTGAACTCACCCCTTACAAAATGCATCAAATTGCAATACAATTATTCAGATTTATTATACAATATGAAGGACTGTATACTCTCTTAGTTTAATCAAATTGCATAATATATGAACAAAACAAGGAAGACACATCTTGTTTAATTTACTCACTAGTATATTTCCCAAAAAAAATCTAAACTTCACAATACATAATTTCTATAATCAATATCAACCAATACATATTTTATTTATGTATATATATGTTTTATTTAAATTTTTATATATTTAAAATTTGTTTATGTATGTTTATGTTTTATTTATGTATCGTATATATTTTATTTATCATTATTTATTTATGTATATTTGATTTATTAATATGTATATATATACATTTTATTTATTTATTTACGTATATTATGTCAAGTTATATTTATATACATCTAAATTTTATTTATGTATGCTTATATTTTATTTACATATATATATATACATATTTATTTAATTATATATTTTTGTATATGTTTTTTATGTATTCATGTGTATATATTTTATTTACATATGTATATATCTAATGTCCTAGATTTGATCGTAGAGCAAAAACACCGTCATAATTTTTTTGTGACATTAATGTATGAACTTTAGTAGCAAAAATATTTTGGGGAAAAATTTGGCAAACCAAAAGTATAAGATTTTTTGAAAAAATTATATACTAAATACATCAAATACAGCAAGAGTACCAGATGACCATAGTCATCAAGAAATACACCAAAGTTGTGTCCCAATGAGAATGCATGGAAAGCGAACCCAAGATACAACCTACCTACAAATACCACAATGAAGAAAGAAACCATCTAGCCCTAACACAAAACTAAATGTTTTGATCCTCATGGAGAGTCTAAAGCAAAGTTTGACTTTTATCTTGATCTAACTAACCCCAATCCAACACGTTCCATGCCCCCTTCCTCCATGAAGAATTTGTTTCATAAATCACCTTCCTCCAACCCAACTCATAGGATTTCTCTAAAGCCTTAAGAATATCCCAAGCCTCCATTCTCTCTCAAACCATTTTATTTACATTATTTTTCTCTATTTTTTAATCTTTGTTATTTCTCTATCTCATTATATGTGTCTATCTCTCCTTCACCATTTTTCATCATTTATTTTTCTTTTTATATCTATTTTTTTTATTAAGTGTGTATTATTTTCATATTATTTTTTTATTTCTTTTTTTTTCAATATCTATTTGTATTTCTTAAATCCATATTTGTGTGTCTCTCACCCCAACATGACACCCATTCTCGACCCCAACTTGGCAAAATGTAAGACCAAGCTAAGGCGGGTTAGGTGTTGGGTTGGGTTGCAGAGACACCCTTTAGTCAACAAAAGAAAAGAGAAATCCATAACTTTTTATCACCTTTGAAAGGGGTTTATGTGTCTTTTCTTGTGTGTCTCTCACCCCAACGTGACACCCATTCTCGACCCCAACTTGGCAAAATGTAAGACCAAGGTAAGGCAAGTTAGGTGTTGGTTTGGGTTATAGGGACACCTTTAGTTAGAAAAAAAAGAGAAATCCATACCTTTTTATCATCTTTGAAAGGGGTTTATGTCTCTTTTCTTGTGTGTCTCTCAACCTAGCATGACACCCAATTCTCAACCCCAACTTGGCAAAATGAAAGACCAAGATAAGGCAAGTTACGTGTTGGGTTGGGTTGCAAGGACACGCTTTAGTCAACAAAAAAAGGAGAAATCCATAGCTTTTTATTGTTTTTGAAAGTGGTTTGTGTGTCTCTTTTTGTGTCTATCACCGCAACGTGACACCCATTCTCAACCCCAACTTGGCAAAATGTAAGGCCAAGATAAGGCGGGTTAGGTGTTGGGTTGGGTTGCAAGGACACCTTTTAGTCAACAAAAAAAGAGAAATTCATACCTTTTATTTGTCTTTTAAAGGGGTTTGTGTGTCTTTTCTTGTATGTATCTCATCGTAGTGTGACACCCATTCTCAACCCCAACTTGGAAAAATGTAAGACCCCTTAGTCAACAAAAAAAAAAGAGAATTGAGAGAGGAGGGGGAGAGAGGGACGAAGATAAAAACAGAGTTATGCAAGTAGGATGCTAAAGGGAGAGACTTGCAAGTGTGAGGGGGGGTGAGCGAGAGACACTTGAGAGATCAATAGTGAGAGGGAGTGCAAGAGAGGGAGAGGGAGTGGGAGAGAGATGGAGTGTGAGTGAGAGGGAGTGTGAGTGAGAGACCTGAGAGAGGGAGAGGGTGTGGGAGGGAGTGACTTGAGAGAGGAAGAGAAAGAGGGGGATGGAATGAGAGGGACTTATCTAAGTAGGGTGGGAGGGATACAGAGAGAGAGAGAGAGAGAGAGAGAGAGAGAGAGAGTTACCTAGGTAGGTTGCCAGATGGAGAGACCTGAGAGAGGGGGAGAGCAGGAATGGGAGAGAGAGGGAGGGAGATAGAGAAAGATAGATAGAGGGAGTGAGGGAGGGTGGTAGGGATTGATTACATGAGATGTACATGGAAAGAGGGAGAGGATAGATATGGACAATTAGATAGGGTAGGAGAGAGGGAGGGAGGGAGAGGTGATATGCATAGATAGAGAGTCCAAGCGATAGGGGTTGAGGACCTATATAGTTGATGGTTTCTAGGGTATTAGGGTTTAAGGGTTGAGGGTTGAGGGGTTAGGGTCGATGGTAGAGGGTATTGGGTTGAGGGTATAGGGTAGAAGGTTTAAGTATTTAGGGTTAAAGGATTTAGGGTTTAGGGTTTAGGGTTGAGGGTAGAGGGTTTAGGGTATATGGTTGAAGGATTAGGTTGAGGGTCTAATGTAAAGGGTAGAGGGTATAGGAGTTGAGAGTTTAGGGTTTAAGGATTGAGGGTTCAGGGTTCAGGGATTAAGGGTTGAGGGTTGAGAATTGAGGGTTGAGGGTTTAATGTATAGAGTTGAGGTTTGATGGTTGAGGGTTAAGGGTTTAAGGTTGAGGGTAGAGGATTGAGGGTATAGGGTATAGGGTTGAGGGATTAGGGTTGAGGGTCCAATGTATAGGGTAGAGGGTATAGTGGTTGAAGGATTAGGGTTTAAGAGTAGAGGGTTGAGGGTTTAAGGGTTGAGGGATTAAGGTTTGAGGTAGAGAGTTTTCTTGGATTTAAGGGTTTAAGAGTCGAGGGATTAGGGTTTAGGGTAGAGGGTATTGGGTTAAGGGTAGAGGGTTAAGGGATTAGGGTTTAGGGTTTAGGATTGAGTGTTTAAGGGTTTAACGGTCGAGGGTTTAGGGTAGAGAGGAAGAAGTGAGATAGAGAAGAGAGAAGAGGAGGGAGGGACATAGATATATGAGGGTTTAGGATCCAATGTATATTGTAGAGGGTATAGGGTTGACGACTTGTAGTGTTGAGGGATTAGGGTATTGGGTTGAGGGATTAGGGTTGAGGGTACATATGGTTGAAGGATTGGGGTTGAGAGTCTAATGTATAGGGATTAGAGTATCGGGGTTGATGGCTTAGGGTTTGAAGGTTAAGGATTGAGGGATTAAGGGTTGAGGGTTGAGGGTTTAAGGTTGAGGGTTTAATGTATAGGGTAGAGGGTAAAGGGTTTAAAGGTTGAGGGTTAAGGTTTTAAGGTTGAGGGTAGAGGATTAAGGGTATAGGGCTGGGGTATTAGGGTTGAGGGTTCAATGTATAACTTAGAGGGTATAAAGGTTGAGGGATTAGGGTTTAAGGGTTAAGGGATTAAGGGTCAAGAGGGTTGAGGGATTAGGGTAGAGAGTTTACTAAGTGGGTTTAAGGGTTTAAGGGTTTAAGGGTTGAGCGATTAGGGTTGAGGGTAGATGATTGTGGGTAGAGGGTAGAGGTCTTAGGGTTTAAGGGTTGAGGGTTTAGGGTTTAGAGTTTAGGGTTGAGTGTTTAAGGGTTTATAGGGTAGAGGGTAGAGGGTAGAGGGTAGAGGGTAGAGGGTTTAAGGTTGAGGGTAGAGGATTGAGAGTACGAAATTGGGGGATTAGGGTTGAGGGTCCAATGTATAGGGTAAAGGGTATAGGGGTTGAGGGATTAGGGTTTAAGGGTAGAGGGATTAAGGGTTAAGAGGGTTGAGGGATTAGGGTAGAGATTTTACTAAGTGGGTTTAAGGATTGAGGAATTAGGGTTTAGGGTAGAGGGTAGCGGGTTTAAGGGTAGAGGGTTTAAGGTTGAGGGTATAGGGTTTAGGGATTAGGGTTGAGGGTCCAATGTATGGGGTTGAGGGATTAGGGTTTAGGGTAAAGGGTATTGGGTTGAGGGTAGAGGGTATAGGTTTAAGGGTTCAGGGTTTAGCATTGAGGGTTTAAGGGTTGAGGGTTTAGGGTTGATGGATTAGGGTAGAGAGGGAGGGATGGATGGATAGAGAGATGGAGTGAGAAGTGAGATAGAGAGAAGGAGAGAAGAGGAGGGAGGGACATAGATATATGATGGTTTAGGATCCAATGTATAGGGTAGAGGGTTGAGAATAGAGGGTATAGGTTTGATTACCTCTAGGGTTGAGGGATTAGGGTTAATGGTACATATGGTTGAAGGATTGGGATTGAGAGTCCAATGTATAGGGTAGAGGGTATCGAGGTTGAGGATTGAGGGATTAAGGGTTGAGGGTTGAGGGTTTAATGTAGAGGGTAGAGGGTAGAGGGTAGCGAGTAGAGGGTAGAGGGCTTAAGGGTTCAAGGTTCAGGGTTTAAGGTTCAAGGTAGAGGATTGAGGGTATAGAGTTGGGGGATTAGGGTTAATGGTCCAATGTATAGGGTAAAGGGTATAATGTTTGAGGGATTAAGGGTAAAGAGGGTTGACGAATTAGGGTAGATAGTTTACTAAGTGGGTTTAAGGGTTGAGGGTAGAGGATTGAGGGAGTAGAAGGTAGAGGTATTAGGGTTTAAGGGTTGAGGTTTAGAGTTTGAGTTAAGGGTTTATAGGGTAGATGCTCATTGAGTAGAAGGAGTATAAAGCCAGGATTAGAGTTAAGCATCTGATATAAGGTAGAATTATAGGGAGTTGAGATTAAGGTTTAAGAGTGAAAGGATTAAAAGTTGAGAGGTTGAGAGTTGGTGATCTTCAAAGTGGTTTTGAGGAGTTAAAGTTGAAAATTAAAATTTGAGTAGAAGGTGAGAATCATGAGTTAAAAGGTAGAAGTGAGAAAGGAGTTGAAGTGTTTAAGGATGAGGGAGATTGAGAATTATGGGGCTAGAGGATTAGGTTCAAGGAATCAGTATATAAATTAAGAGAGTATAGGAGTTTAAGATTAGGAGGTTTAAGGGTTGAGGTTGAGATTGAAGCAGTTAAAGAATTGAGGTTTGAGGGTCACGTGAAAGTGGGGTTTAGAGTTGAGGATGGGGTTAGAGTGAATGGTTTTAAGGTTGAGAGGTTTAAGGTTGAGGTAGAGGTTGAGGTATAGGGTTGAGGAAGTCAGTATGCATTAGAATTTATGAGGAGTTGAGGATTAGAGTTTGAAGGTAGAGGAGTAGATGATTAAGGGTAGAGGGTAGAGGGTTTAAGGGTTTAGGGTTTAAGGGTTGAGGGTTTAAGGTTTAGGGTTTAGGGTTGAGTGTTTAAGGGTTTATAGGGTAGAGGGTAGAGGGTTTAAAGTTGGGGGTAGATGATTGAGAGTATAGAGTTGGGGGATTAGGGTTGAGGATATAGGGGTTGAGGGATTAGGGTTTAAGGGTTGAGGGTTGAGGGATTAAGGGTCAAGAGGGTTAAGGGGATTAGGGTAGAGAGTCTACTAAGTTGGTTTATGGGTTGAGGGATTAGGGTATTGGGTAGAGGGTAGATGGTTTAAGTTTTTAGGGTTTAAAGGTTGAGGATTTAGGGTTTAGGGTTTAGGGTTGAGTGTTTAAGGATATATAGGGTAGAGGGTAGAGGATTGAGAGTATAGAGTTGAGGGATTAGGGTTTAAGGGTAGATGAATTAAGGGTCAAGAGGGTTGAGGTATTAGGGTTTATGGTTTGAGGGTTGAGGGATTAGGGTAGATAATTTACTAAGTGGGTTTAAGGGTTTAAGGGTTGAGTGATTAGGGATGAGGGTAGAGGGTAGAGCATTTAGTGTTTAGGGTTAAGGGTTTAGGGTTTAGGGTTGAGTGTTTAAGGGTTTATAGGGTAGAGGGTTGAAGGGTTGTGGATTTAAGGTTGAGGGTAGAGGATATAGGGTATAAGGGTTAAGGGTAGAGGGTAGAGGGTAGAGGGGAGAGGGGAGAGAGATAGAATTAGGGTATAGGGGTTGAGGGTATGAGGGTTTAAGGGTTGAGGGTAGAGGGGAGAGAGATAGAATTAGGGTTTAAGGGTTGAGGGTAGATTATAGGGGGTATAAGGGTTAAGGGTAGAGGGTAGAGGGGAGCAAGATAAAATTAGGGTATAGGGGTTGAGGGTATAAGGGTATAAGGGTTGAGGTTAGAGGGTAAATGAGAGAGAAATATAATTAGGATTTAAGGGTTTAGGGTAGGGGGTTGAGGGTATAAGGGTTAAGATTAAAGGGTAGAGGGGAGAGAGATAGAATTAGGGTATAGGGGTTGAGGGTATAAGGGTTAAGGGGAGAGGGGAGAGGGGAGAGAGATAGAATTAGGGTTTAAGGGTTGAGGGTAGAGGATATAGGGTATAATGGTAAAGGGTAGAGTGTAAGGGGGAGAGGGACATAAGGAGTGAGTGAGTGAGAAAGGGATAAGGGGTAGGAGGGAGAGAGAAAGGGAGCGAGTGGGAGAGAGATAGAGGGTAGAGGAAATAGGGTATAAGGGTTAAGGGTAGAGGGTAGAGGGGGGAGAGGTAGAATTAGGGTATAGGGGTTTAGGGTATAAGGGTATAAGGGTTTAGGGTAGAGGGTTGAGGGTAGAGGGGAGAGAGATAGAATTAGGGTTTAAGGGTTTAGGGTAGGGGTTTGAGGGTATAAAGGTTAAGGGTAGAGAGGAGAGAGATAGAATTAGTGTATAGGGTTTGAGGGTATAAAGGTTAAGGGTAGAGGGGAGAGGGGAGATAGATAGAATTAGGGTTTAAGGGTTGAGGGTAGAGGATAGAGGGTATAAGGCTTAAGGGTAGACGATAGACAGTAGAGGGGAGAGAAAGACATAAGGGGTGACTGAGAGAGAGAGTGAGATTTGAGAGAGGGATAGGGGGTAGGAGGGAGAGACTTGAGAGATAAAGAGAGAGGGAGGGAGTGGGAGAGAGATAGAGGGTAGAGAATAAAGGGGAGAGAGATAGAACTAGGGTTTAAGGGTTGAGGGTAGAGGATAAAGGGTATAAGGGTTAAGGGTAGAGGGTAGAAGGGATAGAGACAAAAGGAGTGAGTGAATAAGAGAGAGAGAAACATGGAGGGAGTGGGAGAGAGATAGAGGGTGAAGGAGAGAGGGGGGAGAGATAGAATTAGGGTTTAAGGGTTGACGGTAGAGAATAGAGGGTATAAGGGTTAAGGGTAGAGGGTAGAGGGGAGAAGGGAGAGATACAACATGAGTGAGTGAATGAGAGAGAGAGAGAGAGTTGAGAGAGATAGAGGGTAGAGGAGAGAGGGGGGAGAGATATAATTAAGGTTTAAGGGTTGAGGGTAGAGAATAGAGGGTATAAGGGTTAAGGGTAGAGGGTAGAGGGGAGAAGGGAGAGATACAACATGAGTGAGTGAATGAGAGAGAGAGAGAGAGTTGAGAGAGGTGGTAGGAGGTAGAGACTTGAGAGAGAGATGTAGAGAGTGAGAGATAGATAAAGGGTAGAGGAGAGAGAGTGGAGAGATAGAATTAGGGTTTAAGGGTTGAGGGTATAAGGGTTAAGGGTAGAGGGTAGAGGGGAGAGACATAAAATTAGGGTATAGGGGTTGAGGGTAGAGGGTAGAGGGGAGACAAATATAATTAGGGTTTAAGGGTTTAGGGTAGGGGGTTGAGGGTATAAGGGTTAAGGGTAGAGGGTAGAGGGTAGAGACATAAAATTAGGGTATAAGGGTTGAGGGGAGAGACATATAATTAGGGTATAAGGGTTAAGGGGAGAGGGGAGAGGGGAGAGCTATAGAATTAGGGTTTAAGGGTTGAGGGAAGAGGATAGAAGGTATAAGGGTTAAGGATAGAGGGGAGAGGGGAGAGAGACAACAAGAGTGAGTGAATGAGAGATAGATTTGAAAGAGGGAGAGGTGGTAGGAGGGAGACACTTGAGAGAGAGACAGAGGGAGTGGGATAAAGATAGAGGGTAGAGGAGAGAGGGGAGAGAAATAGAATTAGGGTAGAGGAGAGAGGGTATAGGGTAGAGGGGAGAGACAAAATTAGGGTATAGGGGTGGGGGGTATAAGGGTATAAGGGTTGAGGGTAGAGGGTAGAGGGTAGAGGGGAGACAAATAGAATTAGGGTTTAAGGGTGTAGGGTAGGGGGTTGAGGGTATATGAGTTAAGGGTAGAGGGTAGAGGGGAGAGACATAGAATTAGGGTATAGGGGAGAGGGGAGAGAGATAGAATTAGGGTCTAAGGGTTGAGGGTAGAGGATAAAGGGTATAAAGGTTAAGTGTAGAGGGAAGAGGGGAGAGGGGAGAGAAACAAAAGGAGTGAGTGAATGAGAGAGAGAGTTGAGAGAGGGATATGGGTAGGAGGGAGAGACTTGAGAGAGAGAGAGAGAGACATATGGAGTGGGAGAGAGATATAGGGTAGATGATAGAGAGGAGAGAGATAGAATTAGGGCTTAAGGGTTGAGGGTAGAGGATAAAGTGTATGAGGATTAAGGGTAGAGGGTAGACGAGAGAGAGATAGAAGGAGTGAGTGAATGAGAGAGAGAGAGAGAGAGAGAGTTGAGAGGGGGAGAGGGGGTATAAGGGAGATACTTGAGAGAGACATAAGGATTGGGAGAGAGAGAGAGGGTAGAGGATAGGGGGGAGATACATATAATTAGGGCTTAAGGGTTGAGGGTGGAGGATAAAAGGTATAAGGGTTAAGGGTAGAGGGTAGAGGGGAGAGAAACAAAAGGAGTGAGTGAATGAGAGAGGGAGAGGGGGTAGGAGGGAGAGACTTGAGAGAAACAAAGAGACAAAAGGGATTGGGAGAGATATAGAGGGTAGAGGATAGATGGGAGAGAGATAGAATTAGGGTATAGAGGGTATAGACAAAGAGGGAAAATAAATCTATAAAAAATCCAACTTTCTCATAATGTGACCACATTTTGAAGTAGAGATGTGATCATTTTTAGCAAGAAATAATGTGGTCATGTTAATAAGTCATGTTAGTTGGTTTTGGGTTCATCTTGGAGTTCATGTTGCATATTTATCAAAATGATGTAAAATTGCAAAATTTGAAAAGTTGTCAATGTGAAAAAAGTCTAAGAAAATGTAAACTTGAAGAAGCCCAATCGTCATGGGAATTCAAAGGGAAGTTAGATCCCTTTTCATAGGTTGTTTAAGGTTTAAATATGTTGGGAACTCAAAGGAATAGGTTGTTGAAGGTTTTTGGGAAAGAAAAATAATTAAAATCCCTTGATTTCTCTTGTAATTTTGTGTGTTTGATTGAATTTTTCTATTGCAAACTACTATAGTTGGTTATACAAAAGTATTATGTCCTAAAATCTTTTCCAATTGGTAGAGATGAGTGTTAATGCAAATCTAGGTGAGCCACATGCACAATCAAATAGATTATTACCAATATCATAAACCTGACTTCTTGACTGGCTCTCCAAAACACTCACAAAACTCAATAATGGTGTAAGTCACCAATGACTCCAATAGACACTAAGGTTCTCAAAACTTCACATGAATTAAAAGAGGGATCTAACAAGATTAAAATCCTCATACAATCTCAACTAAACCACTATCAAACCTCAAAGAACCATACTTAGCCACAAACCCACTCCAAACCTTCACAAGCTAGTAGCCCTCTCTCAAGGGACTGCCAAATATATCTACAGATCCAAATGGCTTCTCCAAACTACACCAACAAATTTAGATACCCTTTTTTGTGATCATAAATATAACTCAAGATTACTATGAAGTCCTTTGAAAGGAACACCTCAAAATCTCACTTTCTCGTAGGGGCAACTAGGCCAATTAGGTTTCTTTTGCAAAGAGACACCTCCCAAACACCTGAAATTCATTCAAACTCAAAGGAAAGTCTGTAGTTAGGCTACCCAAAAAAATATTCCATAATTTTTAGAGCTCCAAATGGTCACCAAACTATCAATCCACTAAACACTCACTTTCAAACCTCCAAGACTAGGTTTTCCAAGGAGCCTTAATAAAAATCACTTTTCCCACACTTAAATCTCACAAACAACACCCCAAACATACCATAGGATGTCTATACATGCTTAAAAGACTCTCACAAATGACTGCCCCTATGGATTTCATCCATTCTCACCCTAAAACATTTGAATTTCACTCAAAATTACTCATTTTCACTACCAAGGTTACATGCCATGATTCCAAAATGATCTCCCCTACTCCAAGAATCAAAATTTATCCCATTCCTAACTTCCTAACCTAATTGAATCATTCCACTAAGCTAAAATATATACATTAGGTGGGATGAGCCATTAAGCCATTTCATGACTCCAAAACCTTGAAGTTCAGGCTTCTAGACTCACCTATAGAAAACTAGCTACCAAGGACTCAAAACAAGATGGTTTTCAATGCCACAAGAACCAAAACATGGCTAACACATCCATCTACCCAAATAAAAATATTTCTAATATTTTCCCTTCAGTACGGGCTCATGCAATAGACTGCTACAACACTGAAAAAGAGAAAAACATACATTTGCTAAGAAAAAACAGAGCTTTTATTGATCACACTTTTACAAAAATATCCACCCACATTCATTTGAGATTCACATACATATAATAAATCCCTCAATAAATAAAATTATTGAAAAAAAATGCCTCAAATGACCTTTTACCTCCCATGACCGTTCAGCTTCCCCATTATGCATTTTTTGCACTTACAAAATTTGAAAATGACACCTTTTGCATATTTTGCCTAATTTGCAACTAAAACATTCTAATCATCTAATTACCATCAAAATAGGCTAATTACATCATGAAAATGGTCTATATGAACTTATTTAATTCAAAACAAGACTTCAACACCTAAATCTTAAAATTTTGCTTGGTGCCCCTGCACGAGGTGTTAGCTATGTCTTGGCTTTGGAGTGAAGGAAATTCATTGAGTTTTAAGAGTTTTTTTGTTAAATTAAAGGCTACCAATTTAGGTGGAGATGTCACCTAGTACCTATTCACTCAAGCATAGAAGATAGAGCACATATTCATAATAGTCAAAGCACTAGGAAATGAATGTTAGCAATCATATATCATTCCCCTATGCCCTCCATACATCCAATGGTACAATGCAACCCTTTTCACCTATCCTAAAAACATAGTACTCCATCACCTAACTATCCAAATAAATCTCTACATAATACTAATAACATAACAATATGCATCATACCCACAAAAGTACTAAGAAAAGATCATGTTCCATCTCCAACCACAACACTTGAACACAAGTCAATACCTCTTCATGATAATAAATATAATCAAAATTAAAATCATATAATATCATATCATCATGGTGATAATATGTTAGAATCATCTGAAAATCCTAAAGATAACCAAAGGACTTCCATAGTACAAATATGCACATAGCTTGCATCCTAGTAACGATCATGTATGGACACACACATAGTCCATAAGTTCATAATGTACAACATCAACTGTCTAACATAATTAATGCATACCTGCTGAGTGCCATTTAAGCTCTATTTTATACCATATTTTACACTTTTTCCTATACCATTTAACCCATTTTCATGTTCCATTTCAGTACATTGTCATACCATTTACCACATTTTGCTACTTATGGTTAAATATAAATAAGAAATATTTAATCTAGTTTTTAGATAAAATAAGTGAATAATAATTGTAAGATTGTATTTTCTAGTGTTTTCTTCTATTATGTTAGGAAAATATATCTTGCAGCAAGCTGATTGAAGGAGAGTAATGCAGACTTCCTACCGCCTTCTTGTTCTTGCCACCTTCTAGTTCTTGTCGCTCGTGGGTACACATATTAACAAATTAATTCCACCCATATAATTATTTTCTCACAAAATACTTTGGTTATGCGTGTGTGTACATGTATAAATGTATCTTTTTCATGATTTTATAATTAAAAGGAAATTGTTGTGATAAAATACATATTAGTTATTGTAGAATATGATTACATGGATTCCTCGATTATTTAAATGGTTACCCAATGGATGTTGAAATAAAATGTAATTGATGAATTTTAAAAGGCTCTTAAAGGATTAATACATTGATTGTAGTAATAAGGTTAAAGATGGATTTGTTAATGTTCCTAATGTGGGACTTTCTCTTCAATTAGTTTTGATTAAGGAAGATCTTATGTATTAAATTCAAGTGTTGATATTTCGTATTGAAACCTATTATGCTTTGAGGTTATGGGTAGATGGATTCTAAGCTTATAGAGGTGGGGAAAGAATTCCTTGTCTTGTTGACCTTTTTATTGGATATTTTGTGGGTTTAGCCTTGTACTTGGAAGTATGTTGTTCTATTGTTCTAGCATGGGATAGAGCTTTGCCCACTGGGTAATTTTTCTTATTGGTTTGGTTGTTGTGTATTGGCTTACTCGTTTGAGGTTTTGAGGTCTTTTTGCTAGTAGGGAGTGCAACTTCTCATGGGGGCGAAAACCCTTAGTAGTCTCCTAGGTAACACGTGTGGAACTTGAGTTAGTCAAGTGATAACCTAACAAACAGTTAGGGTGTGGGTAGAAATAACACTAATGAAAGATAATGGATGCCTCTCTCATGGCTCAAGCGATTTTAATGTGTGGGATGAGACGAGAAGGCTTGGAATGGAAAATCAACTACCTTTTCCTCAAGAAAGGTAAGTTGATTTCGTATGTGTAAGAATGTGGGCTGGGTACTGATTGAGGGTGCCAGGGTAACTCAGGATGGGGGTCGGTAACCTATGAAGGTCAGCATTGGGTAATCCATATCGAGCCATGTGATGAAACACTTCCCTTTAGCAACCTTGTATGTTTGTAGTTCCCCATTGTTCTTGTACCTTTGGAAGTGATTGTTATTATTTTTTTGTCTTGTGGCCTTTCGGATTATGGAGTTATGTATGCCTTGTACACTTGTCTATTTGTATGATGTGCGTCCTTTTGTCATCTCCTAGCATGCAGGGTGGACCTTAGGGTTCACATGGTTGGGTGGAACGTGATATACACCCATTGGGTTCCCCACTAAGGATCGTGATGTTGCAGAGTTGTACCAGTTGTAGTGGTTCTTGAGCTTTTTAGTGTTAGTGATAGTTTTGGTGTTATGTTCTACTTTCATTTCTGATGTACCTCATTATGTATTTGTGGATTCCTTCCCATTGTTATAAGGGAAGATGGTTTTATTATGCATTGTTTATGCCATGTATGGGTAAAGTGTTGTGATATTTGATTTTCATACATTGCACTTATGAAGTGTTGTATCTGTGTAAATATTTATAATCATGTAATCTTTGGATTGGTGGTGTATTCCTATGACTATTGTAATGGATGGATCTTGGATGTTATCATGTGATCATGTATATTTATGTATGTGTATAGAATTATGAATGTATGGTTATTGTTGATTTCTTTTATATAAGAGTTTAGATGAATGCATGTAGTTAGTCTTTATTGTTACGGGTTCCTATTAAGTTAGGACATTCACAATGTAATGCAATCATGTCACCCCAGAGGACTAGTTAGGTGTTGTATATGCATGATTTCGGTATTATAGTTTTATGGTGGTTTACATTTCATATTATTTATTCTAAACAAAAAAAATTGTGTTGTTATTGTTAGATGTTTAGTTGTCCTTTGGGGTGTGCATGGCAGGGCGTTACATTTAGTAGTGAGTTTATTTTTAGTAGTGTGTTTACTTTTGTTATCTTGTGAATCTATTTAATGTTAATTGTTTATTTCTTATAAATCACTTATGGGATCTAATTATTATCTATGTTAATGATTGATTACAACTATGAGTTCAATTTATAGAATCCTTGTTATTGTTATTTCTATTACAATCTTTGTTGCAAAAATATTGCAGTACTACCATAGTCACAAAAGAAAAATATAAACATTAGTTTGATTTTCAATTTAGGTAGTTTAGAAATGAATTTTCATCCCCACTCACCTCATGAATCACAACCCTTATGCATATATCAATGACATCTTTCACAAAATTATGCCTCAAATTGACACTTAGACCAAATCGAGTCTTATTATTAAATATTAAATCCTTTTTATTATTTACCCTAGTTTTGACCTATCATTTTGGTGTCGTTGTCAGGGAAAGGTGTCACAGGCCTGTTAAGTGAGATGAGATAAGACCAATGCATTAGGATGAAATATCGTGCACCTATCGGTCATCCCTACGTGATTACTCCTAATTTGCATTGTTTAAATCATATAGATGCATGATTAAAATTTGTAGGTAAATCTTAGGGGTTAAAATTATTTTTATATGAACACCACTTGTTGTGAGTCAGTTGATAAGTAAATAAGAAATTTTGAAGAAACAAGATAAAAACACATTTATTTTGCAAGGTTAGCTCATACCTTTATTTATCTTTGTGTGATTAGCACTAATCAGGTAAAAATCTAAAAAATTATAGACCACAAAAGAGAGAAAAAAAGGAATTGACCTTGTGCAGATAAAATAATGGTTGAATTATAGGAATTAAGGGAGTTTCAATTTATAATTATGTGAATGAATACAAGAAGGGAGAATTTCAAGGTTAGCATTCTACTTTTGAATTTTTTATTAACATTCCTATGGGTATTGCACCTATGATGAATATTAACCAAAGTTACTATAGAGAAGATGACATCTTCTGGATATCATAAAAAAATGATGAGCTAATAGAAGACTATATGGAAAATTTCTTGTTTATCCTACAAAAATCTAAATATAATAGGCTAAACCAAGATGCCATCAAAATGATCTTTTTGAAAGGGATGACTGAAGATGTAATGCCCCGTCGAGGAACCCAAGGAATGACATGACACTAACGTTAAACAACCAGATTAAAAAAAAAAACATTTAATAACATCATGTGATCAACAACCTAACATGAATGTGCTTGGGTTCCATAACTACGCTACTAAAGTAAATAAAAAACATAAAACATCAAGTACAATATATGAAATCATTAGAATAATCATAACAAGATTACATTACATCAAGAGTTACTTTACAATTTCCTTTACAATAAACGAGATTGTGACAAATCTTGATACATAACAAGAGGTAGTACATCGAAACCTCATGCAACATCATGAGTGAGTACAATAAAGAATATGAACAAGAATAGCTAATGGCCAAGTCAACGAGCTCGTCCAATGAACAATCACCATGAATGATGTGTATCTAGGATCCTACCAAGAACAAACACGTCTTGAATAGTATCACCGGCAGGGGACCCAATGGAAGAAATGGCACGTTCCTCCCAACCATGTGGAGCTCGAAAGCCCACCCCCCATGTTAGGAGATAGTAGTAGGTCCTCAAGTCAAATAGACATCAAGAAGAGATAACATACAACACGTGATTGACATACATGACATCACAATGACATGACAACTGACATACTCCCAGAGGCAACAATACAATCACAGGTGACTCTACACAAGAGACCCAACAAATGTAAAAGGAAAGGAGTGTCATCACATGAATGTAATAGGTTACCCTGGAGAATCTGCCTAGGTTACCGAACCTCAACTTGAGTTACCCTAGAAACCTCTTACGATTTCTGACCCCTATACAAACTTATGTGGCATTGAAACACTTCTCAAAAAAGACAAATTGTTTGATTAGTCATTCCAGGCCATCTCAACCTACCCTTAGTCTATACAAGCACTAGGACATAAGGCAAGGCATTACATTATCTGAATTAGTTATGAAGACCACACAACCCCCTAATACATTAATTAATGTTTTCACTTATTTACCAACTTCTGAGAGGTTACCCATGCAACCACTTCCGGGTTCGGCCCCTAATTGAAGCCACTCCTCCTATGGTACAAATTCTCAAAATGACAAGACAGTAAAACCAACATGCATGCAATTGAGATCATCATCCTCATAGACCCAAAATAGTCAAAATCACACCATGATATATATACAATTCAATAACACCACTAAACATGCATGGAAATTCTTTCACAAGAAAACACATTTCCATGACATGGAATTCAAAACATCCAAAAATAACATCACATGAACACTTGACGTGCATGGCTCGCATTCTCACATTTGAAGTAATACAAGAATATTCATACAACACTATCCATGATTAAAAATCAAAACTACTAATTAAAGCCTCCGGAAGACGATACCCTAAATAATATATCTCAATACATAAATAAAAATAACCTCTAAATAGAGATATTAATTGAACATAGTTAACAAGTTCCATTCAAGATTCCCCAATCATACATGTCTTACTCAAAACATCATGAAATCTTTAATCGAGAAGACAGTATATTCTTCTATACAAGTTGATATTCAATTCACAATCCTACAAGGATAAAATTAAGCTTTTACAACCTTATTAACTAGACCCATATACTCATTACAAATATTGAAGACAATTCATCCCTATCAATTAGCAATACAAATGTACTACAATTTAAAGGCTATTTCACAAAGTATAGGAAGGATTTAACATAAAATACTTAATTACATATGCATATATGTCATCATTTTAAGAATGACCAAGAATTAAAAAATGACAAGTATTCAATTTGATTTGTGACTAATACTATCTATTCTCACTTATTCGGTGAACTATACTTTATAAACAAGAACAAGGATCTTAACGGAAGGTCTTACTCTCTTTTACTATATTATGACTTCTATTACTATATAGACAAAAGAAGTTTCAAATACTAGAATCATGTAATCGATAAACATCTTATGCTATAAAGCCAAAGATATCAGTATAAACTCGTATGGGTAAACTTTAACCAAAACTTAAATTCACAAACTTAAAAGATGGTCAACTCAATTTATACAATGAACTAACAGCCACCTCTCATTTGTCCACTTAGAGAAGATAAGGATGACAACTGGTTATTGCATGCATACAGTCGAACAAGACAAGAAAATTATGAACGGTTCTAACATGAAAGATGAAGCATGCAAACAATCAAACAATATGAACAAAGGTACTCACATGATTTTACAAATTTGGCTTAGATTAGCGACACAAACAACAGGATAAAGAATCAATAGCGATTCATATGCTACACAAGAATGCAAAAAGATGTCATAGCACTCCAAGTGGAAAAATTGAAACACGCAACTCAAAAATTTTGAAGGTCAATATCAACATTAAATGGAGAATGCATTGGATGTATCCCCATTACTGTGCAGTTACAATTTGGAGAACAATATCCCACTGATCCAACGCAAATATAAAGAAAACATGATAGAATACAACACAGAGACAAGCAACTACCATGATTTGAAGCTGACCCGACAAGAGTAAAGATGAGACTCACAACGAAAAGAGAGGACGCATGTAGCCCTGTAATAATCAAAATATGTAAAAAAAATAGAGTAAGGAGAAAAAAATAGTTGACGCCATGCACAAAGAAAAAAAACTTGTTAGTTCAGCCATCATGCCGTAGCCAGAAGAGAACAATAAAGATGCATGCAAATAAAATACACATTCTGGACTACGTAGCCAGTCATGAATCCAAGAGGAGAGGATTTCAATGGAGATAGAGAAACTATAAACTCAGGTGTGAGAGGTGAAAGCAGACCACAATGCCAACATCAACAGTTTCCTTACCATCTTCGTTATGTGGCATCAAAACTTCTAAGGACCAAAGTATTACCAATATAAATGAATGATACTTCTGCTTCCAATATGCAAGGATAAAATAACATAGTATCCTATTTAGAGATCATAACACCAAAGCATAATTGCGCCCTAGCCAAAAGATCGAGTACTTATAGAAGATGACTATACAGACATGTACAAGTTCAATTCCCCACCATGGAACTCAGAAAACGTTATGACAATCACATAAACAACAAAATATTTTTTTTTTAAAGAGATAACATGTGACAACAACTATAAATGTTTCAGGGTTCCACAACTACGCTACTATAAATAACAACAATGCACTACAATAGCCTTATAATAATTAACTCATTGGAATTCATGTCTAGATAAATATAATAGTAAGAGTTTACATACAACAATTGAGATTATATCAATTCTCAGAGTAAAATAATATATAAAAGGCATCTAATGTACATCATGAGTGCAATACAATGAAGAATGAGATGAGGAAAAGAAGACGTCCACACCACAAAATTCGCCAAGGAACTAATCTCCGCAACCACTGTGCAATCGAGATCTAGCCAAGAAAACCTGTCACAAACAAAATACCTAATGGGGACCCAATGGAATTGTGGCACGTTCCTCTCAACCGTGTGGAGCTCAAAAGCCCACCCCCCATGCTAGGAGATAGAACAAGTCCTCAAGTCAAACTGACCTCATAAAAAGTCAAATAAAATTACAAGGTTGACTCACATGACAACTTAGTAACCAGTCAAAGACAAAAGTATACTACAGCTATAAACTACATACTCAAAAATCCATACTAAAAACTACATACCCCCAGAGGAAACTCACAACAGAAAGCTCACAAGGTGTACTAGGATAAGAGTGTCATCACATGTACATGATAGGTTACCCTGGGTAGCCTTCCTAGGTTACCATCCCACTACTAGAGTTACCCTAGCAAACTATTATGACTTCCGACCCCTATACGTACTATGTGGCCCCGAATCACTTCTCAAGAAGACGAAGTGTTCAAGTTGCCATTCCAAGCCTTCTCAAATTTCTTTAACCTAAACAAGTGTTAAAGGCCAAGATGAGGTATAAATTATCCTGCAAGGTTTATTAAACTACCCAAACCCCTACAACATGTTTTAATTATCACTTTTTAACATACTTCTGATAGGTTACCCCTGCAACCTCTTCTAGGTTTGTCCTATAATGAAAGCCACTCTTCCGAAGGTACAACTCCACAAATAGATTACAACAAGGAGGTAATAATACATGAACATAATCTTCATTAAACAAGGACCTATAACCAATTGATCCAATATATAACCAAAGTGACAAAGAATTGCAAAAACCTCCGCAAACACATACTTAACATAATGCGATACAACGTCTGCCCAAATAGTAATACCTAGACATAATGTGAGAGATCCACTTTTCCCGCAAAGATTTGAACAAGGTAAAATTGAGCAAAGATCACATTACCAATAGACAAACAACAATCATGCCATATCTTAGTAACCATAAAAAAACCTCTGTGAAACCATAAACCAAGACCCTTCCATAATCAAGAAAATAACACAACATAGGGAAAGCATCTTAATTAAAAATTAACAAATTTTTAAAATAAAATTCTAATTCGTACAAGGGTGATCCCACAAAGCTGGTTTACAATTTCTGAGAGGAACTAATTTTTGATGAAATCACATATTTTTAGAAAATATAATGATTTAAGCCCTTAAAAGTTCCATTTTAAGGATTCCAATTGAATAGGGTTTGATCAAACCACCTTAGATCAAACCCCCTTAGATAGAACCTCGCTAGTTTTAAACCATACCTATAAATGAGTCTCCTTTACACCTATCAAAATGCTGATAAAAAATCACTTTTGATTTACCTTTTGGGGGATCAAATGAATTCATTTAAAATTTATTTCAAATGATTATGGTAGTCCTGTAAATGAGCTATCCCATGAATATAATTTTATTATGTTTTGGTTTTATTATGTATGTATTTTTTTAGTTTTATTAAAAAAAGGTTTTTCACCAAAAATCAAGCTCTCTATTTTGCACATGTGGAAAAATAGAAAATTATCAAAATAATTTTTTTTAAAATATGTTTGTGCTGATTTTTTATGTCTTTGATCCATTAAAAAAAAAAAAATTGAATTTCGATACATACAAAAAAAATTATGTTGTATACAGTCCGCCTATGTCTGAATTGCAATTGGTTTGACTTCGAAACTCTATTAAGGAAAAAATATTCAATATAAAACTATGAAAGAAAATTAAATTTCTAGATATCATAGTTACAAATCTAAATTCGAAAAAAATGGAATTTTATCCTTCATACAAAAAGGTTATGTTGTATACGGTGAGCGTCACTTTTTAAAAATGTTGTTTTCTGAAAAAAATCAGTTTTCGTGGGAGATGGAAAAAGAAGTGCAATCTTATTCCAAAAAATTTGAAAAAAATACTTTTAGAATCTAAAGACAAAATTTGATGAGACTCTAGTTTGCATCATCTTCAAATTCCTCATGGTTTAGCCGTCATAGGTGCCCGAATGTGAAGATTTAGTTAAAAATAATAATTTCAGTGTCCAGTTTGGCCAAAAATTGTAAACCACTATTGTGGGATCACCTTGTAAGAAAATTCCAAAGCTTTAACCATTGAACTAACAAACATACATAATCTCCTATCGACATTCTATTATCCAATTTAAATTAATGATTATATCATCAACAATAACATTTGTTCTAACTTTTAAAACTCATTGATACAATCCATGATTTTAATATCTTTTTATAAAATACATTATAAATTTCACAACCAACATAGTTAATTCAATTTAATCATTCTTACAAGATATCAACAAATCAAGAATATCAACCATAATAAAAATTAACTAGAAATTACAAATAAATGTATTAATGCATCTATATTAGTGATTCTAATATAGATTACTATTATTTATAATAATCTATATTTTAAATCGAATTAGTATTAATTCAATTGACAATTCAAATTTACAATTTTAACATAAACATATAAAACACTTATTTATTTATTGCATCCAATTGAGAGTAAAATTTACATTAAAATTTATCTATATAAAACTTAATTAGAATTAATGATAACAATCTAAACTAAGCCACTATTTCATATGGGTAAGTGCACCAATTTGTGACACAATTTTGGCTCTTAAGATGCCACTTTTTTTTCCGAAACCAACAAAATCTGATTTGCACGAGAAAATGAAGATAGTTATGCTAAAAAAATTAAGATGTAGAAAAAAAAAAATTGAAGTGCTCTGAGTCTAGTTTCTAAGCTACGATTGGTTTTTTAAATTAATGAATATTAAGGGTCTCAGAAAGGGGGGGGGCCAAAACAGGTCCTATTTTTATTAAAAAAAATAGCATAGCACCTAAGGGCTCCCCCCATTTTGGTTAACTTTTTTTTAGAATTTCAAAAATCCCAACAGTAAGAAATTAGCTAACACCATGTAGTTTATTCTCCTTCTTTCAGATAATTTTTTTATGAATATATAATATTTTATGAATTTTCAAAGTGGACACATTCTGAAAAGCTGAAATTTGAGCATGCTCCCCCACAAATTTTTTGCAAACTAATCGAAAATTGTTTTTTTTTTCATCATGTGTAGAATGGATTCTAGTTTCAAAAAATGTAATTTGTTTCACGTTCCGATGGACGTGTAAAAATCTATCCTAAACCTAGCACATGTTGGTTTTTGACCAAAAATGAAGGCATTTACAATTGAAGCCATGGATCAAAACCTTAACTAAATCAAAATGAAAAAAGAATTATATATTTAGATAGCTAAGAGAGATGTTAACGCTATCACAATTTTTTTATAAACTTGCATTGAAATACATGCAAATGAGATGGGAGAACAGATGAAAATATGAGAAAATTTGGTAAATCTTGTTAATTAACATGTCCAAAGCAGGACATTTGGCGAGCGCCAAATGGCCTGCTTTGCACAGAACTAGAATTTCCCCTCTTTGGTGAACAACTTTGATAATTCTTAGAGTGCATAGTTTATAATCATAGATGGATAGTCGAGGTTTTACCTTTCATACCTTCTCTAACTCGTTACTGTAACTTGATAACTTTTTATCCCTCTGAAGTCTCTATCTCTTAGGTCTAACTCCCTCCCACATGACCTAGACTACTCTCTCAGTCCAATCCCCTTTTTCAAGTTTCTTTCCCTCCCACATAGGTACCTAAATAAATCTATCTCACTCCAACCCCCTTTTCTCACTCCCCCTCTCTCTCTCCCTCTTTGGTCTTTTTATCTCTCTCAATCCATCTCCCTCTCTTAGGTTGTTATCTTTCTCTCTTTGTCTCTCTCTCTCAAGTCTCTCCCTCCTACCCCCTCTCCCTCTCTTAGGTATGTCAGTCACTCCCTCTATCTCTCTCCCATTGCCTCTCTCTCACTCACTCTATCTCTCTCCCTCTCTCTTGGGTATCTCCATCCCCCTCTATCTCTCTCCTACTCCCTCTCTCTCACTCTCTCCCACTCTGTCTCTCTCCCTCTCTCTTAGGTTTATCCCTCCCACCCCCTATCCCTCTCTCTCTCTCAAAAGTATCTTTGTCCTACCCCCTCTCCCTCTCACAGTCACTCCCTTTATCTCTCTTCCACTCCCTCCCTATCCCACTCCCTCCATGTCCCACTCCCTCTATCTTTCTCCCTCTCTCTCTCCCTCTCTCTCAAATATCTCTCTCCCACCCCCTCCCACTCTCTCTCTCTCCCTCTATCTCATGTATCTCCTCCCACCCCCTCCATCTCTCTTGAATCCCTCTATCTTGACTACTCCCTCTCCCTCCCACCCCCTCTCCATCTCTCAAGTCTTTGTCTTTGTCTCTATGTCTCTACCTCTCTCTCTCCCATTACCTCTCTCCCTCTCTGACTTTGTCTCTCTCCCTCTCTCTCTCACCCCCTCTATCTCTCTCCCACTTTTTATCTCTCCCTCTCTCTAATGTCTCTCCTTCCCACCCTATCTCCCTCTTTCTCTCTCTAAAGTATCTTTGTGAAGTCTCCCCCTCCTACACCCTCTCCCTCTCATAGAGACTCCCTCCCTCTCTCACTCCCTCTCTCTCTCAAGTAGAGGGTTTAGGCATTAAGGGTTAAGGGTCGAGGGTTGAGGGATTAATAGGGTATGGGGGTTGAGGGATTAGGGTATAAGGGTTAAGGGTTGAGAGTTGAGGGATTCAGAGGGTATCTAGGGGTTGAGGGATTAAGAGGGTATGGGGGTTGATGGATTAGGGTTTAAGTGTTAAGGGTTGATGGTTGAGAGATTCAGAGGGTATAGCGGTTGAGGTATTAGGGTTTAAGGATTGAGGGTTGAGGGTTGAGGGATTAAGAGGGTATAGGGGTTGAGGGATTAGGGTTTAAGGGTTGAGGGTTGAGGGTTGAGGGATTAAGAGGGTATAGGGGTTGAGGGATTAGGGGTTAAGGGTTGAGGGTTGAGGGATTAATAGGGTATGGGGGTTGAGGGATTAGCGTTTAAGGCTTGAGGGTTGAGGGTTGAGGGTTGAGGGATTAAGAGGGTATGGGGGTTGAGGGATTAGGGTTTAAGGGATGAGGGTTGATGGATTAAGAGGGTATAAGGGTCGAGGGATTAGGGTTGAAGGGTTGACGGTTGAGGGATTAGGATTTAAGGATTAAGGGTTGAGGGTTGAGGGATTAAGAGGGTGCAGGGGTTGAATTAGGGTTTATGGGTTGAGGGTTGAGGGATTATGGTTTAAGGGTTGAGGGTTGAGGGTTAAGGGTTGATGCATTAACATTGTAAATGGGTTGAGGTATTAGGGTTTGAGGGTTGAGGGATTAACAAGGTATGGGGGTCGATGGACTAGGCTTTAAGGGTTGAGAGTTGAGGGGTTGAGGGATTAAGAGGGTATAGGGATCAAGGGATTAGGGTTTAAGGGTTGAGGGTTGAGGGTTGAGGTATTAAGAGGGTAAAGGGGTTGAGGGATTAGGGTTTAAGGGTTGAGGGTTGAGGGTTAAGGGTTGAGGGATTAAGATTGTTGAGGGGTTGAGGGATTAGGGTTTGAGGGTTGAGGGATTAAGAGCGTATGGGGGTTGAGGGATTAGGGTTTAAGGGTTGATGGTTGGGGGATTGAGGGATTACGAGGGTATAGGGGTTGAGGGATTAGGGTTGAAAGGTTAAGGGTTGAGGGATTAAGATTGTAGAGGGGTTGAGGGATTAGGGTTTGAGGGTTGAGGGTTGAGGGATTAATAGGTTATAGGGGTTGAGGGATTAGGGTTTAAGGGTTGAGGGTTGAGGGTTGGGGGATTAAGAGGGTATGGGGGTTGAGGGATTAGGGTTTAAGGGTTGAGGGTTGAGGGATTAAGAGGGTATAAGGGTTGAGGGATTAGGGTTGAAGGGTTGAGGGTTGAGGGATTAATAAGGTATGGGGGTTGAGAGATTAGAGTTTAAGGATTAAGGGTTGAGGGTTGAGGGATTAAGAGGGTACAGGGGTTGAGGGATTAGGGTTTAAGGGTTGAGGGTTGAGGTTTGAGGTATTAAGAGGGTAAAGGGGTTGAGGGATTAGGGTTAAAGGGTTGAGGGTTGAGGGATTAAGATTGTAGAGGGGTTGAGGGATTAAGAGGGTATGGCGGTTGGGAGATTAGGGTTTAAGGGTTGAGGGTTGAGGGGTTTAGGGATTAAGAGGGTATAGGGGTTGAGGGATTAGGGTTGAAGGGTTAAGGGTTGAGGGCTTAAGATTGTAGAGGGGTTGACGGATTAGGGTTTGAGGGTTGATGGTTGAGGGATTAAGAGGGTATAGGGGCTGAGGGATTAGGGTTTAACGATTGAGGGTATACAAGTTGAGGGATTAGGGGTTAAGGGTTGAGGGTTGAGGAATTAAGAGGGTATGAGGGTTGAGTGATTAGCGTTTAAGGCTTGAGAGTTGAGGGTTGAGGGATTAAGAGAGTATGGGGGTTGAGGGATTAGGGTTTAAGGGTTGAGGGTTGAGGGTTGAGGGATTAAGAGGGTATAGGGGTCAAGGGATTAGGGTTGAAGGGTTGATGGTTGAGGGATTAAGAGGGTATGGGGGTTGAGGAATTAGGGTTTAAGGGTTAAGGGTTGAGGGTTGAGGGATTAAGAGGGTATAGGGGTTGAGGGATTAGGGTTTAATGGTTGAGGGTTGAGGGTTGATGTATTAAGAAGGTAAAGGGATTGAGGGATTAGGGTTTAAGGGTTGAGGGTTAAGGGTTAAGGGTTGCGGGATTAAGATTGTAGAGGGGTTGAGGGATTAGGGTTTGAGTGTTGAGGGATTAATAAGGTATGGGGGTTGGGGGATTAGGGTTTAAGGGTTGAGGGTTTAGGGGTTGAGGGATTAAGAGGGTATACGAGTCGAGGGATTAGGGTTGAAGGATTAAGGGTTGAGGGATTAAGATTGTAGAGGGGTTGAGGGATTAGGGTTTGAGGTTTGAGGGTTGAGGGATTAAGAGGGTATATGGGTTGAGGGATTAGGGTTTATGGGTTGAGGGATTAAAAGGGTATAGGGGTTGAGGAATTAGGGGTTAAGGTTTAAGGGTTCAGGGTTCAGGGATTAAGAGGGTATGGGGGTTGAGAGATTAGCATTTAGGGCTTGAGAGTTGAGGGTTGGGGGATTAAGAGCGTATGAAGGTTGAGGGATTAGGGTTTAAGAGTTGAGGGTTGAGGGTTGAGGGATTAAGAGGGTATAAGGGTCGAGGGATTAGGGATTAAGGGTTGAGGGTTGAGGGATTAAGAGGGTATGGGGGTTGATGGATTAGGGTTTAATGGTTAAGGGTTGAGGGTTAAGATATTAAGAGGGTATATGGGTTGAGGGATTAGGGTTTAAGGGTTGAGGGTTGAGGGTTGAGGTATTCAGAGGGTAAAGGGGTTGAGGGATTAGGGTTTAAGGGTTGAGGGTTGAGGGATTCAAATTGTAGAGGGGTTGAGGATTAGGGTTTGAGGGTTGAGGGATTAAGAGGGTATGGGGGTTGGGGGATTAGGGTTTAAGGGTTGAGGGTTGAGGGGTTGAGGGATTAAGAGGGTATAGGGGTTGAGAGATTAGGGTTGAAAGGTTAAGGGTTGAGGGATTAATATTTTAGAGGGGTTGAGGGATTAGGGTTTGAGGGTTGATGGTTGAGGGATTAAGAGGGTATAGGGGTTGAGGGATTAGGTTTTAAGGGTTGAGGGTTGAGGGTTGAGGGATTAAGAGGGTATAGGGGTTGAGGTATTATGGGTTAAGGGTTAAGGGTTGAGGGTTGAGGGATTAAGAGGGTATAGGGGTTGAGGTATTATGGGTTAAGGGTTAAGGGTTGAGGGTTGAGGGATTAAGAGGGTATGGGGGTCGAGCAATTAGCGTTTAAGGCTTGAGAGTTGAGGGTTGGGGGATTAAGTGGGTATGGGGGTTGAGGGATTAGGTTTTAATTATTGAGGGTTGAGGGATTAAGAGGGTATAGGGGTTGAGGGATTAGGGTTGAAGGGGTTAGGGTTGAGGGATTAAGAGGATATGGGGGTTGAGGGATTAGGGTTTAATGGCTAAGGGTATAGGGGTTGAGGTATTAGGGTTTAAGGGTTGAGGGTTAACGAGTAGAGGGATTAAGAAGGTATAGGGGTCGAGAGTATAGGGGCATACGCCTCACTTATCTCGCAATCCCTCTTTGTCAGACCTTACTTATCTCCCACCCTACTCTCTTAGGTCTCTCCTTCCCACCCCCTCTCTCCCACTTTGACTCCCACTCCTTCTCTCAGGTGTGTCCCTCCCACCCTCTCTCCCTCTCTCTCTCTTAGGTTTCTCCCTCCCATGCCCTCTCCCTCCCCCTCTCTCTCTCCCACTCCCTCTCTCCCTCACTCCCTCTATCTATGTCCCACTTTGTGTCTCTCCCTCTCTCTCAAGTCTCTCCTTTTCAGAGGAACATATTTGGCGCTTGCCGAATTTTGGTGCTCTCCAAATTGGGCGAGCGCCAAATGGGTTTTACCTTGAAATGGTAAATATAAGGCTTGACCTCATGATTCAGGCCCACATTCTCTTGTATTTGTCTGGTTCAATGTTTTATCTTAGTCAAAAACATCTTTTTTTATGCAGTTGATTTCATATTGTACCAATCTATGCTTGATGCATCAACTTTTTAGTAGGAATCTGCATGGCAGACAATATAGAAGAAGACATTTTGAAGTTTCTACATCATTTTAAATTATCTGAGGTAATATATTCATTTTGGTAAATTGAAATGTTTGTATTTAGTATATTTGTTTGTTTTTTACAATATAAACTAGATCTCCGTAATGATTTTATTAATCATAACAGTTGGACTTAGAATTCAACATTGAATTAGATGAGATTTGCATAAAAAACTTCATTTTTTATGAGTTTGAAGAACAAAAAAATGAAAACATGACATTTACTTAATATAAATTTACTTATGAATTCTATTTCCATTGCTTATAGTAGTCCATTTCCAGCATGGCTAGTGGAATTCACCATATTTCATTCATTTTCCAACTAATTTGGAAAACCTAATAGCTTTCATCAATGTTAATGAAAGTGTCCATTAATTTTTTTGTTCCATAAAAAAATCAGCTTCATCACATGTGCTTAGATAAATTCAAGTGAGTTGACATAGTTGAGAATGCTTATTGTCTTTCTAAGTTACCTCATTGGCAAAGAAATAGTGAATAATTATAAGATATAGCATCACAAACCCTTCTTTGAATCCATATTCTTCATGACTTTGTCGACAATCAAAAAATTGGTTTTGAGAAAAATAAACACAAGATTCTCTAGTTTTGATTTAGGTGGCAACAACTTATACCCTAGGTTTGTGATGCAGAGCAGGGAGACCAAACCTTCAATAATCATAATTAGATTAGTTTCAAACAATCTTCAATGTCAAAAACCTCAATTCAATGCTGAACTGACCAATTCACATCTAAAACAAAACAAAGATCATCCATAAATATCAAGCTATGCTTTTCAAGAAGACTACCATTCTAAACCTCTGGAAGATTTTAACAAAACCCACCATATGTAAGTCTATTGCTCAAAATATTGTATTCATACAATAGTCACTCCTAACATAATGAAATAAACTCAATATTACTAGAAACTCTAATCCATGAATTGTTCATCAAAACCTTTATAAAGTTCAAGTTCAATAATGCTAGTCAAAAGACACAACTTCAAAATCAACGTTTTAGGCCTCTCGTGTAGGAGCACCTTGTAAGCTCAATTTTGTCAAAAATTTCATCTTTAGTTCAAGCATGGTCAAATGCTATGATTTTAGTTAATGTTGATTATATTGTGTTCAGTAAGGTGAATTAGACCATTTTATAATGTATTTGGAGCTAAGGGAGTTCAGTTGTGTCATAGCTTGCAATTTGGCTAAATGTGGTCAGAAAAGTTACTAAAATATGCAAAAGTTGCAAAGTTCGAGGGAGTTGGAATGAAATCAAAATATATTTAATAACCTTCAATTCCTCGAAGGAGAGGTTTTTGGTTGATTTGTACCCCATTTTTTTTATCAAGAACGTTATTAAATTCTAGAAATTTATTGGTTTCTCTCACTTTTCTTGTTGTTGTACGACATGTACAAACTCTAAGATGATATGAAACTAGTTGGATGTTTTAGATTAATTAATTATCTTTCATTTTCATCTATTTAGAGGTTATAAATTTTTGTATAACGAAAGTTATATTGTTTATACTGTTGCTACCTACTTTCACAGTGTTCTTGGATTGAGGGGTTTCATTATGTAATTCGACTCATTACACTTTTTCTGCCTATTGTAACTTGTGGAATGGGTCCTCTAACTTTTAAAATACATGACTAACCTATTTAGAATGTTGTGGGGTCAAGGTTGGGTGTTTGGGATAATGTTTTAGGACTATAGCAAGGTCTCTTCATGGTGAAAATTAGGGCTTCAAGTGGTGTTTTGACAAAATGTGGGAAGAACTATCCATGTAATGTATTATTCACCATGTGTAGGGTCTAGTAAGTGTGTTTGGTGATTTGTATGGGTCTCGCAGGTCTGGGAGATAGGAGTTTCATCAAAACCCCAAGTATTTTTCTTGAAATTGAGGGTTTGGTGTATTGAGGGTCTAGAGGTCTTGGACCTGGAAACAAATCAGGATATTGGAGTTTTTGACACATAAAATACTTTTGTTTGAGTATTTTGAGTGAATATGTAGTGTTTAAAAGGTACTCTCTTTGTAAATTAGGCCAATTGAATAGCCTTTTCCAAGGTGGGTCTATTGGAAGTCAATGTTGGTCCAAATGATTTGATGTTGGGGTTTACATATGTTATATAACTTGCAAATGGGTATCTTAATCATCCCTGATTTTGTCAAGTGTTTTGGAAAATCTTGGTGAAAAGGCCCTTGAACCGGGTTACCTATGCTACAAGGGAAAGCTTGGTAGAAGTTGGGATTTTCAGTTGAACATGTGGTTTTTCTTTGGAATCTGATTAATTCTCATTGATTTGTTGTACTGAATGGTTTCCACCCCTCTCTGCATCAAAAATGGTGTTTCTTGGTAAGTTAAGTGACCAAGTTGTGTGTAATTCTATTAAGAGCCTTCCTCTAAATGTTTGAACAAGTTCATTGTGGATCCCTACATGTATTGCATCAGCCTCTAGGTACTTTGCCAACTCTTCAAACAGACTCAAAATACCTACTCTAATATCTAACCCTACAAACATCTAACTCCATCATGTATGAAAAATATTGTGTAGCATAGACATGTTTGATAATTCCAAACAACTCATTGCCTTCTTTCATATAATGCTTTGGTGTGTTTCATATTTAATGCAATGTAATCAGCGATATCAATATTTTTATAAAATGCATTACTTACTTTTGTTCTATGTGTGTTTGTGAACATGTAGCATTGAAGGTCATTCTAAGGAAATGACCGAAGCCTCTAACACTAGAAGAACGTGTAGCTAAAAATACAAGGAGAAGAGAATCAAAAAATGTAGCTCGTGAAGCAAAGGAATTGCAGCCCATACAACCACAAATTGCCATGCAATCTAAGAGATATTTCAAATTGGAAAAACAAAGGGCACGAATGAGGAAAGTTCGTGGAAGGACAAGAATGGATACAGAAGTTGGGGGCACATCCTCAACCATAGGCGAAGCTCAATGCACATCTCCAGTTGAAGACACATTGACAACAACATGTGGTTTTCCAGGTACATCGGAAATCACTTCTCCAATTGAAGACACACCATAAAAAACATTGTGTTTTGAAAGTACATCAGCAAACACATCTCTATTTGAAGGAACTCCACAAATGACATCTCAAGTTGGAGGTACAACATTGTTTACATGTCAATCTCAAGGTATGTCATCAATTGCACCTCCAATTGAAGGTACATGATCTATCCAGGCTGATGTTGTTGACCTTCCCAATATTGACACAAATTTACATTTGAGAACTCCTCCTAGAGTTTTGCATAGAAAACCTACATTTTTTATTGATATTGATTCCAATGTTTTGAAATGGATGCCTAATAAGATTCCAAAACGTACATATCAAAGATATGTAGAAAGGATATGGAGTTTTTTTTTTTGTGAAGCTAAGTGAGGGTGGAAGATGCCAACTATTTGTTGAAATGATGAGGAAACTCAAATTTAGGCCCACCATGAAGGCTCTTGGGCTAAGATTTTTGAATGACTCAAGTGAAAATTCCATTGTAAAGAACTTGATGAGTGCAT
Source organism: Sequoiadendron giganteum (assembly GCA_007115665.2). NCBI lineage: Eukaryota > Viridiplantae > Streptophyta > Pinopsida > Cupressales > Cupressaceae > Sequoiadendron > Sequoiadendron giganteum. The sequence goes on along the minus strand of CM021105.1, from coordinate 104,452,860 downwards.
ACGAGAGCGTGGGTTCCACCTCACGCACAAAGGATAGTTGTGCCACACAACTGTGATGACAACAACATTGTTAAGTAGTCAAACAAGGAACAAGGTGAACCTTAAAAAGGCAAGTAAGTCTTTGAAAATAAGTAGATCATCTCTAATGAGAGCCAAAGGAAGGCATGAAAGAGTGGATGATCCAAATAGAAATGAGTTATGGGAATTTTTAGGTAGAGCACCATGAAAAGACACAAGAATTGCTCAAGGCTTGAGATATTTAATTGTGAATTATTTAAAGGATAACACAAGGACCTCTCCTAATCAAAGAGATGTTGTAAGAAGGAGAATTGGTAGTAAAAACTGTGAGCCACATCCAATGCATTATTTGGATACCACTCAAACCCAATTTTTTGCTAATTTTGTACAAAAGTTTCCTAAAATTAAAATATGTCAAAGGTATTTTGAAATGCTAAAGCCTTTTTAAGTAAAAAAAAATCACACGCGCACTACTTGTTGTTGTAGGGTTATTGAGTTTTCTAACCATTATGACATTTATCGACGTATATGTGTAGATATGCATACTGACAATGTTTTGAAGGAATGTAACATAATGCCTCCACCTAAATCATCAAGGAAATTTTTGTCTTCCATTTTATGTGAAAGAGAGGATGGTCAATTTTTTTTACAAAAAATCATATTTGGATGGCACATGTGATCATTGTGGTGGCATGAAAATTTTACAATTTTCCAACACATGGCTAGTACACACACAGTTGGAGACAAAATTGTGGAATTTGGCAAATATAAGACAATGGCATACAGTCTAAAAGATGGGAAAGAAGCAAAGAAGTGTGAATTGGTTAGTGATAAGATTCCAGTGTATCAGTTTATGGACATTTTTCATGATCAGGTGGTCTATGATTATGCAAGGCATACACACAAAGCACAATGGTTGGACTCATAGTTCAAGTTATGCAAGGACATATTTCCACTTCGTCATATCATTTCAGTTGTTGACTTTGCTGAGAACTACACACTACAACCACAAAACAAGGTGCAATTATAGTACTAAAACTCCACACAGGTTTCTATATTTGTGCATATAGAATTCATTCATGCAAATGATAGTACAAAGGAAAATAGGAAAGTATTGAGGGAGTATCACTTTTACATCAGTGATGACCGCACACATTCTACAGAGTTTGTTCAAGGTTGCTTTCATATGTTCTATGCTAATTTGGCTAGCAAGGGCATATCATATGGTCAGATAATTGTACATCACAATTTAAGAATGCTAGAATGTTTTACTAGTTGAGCAGGATGCATAGGATTAGTGGTGTTCAACATATGTGGAACTTCTCAGAGGTCGGGCATGGAAAGGGGGAGCATGATGGAGCAAGTGCATGTATCAAAAGAGCCCTAGCACAAGAAGAGTTAAAGTACACAAACAATGTAAAGTTGATAGATGCAAGATCAATTGTCTAGTGGTGCAATGGTTCAATGGGTCCAGGTAGTGAAGGTAATTCTTTAGTTCGTAGATTTTTTCATTTAGTAGATGATACTAACATTGCAAAATATGAGGATTGTTGTACATTAATAGGATCGAGCGAGCTACATTGTTTTAGAAGCCCCAATGTAGGTACATGGACTATCCATACAAGGAAGATGGCATTTTTTTGTTATGCATGTACACTTCAATCATGGAATGATTGCGAGTCAACCAAGTGGGTTGACGAATGGTTTGTAAGAATTCTAACCCCACTTGACACTTATCAGCTCCTGACGGCTCTACAAATCACGAAGATGCAATCATCTAGTGAATTTGATCATGTATCAGACCCACTAGAATGAGGTAATATATCTTACTTACAAGTTTTATTATGTTGCTCAAGTAACAAATCTAACAAGATGAACATATCGATGCAGGGGAATTTATGCGGTGATTGTAGATGAAGACAATGAAGAGGGTACAGATTATTACCTATGTCATTGTATCAAGGCCAAAAAGAAACTGGAGTCCCTAGTTATAGAAGGAGAAAACATAGAATATCCTATAGGTTCGATGGTTGTTACTGGAACATGGATTTGAAGGTATCCAGTTAAGAATTTTGTAGTTTGGTTGTTTGAGGACTTCGACACACATCAAAAAATTCTTCACTATTTGAACCTTGTCGTCGCCACCAACGTTCATTTGATCAAATATAAGGGTAGACCTACGAACAAGAACTTGTGGAAAGTGCATGAGTCTGACCACGAGGCAATACTCGACACAATAAAGAGTAGAGAAGACCCAGATAGTTCCTTGGATTGATTTGTAAGTATGCTTATTGAGTTTGTAAAGCCATGTTATTGATCACTCTTTTGGACCAACACCTTGCAATAAGGATTTTTCACCATTATTGTTTGATTTCATATGCATTTACAACTATCATTGATCCTTTTTTGATTGTGACTGTAGGTAATACTAAAGTTTGTCAAAGTTTATAAGAAAAGAACAACATCGGTTGTTGGTGCAACTGTTCAGTGGTATGAGAAACATCGGTTGTTGGTGCATTTTTTGGTTGTCAATCTTCTCTTTCTTTTCCATCTCCTAGATTTATCAGATTCTTATATGCTACATGTTTTATGTTAAGCCTCTCAGTGATATATTTGAAATTTATATGTAGGTTCATCGAGAGATGATAAAGTAGCAAAGGGGCACATTACCATTGTAGGACCTTCAATTGACCTCCTTATCTAGCATGCATGAAGGTGATAATAGGTCTCGTCAGTTGTATGATTGAAATTATTTAGTTTTTGCTCTTTTAATGATTTTTATGTTACTCCACATCTAAGATTGAGAGGCTTTTGCAAGTTTTTTGTGGACCAAATTCCTATGATACTACACTACCACAAAGAGGCTACTACCCATGTGTTTTGTAGGGAGCAAGGGATGTACATATTTTGAACCATATTTGAATGCAAATAGTTGGGCTAGCTAAGGTGGAATGGAAAAACAAAATTGGGCAGCAACTCCTTTTGTCCTTTCTCAAGTACAATATATTTCATGATTTGTGTTGGAAATGGGAGGATTATTTCCCTACATTTATTGCTACAAGTATTGACAAATGGGAAGATTTTCAAGATGTTCTTCCATCACTATTGTAATATTTGTCATTGACTTAGTGTATTTTTTAATATATTAAAATCATAAGAAATTAATACATGCAAGTGTGTATATTCCTTAATATATGGTTGTATATTCTTTAACTACTAATCACTACTCATTTCTTTTATGTCCTTTTCATTTGCACATTTCCATGTACAGTGACCCTTCATTGTTCCATTGTGTTCATACATTCATGATGCTTGTCTTAATGAATAACCTTCCTTTAAATCTATCATCCTTTGATGAAATGATGACTATATTCATACCTCACTTCCCTTGAGACTATCAATTGACTGTACATTTGTTTGTTTCCTATCCAATTCCAGCTCTCCTAAATTGGATCTTCAATCTGTGTTATCTCTTGATGATTTGATATGTTCCTGCTATCTTTTTCCAATTAACTGTCATATGCCATCACTTCACTCCTTTTCAATATCAAATCTACTCCTTTGAGTTTATTGGCATAGTCCCTTTTGATCTCTACCTATTAGACATTGTCCTTGCCCTTATATTCTCTTTTGATCTCTACCTATTAGACACTATCATACTTTATTCTATTTTACTGTCATCACGGTCCTCAACTTTGTGCAATAATTTTTAGTGGAAACGTATTCCTGGACACTCCATTTTTTGGATCATGATGTCTTTTATCTAGAATAATGGTTGATTGTTAAGCTCCCCAAAAACTAAACCTAAAAATAATGGTCGTCTGGTATTTTTGCAATCTCAAGTTTTGGGACACAAAATTCTTCATAGTGACCTAAAATTCTTAAAGTTAAAAGCCTCAACTTTCTTACCTAACATTCCCAAATCAATGAAAGAAAACAAGGAATTTGAAATTTTATCAACTCTAAGCTTTGTATGGTATCCTTTTATCTTTGTTATTGATTTTCTCTATCAATGTATACATTCCCTCTTTAAAATGTTTCGAAAGAAATACTATTAGCAACATAAACATGGTGGTTGTGGTATCTCCTTATAAAAGATATAAGGATTCTTACAATAAGCAAAACACCAGACTTGTCAAAATCACCTCTATGTGCATGTCCTTGTATGTACTTAAAATGATGATCTCCAGGGTTGCATAAGCTTTCACATACTTTCTTTACTCATCATATATGCATTTCCACGTGAAACTGGCCTACAACAATATTTCTAAGGCATTTAAGCTGGAAAGCAATGAGTGTGGACATTGCAATACCCCTTTTGATGACGAAAATTAAATGTAGAAGTGTGAGAACTGACATTAAATTATTTGTAGTCTTCCATTCGAAAGTTTGTAGCACATCTGACTGCCATGAAAGATCGAAAAACTCGTAGAAGAGACCTAAAAGGTAACAAAACCCTAATGTCTCAACTCAGTCTTTATTAAATTCCATCATAACAAAACAACCTACTCATAGATCAATGTGGTAAGGGTTTCCAAGTCATTAAGAACATGGGGGATTCACATGACATGGTAGCCTTGGTTTACATCAACAAGGAATAAGATAACCCATTTTTCTAGAGAAATGACAAAAATATCAAGGGCTTGGGTATGGTTCATTATATGTTACTCCTAACATCGAGAGTACCCCTAAAATCATATTCCTTAGGGTTGAGAAGGTAGAGGAAGTGTATGCCTCATACAAATCAATGTAACCTAGGTCATCTCTAACATACCTTAGGGTATGACATTCAACAAAACAACTACTATGGTTCAACCGACTCGATCCCTTAAGGGTGCAAAGTGCAAAAGGGAAACAATATTTGATAGGGTAATAATCGTAAACCATGATGATTACAAAATATTTTTCTGAACCTACTGAATCATGTTGAGCCCCTCTACAATAACCTCTCTCACTTTTTGCTATCTAGGAGGCATTTTCCTGTGCTAGCGAATTTTCACTCGGGGAAAAAGTTGTCAAATGCAAGTAGTTGAAAGTTGCAAAGTGGTGCAACTTTCATTTTGCAACTCGTGTCACCAAACGAACTATTCCAATTCATCCAGGTGGGTACGTTTACACTACACATGGAATCACTTTGAGCTATGTTCAACCAGATCAATCCCTTAAGGTTCGAAAGTGCAAAATGGTTGCGAACTTCAACGTGCTATTACTTGGACACCGTAATGCTTAGAAAATTATTGTCTAAACCTATGGAATCATGTTGAGCCCCTCTACAATAACCTCTCTCGGTTTTTTCTATCTCGAAGGCATTTTCCTGTGCTGGCGAATTTTAACTCGGGGAAAAAGTTGTCAAATGCAAGTAGTTGAAAGTTGCAAAGTGGTGCAACTTTCGTTCTCCAGCTCATGTGACCAAATGAACTATCCAAATGCATCCAAGTGGGTATTTTTATGCTAGACACTATGCTCTCTCACACCCAAACATGTGGAATTTCTCTGAGCTACGTTCAACCAGATTGATCCCTTAAGGGTTCAAAGTAAAAAATGGCTGCAAACTTCATCATGCTATTACTCATACACCGTGATGCTTAGGTACTTCTCATCTAAACCTACAAGATCATGTTGGGCCCCTATACAATAGCCTCTCTCATTTTTTTCTATCTCAGAGGCATTTTCCTGTGGTGGTGAATTTTCACTCGGGGAAAAAGTTGTCAAATGCAAGTAGTTGAAAGTTGCAAAGTGGTGCAACTTTTGTTCTGCAGCTTGTGTGACCAAAAAAACTATTCCAACACATCCAGGTGGGTAAATTTACACTAGGAATGGTCCTCTCTCGCACCCAAACACGTAGAATCGTTCTGAGGTATGTTCAACCGAATTGATCCCTTAAGGGTCCAAAGTGCAAAATGGCTACGAACTTCAGCATACTATTACTCAGACACCGTGATGCTTAGGACCTTCTCATCTAAATTGACGGGATCAAGCTGGGCCCCTCTACAATAACCTCTCTCGGTTTTCACTATCTCAGAGGCATTTTCCTGTGCTAGCGAATTTCCACTCAGGGAAAAAGTTGTCAAATGCAAGTAGTTGAAAGTTGCCAAGTGGTGCAACTTTCTCTCTACAGCTTGTGTAACCAAATGAAATGTTCGAACACATCTGGGTGGGTACGTTTACACTAGGCACGATCTTTTCTCACACCCAAACACGCATAATCCCTCTGAGCTACGTTCAACCGGATCGATCCCTTAAGGGTCCAAAGTGCAAAATGGCTGCAAACTTGAGAATGCTATTACTCGAACACTGTGATGCTTAGGAACTTCTCGTCTAAACCTATGGGATCATATTTGGCCCCTCTACAATAACCTCTCTCAGTTTTTTCTTTCTCAGAGGCATTTTCCTATGCTGGCGAATTTTCACTCGGAGAAAAAGTTGTCAAATGCAAGTAGTTGAAAGTTGCAAAGTGGTGCAACTTTCGTTCTGCAGCTCCTGTAACCAAACAAACTATTTGAACGGGTCCAGGAGGGTACATTTATAGTAGGTACGATTCTCTCTTGTACCCAAACACGTGGAATCGCTCTGAGCTACATTCAACCAGATCGATCCCTTAAGGGTCCAAAGTGCAAAATGGCTGCGAAATTCAACATGCTATTAATCGGACACCACGATGCTTAGGAACTTCTCATCTGAACCTGTGGGATCATGTTGGTCCCCTCTACAATAACCTCTCTTAGTTTTTTCTATCTCAGAGGCATTTTCTTGTGCTGGCGAATTTTCACTCGAGGAAAAAGTTGTCAAATGCAAGTAGTTGAAAGTTGCAAAGTGGTGCAACTTTCGTTCTGCAGCTCGTGTGACCAAACAAACTGTTTGAACCTATCCAGGTGGGTAATTTTACACTAGGAATGGTCCTCCCTTGTACCCAAACATGCGAAATCGCTCTGAGCTACGTTCAATCAGATCGATCCCTTAAGGGTCCAAAGTACAAAATGGCGACAAACTTTGGCATCCTATTACTTGGACACCGCGATGCTTAGGAACTTCTCATCTGAACCTACGGGATCATGTTGGTCCCCTCTACAATAACCTCTCTCAGTATTTTCTATCTCAGAGTAATTTTCTTGTGGTGGCGAATTTTCACTCGGGGAAAAAGTTGTCAAATGCAAGTAGTTGAAAGTTGCAAAGTGGTGCAACTTTCATTCTGCAACTCGTGTGACCAAATAAACTATTCCAACGCATCCGAGTGGGTACGTTTACACAAGGTACGATCCTCTCTCTCAACCAAACAAACAGAATCGCTCTGAGCTACGTTCAACTAGATCAATCCCTTAAGGGTCCAAAGTGCAAAATGGTTGTGAACTTCAGCATGCTATAACTCGGACACCGCGATGCTTAGGAAATTCTCTTCTAAACCTACAAGATCACATTGGGCCCCTCTACAATAAAGTCTCTCGATTTTCCCTATCTCGGAGACATTTTCCTATGCTGGCGAATTTTCACTCAGGGTAAAAACTATCAAATGCAAGTAGTTGAAAGTTACAAAGTTGTGCAAATTTCATTTTGCAGCTCATGTGACCAAATGAACTATTCCAACACATCCGGGTGGGTACGTTTATGCTAGGCATGATCCTCTCTTGCACCCAAACATGCGGAATCGCTCTGAGCTACATTCAACTGGATCGATCCCTTAAGGGTCCAAAGTGCAAAATGGCTGTGAACTTCAACATGTTATTACTTGGACACCATGATGCATAGGAACTTCTTGTCTAAACCTACGGGATAATGTTGGGACCCTGTACAATAACCTCTCTCAGTTTTTTGCTATCTCAGAGACATTTTTCTGTGCTGAAAAATTTTCACTCGGGGAAAAAGCTGTCAAATGCAAGTAGTTGAAAGTTGCAAAGTGGTGCAACTTTCGTTCTGCAGCCCGTGTAACCAAAAAAATTCTTCCAACTGGTCCAGGTGGGTACGTTTACGCTAGGCACGATCCTCTCTCGCACCCAAACATGCGGAATCACTTTGAGCTACGTTCAACTAGATGGATCCCTTAAGTGTCCAAACTACAAAATGGCTATGAATTTCAGCATGCTATTACTCGGACACCGCGACGCTTAGGAACTTCTCGTATGATCGACAAAAACTAAAAAATCAACAAAGAATGCTTTTAAAACTTGCAAAAAAATGCGAATAAAATCGTGTCGATTTTCATGTAAAAAAAATAATGAGACCATAGCTTGTTGCTTATTATTATTCTTTGATAGACTTTTTCCAAGCATCCATAGCTTGTTTCAAAGCACCTATTTTAGGCTTTTAGCTATAGTAGCAAGGAAGTGAACTATTTTAGGCTTCGTTTTCTCTCTATATCTTGTTTGAAAGCACCTGTTTTCGTTAAACTCTTTATTTTATTTGCTCTCCATATCTTGTTCAAAAGAACCTGTTTTAGGCTTTTAGCTATAGTAGCAAGGCAGTGAACTATCTGATGAAATGCTCTGGTAGATATGTATGAAAAATGTCATACCATAGACAAGGAAACAAACTGTTTGATAAGATGCCTCAAAGAAAAGTGTTCTCATGGTGATGGAATGCCATGACAGTCCATCACCATAGGCATTCATCATGGAATTCCATCACCATGAGACCACATTTATTTGAGGCATATTTTCAAACAATTCACTGCCTTGTTTATGGCTTGTCATGGCATTCCATCATCATGAGACCACTTTTCTTTGAGGCATTTTTTCAAAAAGTTCAATGGATTTTCTATACTATTGCTTAGTATTATGCTTTGATAGATTCTTTTGAAGTATCCATAGCTTGTTCGAAAGCGTCTATTTTAGGCTTTTAGCCATAGCAAGAAGGAAATGAACTATTTGATAAAATTCTCTTGTAGACATATATGAAAAATGTCGTAGCATAGATAAGAGAATGAACTATTTGAAAAAATGCCTCAAAGAAATGTGGTCTCGTGGAATGCCATGACAAGCTAAAGCAATTGGCAACTGCTCCTAGTTATTAGTTATGCAATGTGAAGTAATTGCATAACTGCTTAGGTTGACTTTGTTAAATGTTATATTGTAAGTGAAATTTTGTCATCTATCAGCATCTAGTTATTCGTTAAGCTCTTTATTTTATTTTCTCTCTATATTATGCTATGGAAATGCCTTTCGATTTCAAAAAAGATAGTTTTTATCTCTTGTTATACATTTTTTTACGTTTTTTATCTCTTGTTATAAAAATGAGCAGATATACAATATTAAAGAAGAGTGAAAGGATGGTGCAGGAGCACCCAGATCATGTAATGCCTTCAAAAGGCTAATTTTTTCCAATTTGTATGTTCAATCCAAAATGGTGTGATATATGTTAGGAAGAATTTAAATTCCTTTGCAAAGAATTTGGAGGTCAATTATTAAGAAACAAAAGTAGAAAAGACAATTTCCTGTGTCTTGTGTAGAGTTCTTTTTACAGTGGTTTTGAGAGTCTAATAGAGCATTTCATCGCTACTCCACCAATGTAGGCCAAGTAGATTGGTGGAGTAGGTTAATGTTAGGGTGTTTTGAATGTTTTTTATGATTGTAGGTACATCGAAATGCAAGAATGCTCATATGAAGTTGTTGTTACACATAGAAATTGAAGGTTTCCACACAAAATTTGATGTTACAGTCATGCATAATGAAGAGATAGAGTTTTCCATGGCTTGAGAAGGGTATAGATTATGTTTTTAGGTGTATTTAAAGTTGTTGGAAGATATGGCATGTTGGTAGAAGATGTGGAAGGTGATATTCCAAAAAACCCTCATTATTTTGCTTGAAAAGCCTATATTCAAGGGTTTTGATATTTAAATGTTTAGTGGATCTAATAACTCTTAAAAATGATGGAATTCTGAGTTTGGAGGTATGAAAAAATAATTTTTAAGGTTGGTTAGTTATTTTGAGATGATTTGTTTGTAGTCACCTTGCAAATTTGTGGCTAGGAGCAGTGCATTAGACCAGTTTTCTGATGTTTCTCTCAAACAAAGTGGCAATGTTTTTGTGATATGTCTAAATACTCTGTAATGGGTCTCCAAAACTATATCAAGCTTGTATTGATGCAAAGATGGTAGAGTTCTATCACCCGATTTAGGGCTTTGCTAACCTACAAGGAAATTGATGAAATGAGTGTTAAAACAGAGGCCAATGGTATTTGTGATTAGATTTGTGATGTAACTGCTGAAATAATGTTTTCAAAGGTATTTCAATGATTTGGAAAAATGTTAAAGGTTAAAGTTGTTGATTTGATGTTTGGACTAGGGTGGAATCTTGATGAAGAATGGTGTTATGACTGTGAAAATCAGTTAATATGATAACTCAGAGTTATGTGAATATGTTATTGGTTTGTTTATATTAGAAGCATGATGATTATGAGGCTCTTGTAAGTCTGATAATAGTTTTAAGGTAAGAATGTATTTCTATTAGCCTTGGCGAGTGTGAGTTGTATCAAGGAGGTTTTGGTAAATATTGAAGTATTGATTGGTTCAATGCCTTTGATTAGGTTTTTTTGTTAAGATCAGTCAATTAGATGTTGATAATGGTCTAGAATATGATTTTGGTGATTTGGGAAACTGACATGTTGTCTTGGAGTGTTATAGAACTGAAGAAATCAAGTGAATTTGAAGAGAAATTGATGAAAAGTTTAGTAAACAAGTTGTTTGTTTAATTTGATCTTCTCCTGATTCTGTTTGGGATTGAAATCCCTTAAAGAAATGATGGTGTTGAGGAGTTTTATAAATTGATATTAAATTACAAAATTTAAGACAAAGGGAGATGGATTTAAGTCTTATACTGAGGAGTTTTATAAATTGAGTTTAAGATCTAGTCATCATGAGAATGAAGATGAAAAGATTGCTAGATATATTGGTGGTTTAAGGTTAAACATACAAGATGAATTGGTTTTGGCTAATCCTAGAACTATAGAGGACTGTTATCAAATGGCAATCAGGGTGGAGGAGAAAATGAAGAGAAAGCAAGACAAACCAGCAAGAGGAAGAGACAACACTTCTAGAGGAAGAGGATTAAATCCTAATTTCAAAGCAAACAATGAGACTCAAGGAGATGACAAGAAGGACCAAGATCAATCTGATTCTAGAGGTGGATGGAGAGGTTCAGGGGGAAGATTTAGTGGAGGAAGAGGCTCCTACCGGTTCTCAGGAAGATGCCACACTTGTAACCAGCTTGGACATCCAACCTTCAAGTGCCCTGAAAAGCAAGGCTCAAGTTCCTATGGTGGCGAGAGGAGGAATCAACTAGTGCATGAGGATAAAGAAAGTGTGACCTCACCTGTGGTGAACCTTACATCTGAAGTTGGAGAGAGTTTGATGATTAGGAGAACATTGCTCAAGGCACCAATCTCTGAAGAATCCCCACAAAGGAAATCACTCTTCAGAATCAATTGCAAGGTACAAGGTAAAGTATGTAGAATGGTAGTGGATTCAGGCTCAACTGAAAACATGGTTTCTTGTGAAATGGTGAATAAACTAAATTTGAAAAAAATCCCTCATGGCTTACCTTACAAAGTATCTTGGTTAAGTGATGGCCAATCTTTGTTAGTAAATGAGTAAGCTATTGTAGATTTCCAGATTGGTGAGTATAGGGATAGTGTTATTTGTGACATTCTTCCAATGGAATGTTGTCACATACTCCTTGGAAGACCATGGAAGTACGATAGGTGTGCCATGCATGATGGGAAAGAAAATAAGTATACCATAAGGAAAGATAGCCATACGTTTGTTTTGACTCCACTTCTAGAGGATGTGAAAGGGAAAGCCAAAGTAATCATGTGTGGGAACAAGGACCCTGTAAGTGTTGTGAGGGAAATCAAAAATTCTGGTTTTGGGAACCATTATAGGTTTGGTAATACAGGGGCAGTGGATATAAGGACTGATGTAGCAGCAAAGAAGGTAATGACATTGGGTTTGTGTGAAATTCTTATGGTGGGCACCACATAATGTCCTTTTCTTGTATATGTGAGAGTGAAGAAAGCAAGGTTTGTAACTACAAAGATAGATAACACTGATAAAATAGTAAAGAAGCATGCTGGCAGTGTGTTGGGATTGATGACCAGGGTACACGGATAGCTTGTTGTTAAATGGGTAAAATGCTGAGTTTTGGAGATTTCAATGAACCTGACTTGGAGATTGTTTTCAAATTCCCATTGTATGAATGTTGAGAGTCTTTGTAGGGCCTTGGTGGAGATTTGTTGTTATTTTGCAACATTAAAGGTTTGAAGACCTTGAGGGTGAGTTGATGCCTATTAGGTTGAATCAATATGAAGAAGAGTTCTTTGACTGAGAATTGACATTTCCATTGTTGTGAGTCTTCTCCACCTTGGCTCTGCATAAAAAAACAACTAAATTTATCATTTCAAAGCAATTTTTTTGATGCATTTTTTCAAGCAATTCATTACCTTGTCTATGATATTGCTTACTATTATGCTTTTGATATATTTTTTTGAAGCATCCATAGCTTGTTCAAAATCACTTTTTTTAGGCTTTTAGCCATAGCAGCAAGGCAGTGAACTGTTTGAGAAGATGTTTTGGTAGACATGTATGAAAAATTTGGTAGCATAGATAAGGCAGTGAATTGTTTGAAAAAATTCCTGAAAGAAATGTGGTCTCATGGTGATTATTGTCATTGCATTCCATCACCATGATACCACATTTATTTCAGGAATTTGTCCAAATAGTTCACTGCCTTGTCTATTATATCCTGAGTTTGGTGATCATCCCTAAGACTATTTCAAGTTTCCTTGGTTTGGAGGTGAGTTTGTGAGGAGGTTCCTTTAGAAATTAGGCCTAATTGTGAAGCCTAGAGCGAGGGAGGTGTATTGAAAGTTCATGTTGGTCCAGAAGAGTTACTATTGGTTTTGGCATATGTTGTGTAACCCTGAAAAGGGAATCTTAATCCACCTTTAAATGGTCAGGTAATTTGGAAAGGTTGGGAGAAATTAGGCTTGGACCGGGTTTTGAGTTTGGTGCAGGAGCACCTACACCACATCATCAATTTTTTTTATTTTAATACATCAATAGGGAAATGTTAGTGTCTTTAGGTTTATTTTTTCTAATAAGCTTTGAGAGATCAAGTATAATGCAAATAAAGTGTGTTTAGTGTCTTAGAAGTCAATTAGAAATCATATAAGTTGTAAAATGTTGACAAAGCAGCTTTAACACAAACAAATATAATTAAGGGACCAACTAATCCCAAGGTTGTTTATGGGCATTGGGGAGAATATGGTTGTTTGGAAATTATTTAAAAAGCCTTACCAAGGCTCGAATGAGAGAGTGGAAGAAGATTTGTAACAATTTTACACAATAAACACCACGGTTTTGAGGAGTTTTATGGAAAAATACTATTTTCTTCATCTTTTTGAGTGTTGTACGAGCACATACAGGTTCTTCATGGTCTAATAATTTCATAGGATGTGTCTATATGTTTTCTAATTCATTTCTTTTTTATTTGGTGTCTTAACTCTTTGTTTGTAGAGAGATCCAACACAAACAGTGGTTGTCCTAGTCTTGTTGAATCAAGGGTTTGAGGGGAAATTTGTGATGTAATAATAAATCCACCTATTTTTTTCTATTGTATCTTGGTGGATTGATTGAAAAAATGTTATAATAAGTCTTTCAACTCATTTTGGAATAAGGAGTCATAATTATGTGGCATTTTTGTGACTGTTCTAAGACTGAACAGGGGTTTTCCAACATGGAAGTGAGGAACCAAAGAGAGGTTTTTAAGAATTAATTCCTATAAGGGTTATGTGAGGGTCTAATGAGTCTGTGCATAAGTATTTTGAGGTGTTTGGGGATTTGGAAGTGTTGAGGGAGGTCTGGAGTTGTATGTTTCTTTAAAACCCTTGATTTTGTAAAGGTTTAGGAGGGTTTCTTGGGATAGTGAGTTAGAGGCTCTATAGACACAAACTAATGAGAAAATTTGAGGTCTGGAACCATGAACTAAGACTTTCCAAGGCATTTGGGTAGATACCTAAAGTTGGAAGGGTGGTCCCTTTGGAAAAAGGGGCTAATTGTGAAGCCAAAATTGAAGTGGGTGTGCTGAAAGTCTATGTCAATCCAAAAGAGTGACCACTGATTCTTTGGTATGTTGTGTAGCCCTTAAAATGGTATCTCAATACATATTGTAATTGTCTAGTGTTTTGGAAAGGTTGGGAGAAATATGGCTAAAAGTGAGTTTTGAGTACTACAAGAATAACCAGTCACAAATGTGAGTTTTGGAAACCTTGATGAATCTGACTTAGGGATTGTTCTCAATTGATTCAATTGTCATTATATGAATGTTGATGGTATTTGTAGGGCCTTGGTCGAGTCTTGTTGTTAATTTGCAAGGTTGAGGAGTTGAGACCCTTGAGGGTGGGTAAATGCCTATTAGGCTGAATCATTATGAAGAAGACTTCTTGATTGAGAATTGACATTTCCATTGTTGTGAGTCTTCTCCACCTTGGCTCTGCATCAGAGTGCTGCAAGGGTGGATTGTTGGGTAAGGTGTTGAATGAAGAGTTTGGTTTTATGGGGCTTTGAGGTTGTGTAGATTGCTCAAAATAGTTTGTATTAATCTTGTTAGGAGCCCCTTGAAGGTAAGTTGTCAGACTGATTGGGTTTGAGCCTCCTTGCCTCTACATCGGTGAGGCACAAGTAATTGAAGCACTCCAAAGGATACAAACCACCACGAATGGAGCTTATTTATACAATATGCTTTAGATCCAAGGCTTATTGAGCATTCAAAAGTAATTAATTAAGCATTAGATGTAAACAAAATCCATGTCTACAAAATTACAGCATACAACTTACATGATATGCATGATAACATCATTCAAGAATGGCAGTAGTAAAATAAGAGTTTCTTTAATCAAAAATCTGAAAGGCTATACAATGATATATATTGATAAAAGTATATAAATATATCCAAAAAAACCATATAGGCTTAGTAAAAAGGAGCCATATGGACGTAAAATATCATGTATATATATATCAATAGTACATAACATATGTTCCAAAATGCCACACAGGCATACAACAAACAACACTAATACATAGTCATTTCCCTCTAGGAGAAGGAAATAGATCTCGCGTTGCCTTCGATATTCAGTCGGATGGAGTGACGATTGCTTCTCTTGTCTTTCGAACATGCACGCTACTCCTCCTCTCTTCACTTTGGACCTTCAACGGATACAATTAAAAGTAAATATGTTAAAACATAGAAATTGAATTGTGGAATGGCATATAACAAAATATATAATCACTTGCCGTATACACATAGTCATCATGCACACTTATAACATCACCACATCCACGATCTTGAGTGACAGTCACCTGTAGCAACCATGAAGATAGAAATTAAACTACATAAAATTATTGAGAAAATTTTCTATAATAGACCATAAAAGAGAAAATATAGTGTCAAATCGACTAATCTATTCCATACCTCTCTCAATGGATCAGAACTGGCTATTGTTGTAGCAACTCCATGGTCCATCGTGCCACCAACATCAGCAAGGCTATCTCTTATCAATATCTGCAAATGAAACAATATCTCAGGTATCATGTTGATATAGGAGAACATAATGTGACATGATCAAGGAATACTTGAATGCAATGTTTGTGTTTCTAATCAATTTTTTAGATTTGTATATACACAAAATTACGAAAACTAGCTAACATAGATTTACAACACCATTAATGAATAAAGGCTACCTCAATGTACGTTGTTTGAGGATAGGAATTGCGAGGTGTGGAGGAAGAAGGTCCACAAAGAAACTATTTGAAATCCGAAGCATGTTATGAGACAAACATTCAAATATAACATTCAACTATTCAAATGCAATAATAATATCTTTAATACTAGTTGCATACCTGTGGACTCATCGCCGAGAATGTATAAGGGTCTATAGGAATAGAGAATCCCTCATGAACAGTGCGACCTTGAAATTTCATCATATCAAAATTCTACTAATTTAGTTATTCTTAAATTTCAAAATATATTTTAATAAACAACATTAAAATAACTTGCTAAATTTTACCCGAGTGTCAATGTCGAATGTATCATTCTGAATATCATATGTGAAAGCCATCACCTCTACAACTAACGTAGGCTATGTAGCTGCATCCCGAGGACCCTGATAATCGTACGTGCAAACAACACCACAAGTGCCACAACGGTGGGGTGGAGGTCGGGGCCTACATGTCTCCTCCACACCAGGCTCTACTAAAGGACTCGCACACTATAAAATGTTCTGGGTGAGTGAGCCAATAGACTTCATCGTGTCCACCTCTATATGGTTCTTAACAATGGAAGGAACAACAACATGCTCCACCATGGGTCTACCCAAGGTTCTTGGTTCCAACTATGAATTATGTCGTGCAGCAGGTCTATTGTGTGTGGAGCCCCCACCTCTACCCTGAAAGTCTAAGATGTCAAAATAGTTTGGTATTTTATCTAGGAAAAACATGCAATAGAGTTTCCTCAAAAAGTATTGCGGCACCTCATGGTTATTGCATGGAGGTTGGTCAAATACCATCCACCACCGCTCCCAAAATTTGTTTTTAATTAAATCATGGTGGCACCAATGGATGGGCAACCTCCTACGTGCATGGGACAAAGGTTCATTGGTTTTTGGGTCTTTAATAGGGTACACAACTCGGCTTTGCTAATTTTTAGTTTTTTCACATCTGCATATGACAAACCATTAGCATAAAATTGCCTCATCTCATCTCTCTTAGTTGACCAAAAATTCATTTGCTCGCTCATTTCTCCTACATGAGTTAAAATTGACTTCAATGATTCAACAATCCCTCTCCTATAAGGGTGGGTTTCGGCATGCTCGAATAATCTTGCAATTAATTGTTGAAGGTCTCTTTTATTGTTTTCAATTTGATTTTGAATTTTTTTTTGTGTTCCTTGAGGATGCCTATGAATTGATGGAGGGGTTTCGGGTTGTTCTTGTATAGGAGGCTCTTCATGAGGGGGTGATTGTGCATTCTCAATTTTTTGAGGTGGAGATTCATTCCTTGAGAGTTAGAACAAATTTTTATTATAAAAATCTATTTAAAGTTGCATTCCAAATCAAATTCAAAATAAATAGAATAGAAATACATACCTCTTTGCAATCTTCGACCTCTTCGACGTGTTGGCAGAATCCTCATGGAAAATGGAAAGCTAAGGATGCAAAGAATGGAAGAGATTTGGCGAGCGTGAGTTGCAAACCTGAAATCCTCCTCCTCAAGCCGCGGGTTGAATGCAAAATGAGGGTTCCAAACCTGATTTTTGTTTTTATGTGTAGAAACACATTTGGCGCATGCCAAATTTCTTTTTTATTCATTTGGTGTGCGCAAAAATCCTTGTTTCGGGTTTTTTTTGATAATTTTTTCAATTTGGCACCTAAATTGTGTCACAAATTGGTGCACTTACCCATATCTAATTTTGAGCATAAGCTAACTTAACAAAAGTTTATATTTAAAATCCATTTCTTAAGTTGACTAAATTCTAAATAATGATTTAAAAAGGAAAGTCTTATTTAAATCCTAACACCTATATTCTAAGTGTCAAATAAACGATATAAACCTAAATCTTATTACAAATTTAAACCAGATGACTCAAAAGTGGGTGATATCGACTAAATGATACCAATGACAGACTAAGCCATGCCTATTACATATGGATCACATAAGGCATGCAATCACTGCTAGGGAGAGGAAACGATTCAACATTTTCTCATTACTTAAGTTCGACAGCAGGTTAAGAAGAACTAATGACTGTACCACAGATAAAACCATGGGTGCGGATACAAACACTCGTCAAATCAAAGTTTCGTCCATTGAGGGACGAATGAAGCAAGAGGCCTAGTGACCAAATCAATGATGGCTTATTTGTTACTTGAATGAAACCTATGTAAAAGGAAACTAAATTAATTATACCGGTTCGCTGCCATACTTGTTAAACAATTCCCTATGAATGGATAATTGCTACTTCAAACAAACCATGCAAGAAATACTGATACCTGTAACTAATAAAATTATCTCAGGTAGATGATTTACCAAATCAAATAAACTATTTAGTGTGCACACAAACTGAAAGACTCCTTTGAAAAGATGACTTGCTACACCGAGTGCACCTTACAATGGACGTGGATGCTCAAAGACTCCTTTGAAAAGATGACTTGTTGCATCGCATAAAACATACAAGACTGCTATAGCCTAGTTCTCTCTACTGTCTTAAACAAAACTAGTGTTTACAAACTTCTATGCCCAAGCCTAAAGAAATTGATGGTCATACTATGGTATGAAATCTACAAAGTAGAAGATTTAATACTAGGTGGACTCTTTGAAAGCAATACACTATGGTTCCAAGGAAGAATAAGGCGCGGCTACAAGCTTTGCAACATGCATCTAGGTAGGAAACAAGGATAATGTCCACTAGAAGGATTTTACCAAACCATAATTTAAAGTTAATGGTCGCATGCATTAAGGAAATCAAGATGCTCAAATTTAGAGATATAGGCAGAGGAGAGTAGGAAGAAGAACCATGAGTAGTCCATGCACAAGAGGAGTCTTAATTACATATGGTATCTACAAAAAGAGAATATGATGATGGAAATATTTCTACTAATCTTGAAAATAAACTTCCACAGGGACGGGCACGTGAATAGACCAACATTCATAGTTTAGGGAATGTGCAGGATCATGATGGGCCAAAAAGTGGTGATATGTAAGTGATATGATGGCCCATGTGACTGATGACTTTTTTTCTACCCAAAATTCATGAAATGAAAAGGGTTTTTAAAGGAGATTCTCAGCTTTCAACCAATATAAATTATTCTTTACTTTCAATTTAATAAATAATTATTATTCAATTTCTATTTGAATTATGACTAAAGTCTTGATTGATAGGTTGATTGATAAACATCTATAGCTTTCAAACAATATCACATTTTTTGAATCCAAAACATATGTCACATTCTATGCTTTGCATACTATAGGATAAAAAAATAAAAAAATGAATTTCATGAAGTTTTGACCAAGCTAAGATGGTCAGACATATGCATTTTCATATTTTATAAAAGTTGTAATAAAAATTCATAATTAATTATTTACTTGGAAAATAATTATAAAAAAATATCCATCACATCTAGACATGAGTCCTCTACTTATTTCTAAAATATTATAAAAAAATATTATTATTTTATTGTGATTAGGGTGGTCAGACAAACACCTACTTCTTATTTTTTCCCTGAAATTTAAGTACTATTGCATTGAAATTTTAAATTTTCACCAAATAGAATTTTTATTTTTTTAAATAAACCTAGTAGTTTAGAAACTACATTCAATTTGTTATAGATTCTATTCTTATATATTTTTGAAATAATATAGATAACTTATTCAAAATTTTATGTCAAGTTGCCTAACTCTAATTTTTTGAATTTTTATTGCCACTTAAGGGCCTATTTTTTCCATGATGATCTTGCACATACCTTTACCAAAATGGACTCGACAGAGAAAATATAATTATATATACATACAAGCAAAGATAACCATGAACCCAGAACCCTGCAGATTTCTCCATGAATTTTATTTTCATAATTTTCTTTTCATTTCCTAAACAGTCATGATATCATGGCAATTATTTTGATACTAACATGTTTCTATTTTTCTATGGTGTAAATAGGGATTGAAGATGAAATCTTCACAACAATTTTACATGTTCATAACAAATAAAATTTGGAATTTAATCAAGAAAAGAACCTGAAAGAGTTTCCCTGAAATGAAGGATGAACACAGCAAAACACCGAAGATTCAAAATTTCTACTCTCTACAACCAAAACACAGTCTTTAACAAAGTTTGCAGCTTCTTTGATCAATTCCTCCAAACCAAAAAATTCTAGAAAATATCTTTTGAAAACAAGCTTTCTGCTTCCTACTGTTCAAATATCAAAATTATCTATCCAAGAATGATCTCTTTCCAGATTATATCATTTTTTAATTATTCCTAAATCTCAACTTTAACTTTTGTTTTAGCATGCAACACATGCATTAAACTCAACAGACACAACAAATCAACAAGATATTTCAACTTAAGATCATAACTCCAAGTTCTATTTTCTAAATGTAAAATAGAATAATGAAATCAATTTACAATTAAATGCTCTTTTCGAAACAAGATATTTCAATATTTTAATTCAATCAAATAACAAACTAAAAATAGCTTCTTTAATTTAATTAAATCATTAAATCAAATAAAGAAAAATTAATATTAATTAAAACAATATAATAATTCAAATTAACATAATATAAACATTACAGACTCAATTATTAACAAACAACTACAAGAACACGACGAATAGGTGACAAGACAAGAAGGGTGATGACAAATACTCGTTCTTTTTAGAACAGAGGCTAATGACAGAGGACAAGTCTATCTCCCATCAATAATTCCATTAGTTCATGGCACGCTCAAACCTGACAAGTAGGTGGAGTTGATGCCTGTACCTTCAAGCTACGTAACATTTCATGATTAATCAAACATGTATAAATATGAAAGCACACCATGAAGAAGAGTAGCGAGATAGAAGGGCACTCACTGATGAGTACTGCTAAATTGTCTTCTTCACCGACTGACGTAACATCTAACAAACATAAAATCATAATGTGTAAAACATAACAGCATAGGTAGCAATCATAAATGTCATCTCATGAAAGTAAACATCACATCCAATAATATAGTGTACCATCAAATGAGTTTCACAACCAGTCATGTAAATCATGACATAAAACATCAAAACAACATAATATCAAAGTTCTATCTGCTAACTATGTAACAAAACAACTAAAATAAAAGATTCATCATGAGGGTCACTACATCCTCCCCCCCTAGGGTGAGGCTTACTCGTGAAAGCCTATGAAAAGATAGGGATACAATTCCTTCATACACATTGCATCCTCCCAAGTAGCTGAATCAGTGTCACTAGGGTCCCACTGAACCCTCACCCGATTAATGTCTCAACCCGAGAGGGCGAGTGTCCTACACTGAAGAACGCCCATGGGCTCTAAAGCTAGCTGCCCGTCCTCAACCTGTAGAGCATTCCAATCAAGTACATGAGAAACATCAGGATGATAAGGTCTAAGAACATATACATGAAAAACATTGTGGATGCATGACAAACTAAGCGGCAACGCAAGTCGGTAAGCTACAAGACCGATCCTCTCAAGAATCTCAAATGGGCCAACTAAATGGGGTGCGAGCTTAAAGCCTTTTCCATATCGGATCGGACTCTTTCGCAGCTGCACACAAAGAAACACTCTATCACCAATTGAAAACTGGCAATCAACACGATGAGCATCGACGTATGTCTTCTATCCATCTTGTGCCACAACCAAATTCTCTCTGATACGATCTACCTTCTACTCCATATCTCACAACATGTCAGGTCCAAGAAGTACCCTGTCCTCAAGTCTATCCCAACTCAACAGAGTCCTACATGGGCATCCATATAATTCCTGAAAGGGAGGCATACCTATGGAGCTATTATACCCATCATTATACATGAACTCCACCAAGTAGAGATATTCTTCCCATAACGACTACTGATCCATAACATACATCCTAAGCATATCCTCAAGAACCTAATTAACCCTCTCAGTCTGACCATGTGTCTCAGGATGATAAGTTGAACTAAAGTTCAACTAGGTACCTAAGGCATGCTGAAGTGAAGTCCACAAGGGTGAAGTGAAAATATGATCTCTATCTGATATGATTTTGTGTGGGATTCCATGCAAACGTACAATATCCTCCATGAAGATATTTTCCATAGAAGATGAATTATATGATGAAGGAACCGAAGAAAAATGAGCTACCTTCATCAACCTATCAACAGTTACCATGATGGCATCATGTCGATGGTGGGACATAGACAACCCAACAATAAAATCAACTGAAATAATGTCCCATTTCCATTTTGGAACAAGGTGAGGCTGCAATAATCCTGCACGATGTTGATGCTCGGCCTTAACCCTCTAGCACTCAAGACATCTCACAATGAAATCAACAATATCACGTTTCATCCCCAACCAAAAGTACAACTGACGAAGATCTGAGTGCATCTTCTTGACACCAAGGTGAGCTAAATACAGTGCTTGATGTGCCTCAGACAAAATCAAGGTACAAAGTCCATCAACAAGTGGCACATAAGTACGACCAAGATGTCACAACAACCCATTGGTATCAGATGTATAACTAGAAAACCTACCTTCCAAAGGTCTACCGGAATCCAACTCTGCCTTCACCTCCTGACATAACCTATCAGTAGGAAGTGCTACCACAATCTGAATCCTCAAATCAATTGCTAGATTCATTGTAGATATCTCGTGTCTACGCCGACTAAGTGCATCCGCTACCACATATCTAGGGTATGTGCAGGATCATGATGGGTATGTGGCTGATGACCTTTTTTTACCCAAAATTGATGAAACAAAATGGGTTTTTAAAGGAAATTTTTAGCTTTCCACCAATATAAATTATGCTTTACTTTGAGTTTAATAAATAATTATTATTCATTTTCTATTGAATTACGACTAAAGTTATGATTTTTATGCTGATTGACAAACATCTATAGCTTTCAAACGGTGTCATATTTTTTGAATCCAAAACATGTGTCACATTCTATGCTTTGCATACTATAAGATTAAAAAACAAAAAAATGAATTACATGAAGTTTTGACCAAGTTAAGGTGGTCAGACATACGAGTCTTTATATTTTCTTAAAATTTGTCATAAAAAAATTATAATTAATTATTTACGTGTAAAAACATTACAAAAAAATATGCATCACATCAGGACATGAGTCCTCTACTTATATCTAAAATATTATAAAAAAATATTATCATTTTAACATGGTTAGGGTGGTCAGACAGACACCTACTTCTTATTTTTTCCCTGAAATTTAAGTACTATTGTATTGAAATTTCAAATTTTCACAAAATAGATTTTATTTTTTGTAAATAAACCTACTTATTTAGAAACTACATTCAATTTTCTACAAATTCTATTCTTACATATTTTTGGAATAATATAGATAGCTTATTCAAATTTTTATGTCAAGTTTCCTAACTCTGATTTTTTTGAATTTTTTGCCACTTAAGGGCTTGTTTTTTCCATGATGATCCTGCACATACCCCTCAAATTCATATTCGCACAAGAATTCCATCCACTGTCTCTACCTAGAATTCAGATTAGGCTGATTAAATATGTATTGCAAAATATGGTGATCACTATATAACTCAAAATGATGCCCCAACAGAAAATGACACCATTGAACCAAAGCATGAACGACTACTGGTAACTCCAGATTGTGTGTGGTATAGTTTAGTTCATGATCTTTGAGCTTGATAGACTCATAAGCTATCACACGACCTTCTTGCATCAAAATAGCTCCTAGACCTTCCAAGGACACATTAGTACATATTACGAAATTCTTGGTAGGATCAAGAACAACTAAAATAGGTGCACTCATCAACTTATCCTTGAGTGTCTGGAAGGCCAACTCACAATGATCTGACCAAAATGAACTTCTTCCCTTTCCTCTAAAGAGAAGTGATAGGGTGAGCAATTCTAGAGAACCCTTCAACAAACCACCTATAATATCCTACCAAACCCATAAAACGTTGGACCTCAAAAACATTGGTAGGCATGGGCTAATCCATGATGACTCAAATCTTTGAAGGATCCACTGCAATTCCCTCTCCAGAGATAACATGACCAAGGTATTTCACATCAGTCTAGAATAATTCACACTTCGATAGATTAGGAATCAACTGGTTCTCCCTCAAACAGTGCAATACCTATCTCATGTGCTCCTCATGCTCCTTCATATTTCTAGAATAAATCAGAATGTCATCGAGAAACACTAAAACAAATCAATCTAGGTACGTGTGGAAGACACCATTCATCAGACTCATGAAAATTGATGGTGCATTCGTTAACCCGAACGTTACCACTATGAATTTGTAGTACCTGTAACGAGTTTGGAATTCAATCTTATGTATATCTACTTCAGAAATATGAAACTGATGATATCCGGATTTCAAATCGATCTTAGAGAACATATTTTCTCCCTTAACCTGGTCAAAAAGGTCATCGATCCTAGGCAAGGCATATCATTTCTTGATTGTTACCTTATTGAATTGACGATAATCAATACATAGCCTAAGTGATATGTCCTTCTTCTTCACGAAGATGACCAGTGCTCCCCAAGGTGAAACACTCGGTCGAATGAAACCTTTCGCCAAAAGCTCCTCTAACTACAAATGAAGTTCTTCCAACTCGTGAGTGGTTATTCTATATGGAGCCCAAGATATAGGCTTAGCTCCAGGAACAAGATTAAAATACGAAAATCAATATCCCGTTTGGGCAGCATACCTAAAATGTCACTGGGAAACATATCCGTAAATTCTCTGAGAATAGGGTGATCATCAAGAGATATCTCCAAACTATCCCCTACCTCCAAATCACTAACAATGGCTGCGAACAATTGATAGCCCTGTCGCTTACACCTTTTTAACTACATAGAAGAAATAATCCACAAAGAGAAGTGTTTTTGTATGCCAACTATCTCATTCTCTTTACCAGAGTCATCTAAGCAACTCACAGTCTTTCGTCAGCAATCACTCACAACATAATGAGACTCCAACCAATCCATTCATAGAACAATGTCGTATGAACCAAGAGGAGTAACTCAAAGATCAACAGAGGTATGTAACGATCCAATCCTAAGTCCACAATCATGAATGATGGATTCAACCTCTACCTTAACCCCAAAAGCCAATTCTACCTACCACCTAATGCCTTGCTTAACTACCACAAGTTTGCATCGCTCAATAATAGAAGGAGAGAAGCACCAAAATCAAACAAAATAGAAACTCTACTACAATGTAACTGACCTGAAGACTCAACCACAGTGTTCTGGTGATCCGCCTAATGATTGTCTACTGTAGAAAAGACTCTATGACAGAATCCTGCATTGCCAACTGTCAGCTCAGAGGTTGCAGGTTGCTGACCAAACCTAGAAGTACCTCCCATTAGACACTGTCTCGCTATATGGCCCTGCTGACCACATGTGAAGCATCCAATTCCCCTACCAAAATCTCTTCCAAAACCTCAGCCACCCGATGGTGCATTTGACTGTTGGAAACTGCCTCTGCTAACCGTCGACTATGCACTCTGAGTAGGCTAATCCTAGAAATTACGCTTATTGTTCATCCAATTACAATTCTTCCCAAACTGAGAACTGTTACCTATCAGTGACTGAGATCCTTTATTCTTCTAAGAATAATTTTGCTACTGTTTTTGTTGTCCACCCTTGAAGGGGAGAGGAACCACCTGTCTAAACCTGACCACCGCGCGGACCAAATCTAGTAGTAGATGCACTACTAATCAAAACACTAGTGTGTCCACCTAACGCCATGGACATATTCTCCTCAACAATCTAAGCTTTCTCAATAGCTACCTCCACTGTCTTCAGCTCGAAGACTCTAACTCCTCCACTGATGCGGGAGTTTAAGCCCCAGATAAAATTCTAAAAAAGCATCACCTCATCATTTGCAATGCCCGAATTTGAGTTCATAGAATCTACGCTCAAACTGCTCCACAATGAAATTCATCCA
This sequence comes from Sequoiadendron giganteum, assembly GCA_007115665.2. NCBI lineage: Eukaryota > Viridiplantae > Streptophyta > Pinopsida > Cupressales > Cupressaceae > Sequoiadendron > Sequoiadendron giganteum. Next base: position 104,427,161 of record CM021105.1, on the reverse strand, counting down.
TCATAGGTCATGAAATTCATCTACTCGACACTACCTCTAGTGATCAGATAAGAAGTGCACTATGAATCACTCCAGAAACATTTCCCAAGATACTGACCCTATTTCTAAATGGAGCTTATGCTCCTCCAATTGCCACCAAGTAGAGGCAAAGCCTTGAAGATGCATAATGGTGCATCTCACTCGAGTGTTACTGCCATATGAGTGCATTGCAAAACACCATCCTATATCCAGTAACCATGTCTCTGCCTCCAAACCTTCGCTAGTACCATGGAAAATAGGGGGTCATGCTCTCAACAAATTCTTCATGTGACTTGCAGCTAAGACATTCTGTTCTATAGTCACAACTGTCCTCCTGGGTGGTGTCCTGTCTCTCTCCCTCTCCACTTCTTGCTCAATGTCCTATCTAGGCCCGAGATTTGCAAGAGCCTACTCGAGTAATGGACGAAGAAGATCTCCTACGACTGGCTGATTTGGAGCCATACTATCAGTAGCTAGAGGACTATGCTTCTCTCCATGTTCACTTCCATGTGAACCTTGTGGTGAGGTATTCTGACGATCGGCTCCATGACCACTGCCTCGGCCTCATCCATGGCCTCTAAAATGACCTCACCTTGGTGGCATGATCCTACACAAGCAAAAAGTTGAGTCTTAGTTCAACGACAAGGAAAATCAAATAACACTCACAAGAATCAAACACATAGGACAACCTAGTCACTCGCATGAACCAGAGCGCTCAATGTTAGAACCTTGGCTTTGATACCAAGATGTAACGCCTTGTTGTGGAACCCAAAAAACATTATGACAATCACATAAACAATAGAATAATTTATATTTTAAAGAGATAACACGTGACAACAACTACTATAAATGTTTCAGGGTTCCACAACTACGGTACTATGAATAACAACAATACAATACAATAGCCATATAATAATTAACTCATGAGAAGTCATGTCTAGATAAATATAACAATAATATTTTACATACAACAATCAATATTATATCAAATCTCAGAGTAAAATAATATATACAAGGCATCTCATGTACATCATGAGTGAAATACAATGAGGAATGAGATGACAAAAAGAAGACGTCCATGCCACAAAATTTGCCAATGAACTAATCTTTGCAACCATTGTGCAATCTGGATCCAACCAAGAAAACCTGTCACAAATAAAATACCTGATGGGGAACCAATGGAGTTGTGGCGTATTCCTCCCAACCGTGTGGAGCTCGAAAGCCCATCCCTCGTGCTAGGAGACATAACAAGTCCTCATGTCAAACTGACCTCACAAAGAGTCAAATACAATTACAAGGTTGACTCACATGACAACTCAATAACTAGTCAAAGACAACAATATACTACAACTATAAAATACATACTCAAAACTCCATACTAAAAACTGCATACCCTCAGAGGAAACTCACAAAAGAAAGCTCACAAGGTGTACTAGGATAAGAGTGTCATCACATGTACAGGATAGGTTACCTTGGGTAGCCTTCCTAGGTTACCAGCCCTCTACTGGAGTTACCCTGGCAACCTCTTACGACTCCCAACCCCTATACATACTATGTAGTGGGTATGTGCAGGATCATGATGGGCCAAAAACTGGCGATATGTAAGCCATATGATGGCCCATGTGGCTGACGACTATTTTTTACCCAAAATTGATGAAACAACAAGGGTTTTTGGAGGAGATTCTCAGCTTTCCACCAATATAAATTATGCTTTACTTTGAATTTAATAAATAATTATTATTCATTTTCTATTAGAATTACGAATAAAGTCCTGATTGATAGGCTGATTGAATAACATTTATAACTTTCAAATGGTATCACATTTTTTGAATATGAAAGATGTGTCACCTTCTATGTTTCGCATACTATAGGATTAAAAAAAATAAAATGGAATTTCATGAATTTTTGACCAAGTTGAGGTGGTTAGACAAATGAGATTCTATATTTTTTAAAAGTTATAGTAAAAAATTCATAATTAATTATTTACATGGAAAAAAATTATAAAAAAATATGCATCACATTGGGACATGAGTCCTCTACTTATATCTAAAATCTTATAAAAAAATATTATCAGTTTATTGTGGTTAGGGTGGTCATATAGACACCTACTTCTTGTTTTTACCCTGAAATTTAAATACTACTACATTGAAATTTCAAATTTTCACCAAATAGATTTTAAAAAATAAAATAAAGGTCTAGTAGTTTAGAAACTACATTATATTATCTACCGATTCTATTTTTACATTTTTTTGAAATAATATAGATAACTTATTCAAATTTTTATGTCAAGTTGTCTAACTCTTATATTTTGTCTTTTTATTGCCACTTAAGGGCCTATTCTTTCCATGATGATCCTGCACATACCTTGGCCTTGAATCACTTCTCAAGAAGACGAAGTGTTCAAGTTACCATTCCAGGCCTTCTCAAATTTCTTTAACCTAAACGAGCGTTAAAAGCCAAGATGAGGTAAACTTTATCTTGCAAGGTTTATTAAACTACCCAAACCCCTACAACATGTTTTAATTATCACGTTTTAACATACTTCCGATAGGTTACCCTTGCAACCTCTTCTGGATCTGGCCCCTAACAGAAGCCACTCTTCCTAAGGTACAACTCCAAAAAAAGATTACAACAAGGAGGCAATAATACATGAACATGATCTTCATTAAACAAGGACCTATAACCAATTGATCCAATATATAACCAAAGTGGCAAAGCATTGAAAAAACCTCCACAAAAATGTACTTAACATAATGTAATACAACATCTACCCAAATAGTAATACCTAGACATAATGTGAGAGATCCACTTTTCCCACAAAGATCCAAACAAGGTAAAATGGAGCAAAGATCACATTGCCAATAGACAAACAACAAGTATGCCATATCTTCGTAACCATAACAAAACCTCTAGGAAACCATAAACCAAGACCCTTCGATAATCAAGAAAATAACACATAGGGAAAGCATCTTAATTAAAAATTAACGAATTTTTAAAATAAAATTCTAATTCGTACAAGAAAATTCCAAAGCTTTAACCATTGAACTAACAAACATACATAATCTCCTATCGACATTCTATTATCCAAATTCAATTAATGATTATATCATCAACAATAACATTTGTTCTAACTTTTAAAACTCGTTGATACAATCCATGATTTTAATATCTTTTTATAAAATACGTTATAAATTTCAGGACCAACATAGTTAATACAATTTAATCATTCTTACAAGATATCAACAAATCAAGAATATCAACCATAATACAAATTAACTAGAAATTACAAATAAATGTATTAATGGATCTATATTAGTGATTCTAATATAGATTACTATTATTTATATTGATTTATATTTTGAATAGAATTAGTATTAATTCAATTGACAATTTCAATTTACAATTTCAACATAAACATATAAAACACTTATTTGTTTATTGCATCCAATTCAGAGTAAAATTTACATTAAAATTTATCTATATAAAACTTAATTAGAATTAATGATAATAATCTAATCTAAGCCACTATTTCATATCTAATTTTGAACACAAGATAACTTAACAAAAGTTTATATTTAAAATCCATTTCTTAAGTTGACTAACTTCTGAACAATGATTTAAAAAGGAAAGTCTTATTTAAATCCTAACACCTATATTCTAAGTGTCAAATAAAAGATATAAACCTAAATCTTATCACAAATTTAAATCGGACGACCCAAAAGTGGGTGATATCAACTAAATGATACTGACGAGAGACTAAGCCATGAATATTAGTTATGGATCGCATAAGGAATGCAATCACCGCCAGGGAGAGGAAAAGATTCAATGTTTTCTCATTACTTAAGTTTGATAGCAGGTTAAGAAGAACTAGCGACTATAACATAGATAAAACCATGGGTGCAGATACAGACACTCATCAAATCAAAGGTTCCTCCATTGATGGCCAAATGAGGCAAGAGGCTTGGTGACCAAATCAATGATGGCTTATTTGTTTCTTTAATGAAACCTATGTAAATGGTAACTAAATTATTTATACCAGTTCATTGCCATACTTGTTAAACAATTCCCTATGAATGGATAATTGCTACTTCAAACTGACCATGCAAGAAATACCGATACCCGTAACTGATAAAATTATCTCAAGTAGATGATTTTCCAAATCAAATAAGCTATACAGTGCACACGTAAACTGAAAGACTCCTTTGAAAAGATGACTTGTTGTACCGAGTGCACCTTACAATGGATGTGCATGTTGAAAGACTCCTTCAAAAAGATGACTTGCTGCATCTCATAAACCATACAAGACTGCTACAGCCAAGTTCACTCTACTATCTTAAACAAAACCAGTGTTTACAAACTTCTACACACAAGCCTAAAGAAATCAATGGTCATACTACGGTCTACAATCTACAGAGAAGAAGATTTAATACCGGGTGGAATCTTTGAAAGCAATACACTATGGTTCTAGGGAAGATTAAGGCACGGCTACAAGGTTTGCAACATGCGTAGGAAGGAAACAAGGATAACATCCACCAAAAGGATTTGACCAAACCATAACTTAAAGTTAATGGTCACATGCATTAAGGAAATCAAGATGCTCAAATTTAGAGATATAGGCAGAGGAGAGGAGGAAGCATAACCATGAGTAGTCCATGCACAAGAGGAGTCTTAATTCCATACGATATCTACAAAAAGAGAATATGATGATGCAAAGATTTCCAGTAATCTTGAAATATAAACTTGGATAGGGACGGGCGTGCGAATAAACCAACATTCATAGTTTACCAGAATGGACTTAGCAAAGAAAATATAATTATATATACATACAAGCAAAGATAACCATGAACCCAAAACCCTGTGAATTTCTCCATGAATTTTATTTTCATAATTTTTTTCATTTCCTAAGCAGTCATGATATCATAGCAATTATTTTGATACTAACATGTTTCTATTTTTCTATGGTGTAAACAGGGATTGAAGATGAAATCTTCTCAACAATTTTACATGTTCATATCAAATAAACTTTGGAATTTAATCAAGAAAAGAACTTGAAAGAGTTTCCCTTAAAACAGAGGACGAACACAGCAAAACACCAAAGATTCAAACTTTTTACTTTCCACAAACAGAACACAGTCTTTAACAAAGTTTGCAGCTTCTTTGATCAATTCCTCCAAGCCAAAAAATTCTAGAAAATATCATTTTGAAAACAATTTTTCTGCTTCCTACCATTCGAATATCAAACTTGTCTATCCAAGAATGATCTTTTTCCAGATTATATCATTTTTTAATTATTCCTAAATCTCAACTTTAAATTTTGTTTGAGCATGCAACACATGCATTAAACTCAACAGACATAGTGGATTAACAAGATATTTCAACTTAAGATCATAACTCCAAGTTCTATTTTCGAAACGTAAAATAGAATAATGAATTTAAGTTACAATTAAATGCTCTTTTCGAAACAAGATATTTTAATATTTTAATTTGATCACATAACAAAATAAAAATAGCTTCTTTAATTTATTGAAATCATTAAATCAAATAAAGCAAAATTAATATTAAAATAAACATTATAATAATTTAAATTAACATAATATAAACATTACAGATTCAATTATTAACAAATGACGGCAAGCACGTGACAAATAGGTGACAAGACAATCTAAGGATGATGATATATACTCGTTATTTTTAGAACAAAGGCTAAGGATAGAGGGAAAGTCTATCTCCCATCCATAATTTCATTGTGCAATGGCACACTCAAACCTAACAAGCAGGTGGAGTCGATGCTTGTACCTGAAAGTTGGGTAACACTGCATGATTAATCAAACATGTATAAATATGAAAGCACACCGTGAAGAAGAGTAGCAACATAGCAAGGCACTCATTGATGAGTACTACTAAATCATCTTCTTCATTGACTGATGTAACATCTAACAAACATAAAATCATAATATGTAAAAGATAACAGCATAGGTAACCATCATAAATACCATCTCATGAAAGTAAACATCACATTAAATAATATAGTGTATCATCAAATGAGTTTCACAACCAGTCATGTAAATCATGACATAAAACATCGAAATAACATAATATCAAAGGTCTATTTACTAACTATGTAACAAAACAACTAAAATAAAAGAGTCATCATGAGGGTCACTACACGAAGTACAAGAATCACAGAGGAAAACACTAAGAGGTATAGCCGATTCACGGTCAAGGACAGGTGTAATTTTCTCCACAAGAAATGAAAAATTAACCAGAAGACTGTCACTCCACCAAGAGTATATAAGTATCCATATAGAACCAAAGAAACATAAGATGAAGATATGTATATACACCAGATATCAATACTTCCCAGGCATCACCGATTTGAAAGGGGAAAGTTAAGAGGCAAGAAGAAATGAAATTACCAAGAATGCATGCATTAAGCATGTGTGCAAACAACCAATACCTTATGTGTACTACCAATAAGAGACCCAAATCAGATGCATACTTTTTAATTCACACCAAAGACATGTGTCTGGTAAAGCAAAATTGGGATGGTGCATGCATAAGGTAAAAATATCTCTTGATACTGTTCATATAGGTACAAATCTGTTAGAAACCAAGATCACCTGCATGCAATAACTTGTTACATGCAAAAGACATTCAGAACAAAACAAGAAGTTCTGTAAACCTCAAAGTGAAAATGCATTATTGAGAATCAGTTATTACAAAGAGATCAATCCTTATGAAGGAGATCAAGAAACCCTAAAAGGGAAACCCTAAACAAAACCCTAGTGTGCACACTTAATAATTAATCAATTATTAATGCACCTAAGTTTAGCTTAAGCAACTAAAGGAATAAGTGACTTAATTAATTAACTAGTACTATATAATTAATTAGACATAATAACTTATTACTCTAACAAAATCAACTTAATACGGGTATATGATTGAATATTAAACATTCTCCAATAATAAAGGTTTTATTTAATCCTTGGACTGATAAAGGGAATTCAAACCATTTCCAATAAAGATTAAAGAAAAATGATAAAAAGATAAATTCCTGTAGATATTCGTTTCATAGATAATATTTTTCAAATCAATCAATTTTTTCTAACAATGTTCTTGTTTTCTTTGTAAATATAGATTTCAAACAAATTGACACAAAATTCAGCAACAAATCACATAAACTAACAAATCCTTTTTTTTCAACTAATTTTTTAAAGAAACAACATTACTAAGAGGAGAACTTGGTGATATTTTTCCAAAAACCGACGAGTGACGAAGCTAAGCAAAAATCTTCAAACCCAGTATCCCTTTTAATCTGAGCACAAACCTCTAGATTTTTAATCCTCCAACTTTTCAACCAAACATAGAAAATACAGAGAGAGAACTTTTCCAAAAACTTTCATGCAAAATAATTGTCCTCTAAAATTTTCATTCATTTCCAATTAAATCCAATTCCCCAACTCAACTTTCATTTGCATGTGAATAATCAATTAGTTCAACTTTTCTAACATCTTGTTCAAAATGAGATATTTTTGAAAATTCCTTTCATAACAACTTGTTCAATTTCGAAAACATCAAGATTGTGCATTCATATCAATTTCAACTAATTATCCTTCCACAAATAATATATTTTAATAATTCATAATTAATTCCTCAATATTCTAAAAATAACCTTAATTAAACAAGGAAATCAATCACTAATGATATCAATACCATTAAGTTAAATCATTTAATTAATCTAAACAAAAAATTATGAAACATGAAAACATAAGATGACATGAAAAACAACGAATAACACAACAAAACAAACAACAACAAGACAAATGGGTACAAAAATGATACTCTTTCTTTCCAGAACGATGGCTCATGACAAAAGACTAGAACTATCTCCCTTCAATGAATTCCATTGGGCCTTGACACGCTCAGACCTGACAAAGTAGGTGGAGTCAATTCCTGTACCTGAAAGTTGCATCAAACTACACGACCAACCATAGCAGCATATATATATATATATATATCAGACGACACACCATGAAGAAGAATCGTGGTGTAGTAGGGAACTCACAAATGAGTACTCCTACACTACCTCCTTCACTGAGCTGACATAAAACATAACATCTAACATCAATTACATCATAGTACCATCATTAACATTCAAGAATATTATATACACCATAATAATGTCATCTCACAAAAGTAAATAGAGGATCATAAGGTAAAGTGTATCATCAACTGAGTTTCACAACATAACATATAATCCATGACATAGTACATCAAAGTAACATAGTCTCAAAATCAACTAACGACTAAAAGAAACTCTAAAACAACTGAAGCAACAATGTCATCTAGAGGGTCACTACAAAAGAAAGCCTAGAAGCTTTAAATCCCATGTGTACTAGAGATTTTTCAAAAACATATTTGATCACATTTCTATTTTGTGCAAGAATTACTCTTGGTTCATGATGTAGAGAACTTTGAAAAAAATGAAAGAAGAAAAGGAAGAACAAGTTCTAGATATGTGCTACCCAACTTTTTTAAAGAATAAATAATTATTTAGATTCCATGCTACTCAAGAAAGGGAGACCAATTTGAAAAAAAATCAACACTATCCATGGCAACCACATGATATGAATCATCAATGGTTCCCACCTCAACACCCATGGGTAGGAAACCAACCATTACTTGAACAAAATGGTGATATTCAACACCTACAAAAAAAGAATTCAACAACAATTAATCCTTCTCCTAGGTGTCTAGAAAATACAGAGTTAATTTCTGCACAACAGGAGATAACATCTCTTAAAACAATAATAAAAGATCTACAAATGTGTGTCGAATATGGGGATGATGAAAGATTGCATATTTCTGCTGCAAATAGATCTGGACCTATGTATGAGGAAGGGACATTGATAGCACTATCTTTTATTCCTACAGTAAGTCACATAGAAATTAAGGAAAACCTAGATCAATTTTTAGCTTCCTCTCATGCATTTAATGGTGAGAATCATCTTGTAGCAGCCCCAAGTACAATAATGTATGCCTCTGATGGTAAGAATCGGTTCAAAGAAATTGAAAGGTATGTACCTTCTTGTCCAAACCAATATGAAAATGTCTCTCCATCCCTTGATCTTACGAAGAGAATGCTACCTGTAGAGTTAACAACAACAATTGAGGAATGTACATTTTTAAAAGAGGACACACCTATAGTAATTTTTTCTACCTCAATTAATGAGAAAGAACATACAAGTGTTGATAAGGAGCTGCAAAAAATAATAGTTTCCCTTGCAATAGTTTTTTCAACATTCATGGAGGAGACATATAAATCTAATAAAGATGAGCAACAATCTATAGTAGTTTTGGTTACATCTGTGACTATTCTTCACTCATTTCTTATTTAGGACTGGTAAAATTCTCTTAGAGATCAACTCACATCCACTAATATTTCACATTTTGGTGAGAAGAAACTTCCAACATATGAATTTGCACTCATTGATGAGAAAGGATCAATTGAAGAAGCTATCAAAATATCTTCTATGCCTTAGATTTCAAATAATATTATGGGTTTACAAGAAAAATTTGAGGCTAGGTATGTCGATAAACTTGCACAAGTTGACAAAAATAAATGGTTTGTAATTAAACACACTTACGAATTACAGGTATTAATTCTCATCCCTATTAAAAATGAGCATCTAAAAAGAAAGCACATGTATGAAGGAGAAAATTATGTAGCTATTAGAGGAGATATAGAACTCATGATAATCACTTCATTTGATAAAATAAATTGGTATGTCATTAAAGAATTCCTTTTAAGAAGCAATTATATTTTTACAACGATTATTATTATCGTTTTTGATAGAGGTAAACATGGTGTATTAAGTTGTAATACACTGTGTGAAAATAATAATTAACATGTAGAAAATGATTTTTTACATGGAAAAATAGGAGGAAAACATTTTTAAAAGAGGGAAAAAACAACATTTTGAGAACGGGAAAAATGTGGGAAAATTGCATAAATCTTCTTCAGCAATGAAGAATCTGAAGGCCGCGGAAGAAGGAAAATATGCTTGGATCTGCCCTGGGACCCCGCAAGGGGCACTTCCCCTTAACCCCGCTAGGGATTGCCACCCCCAGACCCCTGCTTTCAAATTTAAAAACAAAAGAAAAAATTGGTGGGGGAATCACATTGAAACAAAGTGGTGTTTTTATACCCCCTCTATCTAAATAATGCAACTTATCTTATCATTATCTTCCATTACCATTTCAATGTATATTTCTTATAATTCTATTGGATTAAAAGAGACAACATGTTTCTTCATAAAATGCTTCTAAATCTATTATGTATGGTGAATGGAAACAATCCCCATACTATTAGGAATGAAAAAAGTGAATGATCACAACAACCATAATACCCATCATTACCATCTTCATTACTATCTTACTTAATTCCACCCCATTGATGGTCAAATTGACATAACAACATGCAGACAAGATGTGATCACCTTACTTCTCCTGAAAAAGACAAACAATCATTAAATCAATCACCTTTGAAGGTCCTAGATGTTGGATCACAATGTACTACTTTGTTGAGTGGTCAATGAGTCTGTAATGTTCAAGGGGCTTGCTGGTTATTGATATTTTTGGTTACTGCAAGATCAAACTTCTATCTAAACCTACTCTAATCGGGGTATAAAAAAAGGGAAAAAGGATAGATTAGGGACACAAGAGAGAAAATAATGTTGATTCATTTTGTTAACTAGACTTGTTACTCTTCAAGGAATTCCTAAACTAGAACTGCAAAACAAATCAACTTTTAATCAATACAAAGTTCAACATTCATTCACAGTGCAAACTTTAATAGTAGATCGCAAATCACAATTTGAACAAAAAAAAGATAAAACTTCATTCCTCGAAGAATTCAAAATCAAATGATTAACACAAAAAATATCATTCCAGAGAACAAATTAAAGTAGGTTTAAATCTAGTTTCTTCTACTATTGCAAAACAGATAAACAACATTTACAAATCTGGCAAGCTTCACCAGTGCACAAAACCAATGGCTTTGAGTTAACTCAGCTAAACTAAGAAAATTAGAAAAATGTATCATCTATCCTACTGCTAAATTCTAATCAACTCTAAAACAAAATGTCTAACTCACTTTCCTAAATTTATAACCCCTTCAAATGATCTCCATTTGACCATTAATAACTTAGATAATTCCATAATTTCTACTAAAATAGTTCATCAAAAGTTGCATCTTTTCTTCTGCATAAGTTTTCTATAAACATGTTTTTTTGTTTTCAGCTTCTATTTGATTTGGGTTGACTTCAGTTCACAATTACAATTTTTCAATTTTAGCTTTGAGTCCTTCATCTTGTAGGATGTAGATTAGCATCATTTCCATAAATTGCTCCAAGTAGGGACCACAAAGCGTCCAATTCTCTACAGTTTGATGATTCTTTTTAGAAAATCAATCCTTTTTGTGTGTCAAATTTGTAAATCATCATGTTGCAATCCATTATCTTTTCCAATCCACAAAAGTACCTGAAAATTAAAATGCACTTTAATTAATCAATAAAATTAATCTACTTATTAATTAATTTCAAAAATCAATCAATTTAAAAATATTTAAATTGAGCATGAATATAATAAATTCTAAATTTTCTCAATTAAAATAATAAGTAAATCCACTTTCAAAATCAATGTTATGGGTACATGCGCAAGATCATGATGGGCCAAAAAGTAGCAATATGTAAGTGATATGATGGCCCATGTGGCTGCAGATTTTTTTTTAACCCAAAATTGATGAAACAAAAAGGGTTTTTAAAGGAGATTATCAACTTTCCACCAATATAAATTATGCTTTACTTTGAATTTAATAAATAATTATTATTCATTTTCTATTTGAATTACGACTAAAGCCTGGATTGATAGGCTGATTGAAAATCATCTATAACTTTCAAATGGTATCACATTTTTTGAATTTGAAACTTGCATCACATTCTATGCTTCGCATACTATAGGATTAAAAAAAGAATCAATTTCATGAAGTTTTGACCAAGTTAAGGTGGTTAGACAAACAAGTTTTTATATTTTTAAAAAAATTTAATAGAAATTTAATAATTAATTATTTACTTGAAAAAAAATTACAAAAAAATTTGCATCACATCGGGACATGAGTCCTCTACTTAGATCTAAAATATTATAAAAAAATATTATCATTTTATTGTGGTTAGGGTGGTCAGACAGACACCTATTTCTTATTTTTTCCCTGAAATTTAAGTACAACTACATTGAAATTTCAAATTTTCACCAAATAATTTTTTTAAAATAAACCTAGTTGTTTAGAAACTAAATTCAATTTTCTACACATTCTATTCTTACATATTTTTGAAATAATATCGATAACTTATTCAAATTTTTACGTCAAATTGCCTAACTCTGATTTTCTAAATTTTTATCGCCACTTAAGGGCGTATTTTTCCATGATGATCCTGCACATACCCTTATGTTAAACCGATAAAATAAAACAACATTAAAAGTAATGTTGCATGGATTTAGAATTCTGACATCATTTGATTCCTCAAATTCAGAAAGACACCTGCACATTAAAGCGAATGGGTATGTGCAGGATCATGATGGGCCAAAAAGTGGCGATATGTAAGTGATATGATGGCCCATGTGGTTGACAACTTTTTTTTTACCCAAAATTGATGAAATGAAATAGGTTTCTAAAGGAGATTCTTAGTTTTCCACCAATATAAATTATTCTTTACTTTGAATTTAATAAATAACTATTATTTATTTTCTATTTGAATTATAACTAAAGTCTTGATTGATAGGTTGATTGAAAAACATTTATAGCTTTCACAGAGTATCACATTTTTTTAAACTGAAACATGTGAGATATTCTATGCTTCACATACTATAGGATTAAAAAATAAATAAATTCATAAAGTTTTGACCAAGTTAAGGTGGTCAGACATACAAGTTTTTATATTTTTAAAAAGTTGTAATAAAAAATTCATAACTAATTATTTACTTGGAAAAGAATTATAAAATAATATGCATCACATCGGGACGTGAGTCCTCTACTTATATCTAAAATATTATAAAAAATATTATCATTTTATTGTGGTTAGGGTGGTCAGATAAACACCTACTTCTTCTTTTTTTTCCCTAAAATTTAAGTACTACTACATTGAAATTTCAAATTTTCACCAAATATAATTATTTCTTTTATAAATTTACCTAGTAGTTTAGAAACTACATTACATTTTCTACAGATTTTATTCTTACATAATTTGGAAATAATATAGATAACTTATTCAAATTTCTACGTCAAGTTGTCTAACTCTGATTTTCTGAATTTTCATTGCCACTTAAGGGCCTATTTTTTCCATGATGATCCTACACATACCTGAATACATAATTAATCAATTGAATTAATGATTTTAAAATAAAATAATTAATTCAACAACTAATTAATTATCTTTATGGATGAATGGATTAATCATGTTTTGTGCACATATTCTATAAATATTGCATCCATAAAATTATATTAAATTACCGTTGCAAAGGAAATCAAAAGGAAATGTGAATGACACTGAATCTCAACAATAGTTGTGTCCTATGGCCTATCAACATAAGTGTTTTGTCTGTAAATGGCAGTGGCACTGTGAATATCCTCTATACTTGACCTTCCATGTCTTAATGGAACCATCTAGATATCCATTGTATAGCTTTTTTTAAATTTTTCATTGGACATGCTTCAGGGGCCTTAATGGGACTAGTTCTTGAAGAAAAGCTATTAAATTTATGTGATGAATCTGAAGCAAGTTATATAAAAGCAGTTGTCAACCATGTTGTTCGGTCATTTGGTAATAAAAGTTGTTTCTCAACCTTAGAAAGAGTTCTAAGCTCTGAAAAATAGTCATATCCAAGTGCTCCAATACCATCAATTTCCTTTATATGTGAATTCCTTCCAAGACTTTTAGCTAAACATGAAAGACCCTATTCACAAGGGTGAGACTAATTCAAAAAATGACAATTCTTGGCTACTACAAATACTCTAGCACATGAAGTTTTAGTTGTTCCATGAGGACCATAGAACACATAAATTCAGAAAAAATTTCCCTTTCACTACAACATTGATAAGAGCCCGAGTTACCAAAATATTTATTGTCGATATTTTTCGCATCGTGCCCTTGTGTATGCTTCCTGATTTGCACGTGTGGAGAGATGGCATTTTTAAAAAATTTCAAAGCTCTCTCTTTTTTCAATCTGTGCCTCATTGCAACATTGCATTCTAAGAGACCACATTTTTGTCGAGGCATTCTGTCATACAATTCTCAGCCTTGTTTATGCTTCTCCATTTTTTGTGATCGTTCTGCAATCATGGAATTCCATGAGATGACATCGGTTTTATTTTTCCTTCCACAACCTTTCTCTCAAATTGACATTTTGTATGCAATGTCTCTTCATTTTCTTGAACGTTTCTGAAGCCCGTTCGATGAATGCACTTTGTACACACCCTTTGCAATCATTTGATTCCATACACTGAATCCCCCTTTAATTTATCAAAGGCTCAGTACAAAACCTTTCAAAAAATCCATGTTTGTACATATCTTGCAATATTGTGTTCCATGGAATGATGTTTCTTTTAAGGCTTGTTCCTCGAGGGATTCGATCAAACAATTCACCAACCACACCTATATATATGCTTCATTTTGCATGTAAATTTAATGGGTAATTGCAACTACAATATTTGAAGAATTTTTAATAAATCATCTATGACTGTTCAACAGTCCTCATATTTCAAGAGAACACGCTTCTATTGAGGCATTCTTAAACAGTCCATGGCTTCTATTTGTGCTTAGATGTCTAATCTCTTCCAAAGCATTTGCAATGGTCATGATGATGTTGTTTAAGGCTTTGGAATTTGGCTTTTTAACTACCAATTGCATTTTCTCAGAGTTTTTTGAGGAATTAGGTCAAAAAATTCATAGTCATGCTTATGCTTCCACATTTAACATGCATGTCTAGCGAGGCAGTTGGAACCTCAACATTTTGACCAAAACCCACTTTCATTGCTACGTTTTTTATGGATGTCCATACACTATGTCCTAAATCTCTCACTTAAGAGAAGAAATTGGTGGAGGTTGTGGAATATGGCCTTACACCATAGGATTCACTTGTTTAGAATTTTTGAATTCTTTTCATGAAGTCCATTTTGGGCATATCTTGCAATAGTTTTATGGAATGACACCATATCATGCTTATTCGTCACTATCTAAAGCATGTCACAAACAACTCCCACACCTTGTCAAACAATTTTATGCTTTATGTGCTTCACTTCGATGAAACTCCATGAGGTTGTGTATTCTTGAGGGGAATTTTATCAAACAGTCAATTTGCCTTGTCTATGCTTGCCCATTTTGCATCTATGTATCTGAATTTTGCATTTTTTGTCCACAAGGCAATTGCAATATCATATATCATTAATGTGCCCTTTGATTCAGTGAAATACTATCTCTCTGAGGTGTTTTCCTCAAACATATAGTGCTCTCTTCCTATGTTTCAACTTTGGCAAGTATTGATGATGCTTCCACATTTCTTTGCAGCGTTTTGTAAACCAGTTCATAGTGCCTTGCTAGGAGAGTGGATCAACGAAGGTCTTGAGACGAACGTAGACCAAGGCCCATTTTAGTGCACAATTCCAAAAATATTCCCAAACCCAAAATCTAACAAAAGAAGTTGTGTGGGTTTGGGAATCAAGATTGAACCAAAACATGTACATTTTTTAGTTTTTGAACTGAGTTCCCTCCCGAACTCGAATTCGAAAAGAAGATTTATTAATTTGTTTCCAAACCCCTTATGTGTGTGTGGAAATTTCGGAAGCTGAAAATTATTTTCGTGCAGTTGGGGACTCTTTTATTATTATTTTTTAAAAAACCTTTGCATTTTTAATGTTTTCTATTTTTTTATTTTGTTTTTCTATTTTTTTATTTTATTTGATTTTTAGAGTTTTAAATCTTTTAAAATTAAAAGATTTATTTTATTTTCTTTAAGATTCTTTTTGATTTTATGATTTTTTTGAACAAATATTTTTAAATAAAAATTCATTTATTTAAAATTTAAAAGATCAATTATTATTTTACATTTATTTAAATTTTAAAATCTTTTAAAAATTATTTATTCTTAAATTTTAACTTTATGAATATTTTTAAATTAAAAGATTTACTTTTACTTAAAATTTTAAAATAATTTTATTTTATTTTTTGTATTTTGGATTTTCTTTTGTTTTGGTTTTTGTGTTTTTCATTTTTTGGGTTTTGTGTTTTTCTTTTTTTTGGGGATTTTGAGACTCTAAAAATAGGACGGTTGACGCAAAAATGACACGAGGAAACAAGGAAGAAGACAGACAAATGGGACAACAAAAATGATCAAAAAGAAAAAAAGACGAGGATAAAAATCAAATGACGCAACAAAAAGATGAGGATCAAAATGAGGAATTGGCGAGGCACCTGAATCCAAACAACACCCAAAGGAAAAGTGGGGAACAAGATCAAGAATGAACATGAACCATGAACCTTCAAAAGTGCAAGGTGTTGATTCCAGTCCGAAACCTGAACCTGAAAGACAGACACACAATGGACACGAAGATCAGAATCTAGTTGGAACCAAGAACAAGAACCTTCTGAAGAGGTTCAAGGTTTCAGTTATAGTTCAAAGTCTAATTTTGACACAAATAAGGAAAAGGAAAAAGAGCAGAGATCGGATTCAGAACAACACCTACAACCTGGACACTCTCTCAAGGACAAGTTCAGGTTTCATTCTAAAATCTAAGCTCGACAAAGGAAAAACAAGCAAGGTTCGGGGGTTGTGAACACCTCTGGGACAAGACCAAAATGACAACAAACATAAAACGAGAGACAAAAACCGAAAGAAAGCAAAGAGGGGAAAGAAAAAATGAGAACACAAACCAGCAAAAGGAAAGAAAACAAAGGGGATCCCCAACTTTTCCAAGAAAAAGTTAGGGCGTGGATGTAGGGCATAACAAATGGCAACTCAGTTGGGAAAATTCTCTAAGAATTTTAAAACACGTAACCCTCCAAATACCTAAAATCTCTGGTTTATGCTCATTAAAGACAATCTAAGAAGTGCAAACACAATGAAAACTAAAACATCACAAAGATCTGAGATGAATCTCAAATTTTTTTATGTGTGCAAATAATTCATTCCCCTCCATAAGCATTGTTGTGATCAAAGTGGAATAGACTCTACCTAAGCTACGCAGTTTTGAGTTACATCATTGATGTGTAATGATATCCTGGGCATAGCTCTACTTCTTGATAGGCATCTATAGCCTAGACAAAGATACCCATTGTTCTCTCTAAGAATTTCTCTACTGCCAGCTAGGTGTCCATAGCCTCGATAGAGATACTCAAATTACCCTTGCTGATTGAGTTCATTTTTAGATTTCTTTTATTTCCTCTTTTTCTCAGGTGTTGATTCTTTTGAACTATAACTTTTGGTTTCCCTCAGTCCTCAAGCAGTGAAGCTTAAGTAACAAGTTGAGAACCATAGTGGACATCATGAAAGAAATGTAACCCTTTAGATTTTTCACTTGGAATAGAGCTACCCCACTCGATGTAAACTAATTGATGGATTTCTTAAGATGTGTAGAGCGTGATAGACTTTCAAAAACTCCCCAAAATTGCATAATATACCAAGTCCTAATCCGTGCTAACATTCCCCAGCTTGAAATGGATGAAGGTAAATCAAATTTTTCAAAGCAACTAATTGATTAAGTTTTTGAAAATAAAAACAACAAACACTCAACAAATTCACCTTTAACTTGCATACAACAACATAAATTCCACTATCAATGAGAGGAACCCTCAGAGAAAGACAAAACAAATGAACAAGGAAAGAGAGGAGTAGAAGAAAAGAACACACAAACATAATGAACTAGTGAAACCAAACAAAAAATGAGAACAAAAATCAGAAAACATGAACAAAAGAAAATAAACAAACCCAAAAACAAAAACAAGAGATCCCAAAAAAAAGGAAAAACAACAGAACGAAAGAAAAGAAACGAAAAAAAAAAGAACCAACTAAACTAAAAACTAACACTAACCAATCCTAATCCTAAAATAACTCCAAAAGTGAGCACTATAAACATAAAACTGTGAAAGTTTGAACATGAACTTGACTAATTTTTCATTATGAGTAGAAATATTAACTTACTAGGTACAGTTCTGAACCTAGCAAATTTATCTTTATACTTAGAAATGTAAAGTTCATATGCAATGAATTCATTCTGAGGGTATAGATTTTGAAATAATAATAGTTGTGGGTTCTCAACCTTGTCACAATTTACCAACAAACACATTTTATTGTCCCCAATGTCATAATCAAACTAAAAATCATTAAAACACATGGGGTAATGAAAAGAAGCCACCTATTTTAGAAGATCTTCAATTGTTGATGTAGATTCTTGCTGTACGATTTCCTTCTCACAAGGTCTCAACTCATGGAACACCACTCCATTCCGCTCTAGTACATACATTTCAATATAAAGGGCATCCATTAGTGATATGTCATTAACGTTCAAGACATCCAAACCTTGTTCAAATTTTTTATGCATATCCTTATCACAATCAACACTAGGCTCAAACAACAAACTAGTTCATTTGAATTCACAAGGATTATCAACCTTAATCATGTTTCCTAAAGAACATGCATCACTAATTAAATGGTCAGCTTCCTCAACCTTTAAATGAATTTTCTCAACATCTTCCTTACCTAACTTGGCAATCTCTTGTGACAGCAAGAGATCAAAACAACTTACCTCAAGATGTGAACCAAAAGGAAGAACCGTACATGGATCACCTGAAGTGAGATTTTTTTGTAGCTTGAATATGGATGTATCAAAAAATTTGTATTCCACTCAGATGCGGAGTCCTAGATCAGCTCGATCTCCTCAGACGGATTGAGAAACAAATCATCCTCGTTATCATCTTTTAAAGTTTGTAAACCAACCTCCTCTTCAGATGAAGCAATTCTTTCAGCACTCTCTTCAAATATGTCACCCACTAGAGTTTGCAAATTAGCATCCACCTCATTTCCATTAATTTCAAAGATAATGATACACGGTGAACAAGGATTTTCTTCGAACAAGTCATTTGAATGCACAAAGTCAAAGCTAGGAAAACACTTTCTCAGTTCATGTTCCTCCATACCATCAACAAGAAAATGCAATTCATCATCAGGTTTACCACTGTTAAGGTAAAATTTAGTATTGTATGATAAACGAGGATCTTCTTCAAACAAATCATTTGAATAAACAAAATTAAAACCAAAAATATATCCCCTCATTTCATTCTCTTCATCATGCTGGAGTGATTCAATTTCTGAGGCAGCCCCTTGATAATCAACTTGACCTTCCTCTATTTCATTCATCTAAATCTCATCATGCATTCCTTACTGCAATAAAATAGTAAGCTCATCCATGTCAATATTTTGATTAGCATTCAAATCCAATCTCTTTTCCTGACATGTATAAATCCGGTCTAATCGATCATCGGGTAGTACTTGGTGAATTTGTACATCTACTTGACCTTCTTCTTTTTAAGAGTCATTTTGGCATTCAAATCCTTGTCCTTGACCATGAGATTCATGTGCAATATCATCTAGAATTATTTTGTTGTTTGTTTCAATATGTTCATCCTTCAAATCAGCAATGTCGTTTTCCCGTGTTAACTTGTCACATGGTGTTTCTTCCTTATCCACCATCATGAAAGAATCTATGAACGCGTCGATAAACTCATTTTCCCTATCGAGCAGATCTGCACAAGGTAGAGAAGCTTCATCAATTGTTGAATCCATCTTGATGCAAGTATCAAGGTTCTTAGATGATGGGGAAGATCTCAATATGTTCTCACAGCTACCCTCATCGTTTCGAATGGATTCATTATCATTTTCATGTGTGATAATTGTTTCATCTCCCTCATCAAGTAGATACATACTCCAGGGATCTTTCATGAGTATTTCTTCAACAACAATCAACTGTCTAAAATATAATTCCATCCTTCCTAAGAAAACATGGCAATCGATATGGGAATGTTGTTTTTTTGGATGTATCCTACATCTATTTGGTCTAGCGATTTCTGATAGCTTCAGATCTCCCAATTCTTCCAATTTATCCCTTACTCAATTTTGCATACGTGGGATATCTAGCCAACATGAACCATGCCCTTTTGTCAATCCCTAATCACATTGATTCTCATCATTGTCAGAAGATTTTTTTAAAGCGCTAAAATATATTAATGATTTCTGATGACAACAGTCTTGTGTTGATACTTCATCTCTTTCAATATTGTCATTAGTATTAACATTTCCAACAAAATTAGATTGTAGCTTGATATCTCCATTATGCTTCAAATTTAAATCTGTTTCATGTTCTTTGTCAAACAAAACATCAAAATGATATATTTTCCCATCAAATCTTTCATTTACAATTTCATTATGATGTAATGGATTATGTGTTGGAGTATGACCAAAAAGAGATGATATAGTCACAACTTCATTGGAAGGTAGAATACTTACCTCTACCATTGGCTTTTACAAAGCCTAACTTTTCATGTGGGTAGGTATTATGGGTAAGCCAATGCAAAGATGTGAAGGGTGGTAGTTTTCAAGTACAAGATCATTATAGTTCTTACTTTGATTATGCATGTTTCTAACATCTTGTCCAGATTGTGTGAACAAGATATCTTTTCTAAATGCATCCCATAAGGTGGTAACTTCACCACAACATTTAATTCTTGCTACAAATAAAGTATTCAAACCCCAATAATAATGCTCTTTTACCACATTATCATTGATAACCAAATCTGAATCTGCAACTCACTTACACATGAGAAGGAAGCTATGATTAAACTGCATAATTGATTCATTTGGTGCTCTTTTCATGGCTACAAATTGAATTGATGGGTTTTTCATATGTGCATAAGGATCAAATCGATCTAAGAATAAGACTTCCAACTTCATCCATGAACAAATAATATTTAGGGAAATATTATCATACCATTGATGTGGTATACCTTGAAGTGTTTTGACAAATATTCTATAAGTAATATCTTCATATCAAACTCTGAGAAAAGTTAATAAATCCCTATAAATCTTAAAATGATTTGAACCTTTTTGTCCAATGTCATAAAATAAAGGAAGCCTGTTATACATGTGAGGTGTAATTTCATGAATAATCTCATAGATATACAAAGGAATGTCCATCAGAGTTGGGTTTTCCAAGACCTAACCCACTCCCATATGACAAACCAAAATTTCTCAAGTGCCCTCCTTCTAGCACCAATTTTGTTGATGGTCAAATTGGCACAACAATATGCAGGCAAGATGTAATCACCTTACCACTTCTGAAAAAGATGAATGATTGTTAAATCAATCACCCTCCAAGGTCCTAGATGTTGGGTCACAATTTACTGTTTTGTTGAGCGATCAATGAGGTTGTAATGTTCAAGGGGCATGCTAGTTATTGACCTTTTTGGTTAATGCAAGATTGAACTTCTATCTTATTTCCTTTTTATACCCCAATTAGAGTAGGTTTAGATAGAAATTCAATCATTTAGTAACCAGAAATCTCGATAACTAGGAAGCCCCTTGAACATTACAACCTCATTGATTGCTCAACAAAACACTACGTTGTGACCCAATATCTAGGACCTTGGAAGGTGACCGATTTAATGGTCATTTGTCTTTTTCAGGAGAGGTAAGGTGATTACAGCTTTCCTACATGTTGTTGTGTCAATTTGACCATCAACACACCCACTCTATGTCAATTTTTCCTATACAAACATAAATTTTAATAGCCTATGACATTCATCCATTTTTTTATCAAGTATTTGTTCATATTATAACTTTACCATTTTTTTAATGCATAAACTAGCTATTAATGGTGGAGTTATTAAATGGATAGTATTACACAAATTTAACATTGATATACTTGATATACTTGATAGGTTTCTTATTTTGGTGACCCAACACTTTTTCACTAAGTACTAGTTGGTGACACACATCCAAAGACTCATTTTGTTGGCCTTGCTAGCTGTATGGTGAACAAGACATTTCCTTTGTGCTTTTATTTTGAAGATCACATGGGAATTATTGCACAAAATTTTCACCATTTATGGGTATAACTTATTTTCTACACCATCCTTAATGCTAAATCATGAGGAGGACAACATGCAAATCAGTGTCTGAGAACCATAATTCTTGGTTGCATCTTTACAAGCCACACATCTAGAGAGAACTTGGAGACATGAAAAAGGAACTTGAACATATTCTTTCACTTCATCAAAAGGATTCATTCATCCACCTATCTAAAGCTGCATGGACATTTTGGATAAGTTGGGATACTACCATTGGTCTCCCACTATGCAACCTTATCTTTGTAAGATTCTATTGTAAGTAATTCTTTCAAGTGATTGGGAATGTATTCTAATGTTCTCCAAGAAGCTTTCTATTATAGTGGAATGAGATCAATGAGATTTAGATCATTTGTAGAAATAGTGCTTTTGTTCTAGATTGTGATCCATTTATTACTGGTCATCATTTCAAGTACTACAAGCAAGTGGTTTCAACAATGACTTTTATTGAAGGGATCCAGATGAAACTTTAGGATTTGATGATAACATTTGATCATCCATATGAGAGTTTCCCTCTCTTTTTTCATTATATGTAGGGTATTTGAAACATAAAAAAATGAAAAAAATGAAAAAAGAAAGAGAAAAAAAAATGAATTCTAACAATGAAAACCTTCAAGCATTGTTAGACAACTACAGTTTGAAAACAAATTTCTGGCAGATTGTAGTTGAATAAAATTCTTAGTGGTGAAAATTGTTTTCATAGTACCAGTATGTGGTAAGTGATTGAAAATTGGCTTGCCAATGGTCACTTGTCGTTATCAAAATTGAAAAGGAAAAAAATGAAAAAAATAAAAATTATTTGTGTTCTTTCTATGGGCTAATACTTTTCAGGTATACTTATATTTTTCCATGGTTAGTTTACTTTCTTTGAGTGCCTCTAGCACCTCATGTTTCTCATTGGCATGGATGTACTCTACTTTGTCATGGTCAACATACCTTTTCTCACCTATAACATGAGTTACACATTCGGTTGAGGTGTTAGCAGAAGTGAAGATAAACTCCTACCATTAGTATGATCCATAATGCTTCATTGTGAGGGTGATATTTCATGTGCAGTAATACTTGTTAGAGATTCAGAGTTGTTGAGTTAATTTGGCTACCAGACCTTGGAATACATGGGCATGCAAGTTGGTAAAGTGATCTATTTTATTTTTTATTATTTTATCTTTTAACTCGATAAATATTTCTTATTGTATTAATCATATAATAAGCACTCACACCAACCCTCTTCTTGTTTCCTGAGGATGGTCAACCCTTTAAGTTGGAAGGGGGGGCGTTGTCATCCTTATTACCTATATTTTCACCCATCATTTCCTTTTGCTTCTCCCGTCATAATCATAATAATTCATATTATTTATCATTTCACCTATTTCACATATCTCGTGGATATGGATATTTTTTTTTTATGATACCTCTTATATATAGCATTTCCAACAAATAATGCTATAGAAAATGAAAAAAGAAGAACAAGTTGAAAAATAAAAAATGAAAAAATACAAATTTGGAGGGGAAATGAATATTGAAAAAGAAAGACAATGAAAAGAAAAATTGAAAACTAGCAAATCCATGTAGCCTGCTAAGAAGAAGAGTAATATAAAATTAAAAGAAAATATGAGCTATAATAGTCAAGGGTGAAGAAGGCACAAATCTAAAGGTTTCCAATATAAATCAACACCTCTCTGAAATTAAAGATTGCACAAGGACGTGCAATATGCTAAGTTGGGGGGAATGATGAGTGTCATTTATGCTCCATTTTATACCATATTTAATACTTTTTCCTATACCATTTAACTCATTTTCGTATTCCATTTTTGTACATTGTCATACCATTTACCAACTTTTTCTACTTATGGTTAAATATAAATAAGCAATATTTAATTTAGTTTTTAGATAAAATAAGTGAATAATAATTGTAATATTGTATTTACTAGTGTTTGCAACTATTATGTTAATATAAAATATCTTGCAACAAGTTGATTAAAGTAGAGGAATGTAGACTTCTTGTCACCCTCTTGTTCTTGTCACTTTTTGGTTCCTGTCCCTTGTGGGCACACATATTCGCAAATTAATCACACCCATATAATTATTTTCTCATAAAATACTTTGGTTATTTAGTTATAACCATTTATTATTCAGTTTTGATGAGAATGTCTTCATGTTGAAAATGATATTCTATATTGATGATTGTAAACATGAGCTAAATAAGCTCCTACAATTTAGGGTGAGTTGTTTCAAAAAATCAAACAGCTACATATCAGCCAAAAAATAGTGGAAAGGTGGCATAAAAATAGGGAACGAATTGCACTCATATTTCTTATAAATATGAGCTATATGAAAATAGATATACATGTAGACTTTGTATTATTTTTTATAAATAAAAGAGCATATTCACTTGACTCAACCAATGTAAAGGAATTTAATTCAGCACCAGGAAGACTGAGGAGGAAGGGTTCCCCCTTCTTGGAATGCTTGGTGATTTTTTAGATGTTGTGGTGAGTGTGTTTGTTTCCAGCACTATGTTTATTTTCAGCAGCGAGTTTATTTTCAGCAGTGTGTTTATTTTTGTTATCTTGTGAATCTATTTAATGATTATTAGTTATTGGTTATAATTCTATCATGGGATCTAATGATTATCTATGTTAATGATTGATTACAATTGTCAGTTCATTTTCTAGAATTATTTTTGTTGTTATTTCTATTGTAGTCTTTATTGAAGAAATATTGCAATACTACCATAGTCACAGAAGAAAAACATAAACATTAACTTAATTTTCAATTTAGGTAGTTTAGGAATGCATTTTCATCCCAACTCACCTCATGAATCACAACCCTTGTGCATATAGCCATGACATCTTTCAAAATTTTACACCCCAGATTGACACTTAGACCAAGTAGAGTCTTATTATTAAATATTAAATTCTTATTATTATTTACCCCAATTTTGGCCTATCAATACCCTAAATATCCCTATTATTTTACCTTCATCTCTAAGTTCCAAATCCAAACTACCTGGATCCTAATAATGGTGTTACTTATATTCTTCTCTCAAAAATCTATGTCAACATGGGTAGGTGATGTGAGGTTCAAATGGTAAGGGGATTGATAAATGATAAAGAATTAAAGAGATCTCTAGATGTAGTTGGATTGAAGGTCATGAAATAGTGTGTTATTTTATTAAGAAGATAGATCGCATCTAGAAACACATGAGATCTATGCAAAGTTGGAGAGATTATCTTGGAAGATGAAGGCAACATGGCATTCTCCATATTCAAGATACTTACTTAGTGATGTGGAAAAGGAGGGAAAGTAATTATTCTCTGTCATTATAGTGAAAAGTTAGAAATTTATTTTGGTTTGTTGGATAAACTCTTAGAACCTTCTATATGTGTTGATTGTCACATGATAAAAAAACTTCTCCAATATTGTTGTGTGAGAAATTGTTGTGAGACATGCTAACTATTTCTATCATTTTAAATAGGAATAATGTTCTTGTGGATATTACTGGTGACACTAATTGAAGTGATTTGAAAATAGGTTTCACTAAAATAATGTGAACCATATAACACCTATACTAATAAGGAAGGAGTAAGGTTTTATTTTCAGTTTCTAAAAATTAAAAGGTTGGTTTTGTTTTGGTTTTTAAATTTTGACTATCTAGACTATGATGTTGGCTTCGTAAAATTAGAGGCATAGAGTGAAAATACACTATTAGATATTTGTCAAAAACTTATTTTATGATAACATAGAAATTTAGTTGAATTGTTTTCATAAACCCACCCTAGGTAATTATTGAGTTCTTTTTGTCTTTTTCTACGTTTCTACATGGCCTTTCTCTTGAGTTTTTTTTTTTTTCCTTTGTATATTTTTTCCAAATTCTCTTTTGTCAATGAGGATTCTCCTATTCTACATTTTCTTTTTTTATATTTGATTCCTACATTGTCTAACACTTTCTCATCTACTTTAGTTACTCATTAGCACTTTAGCATCACAAGATATATTTAGACTAGACCATTATTCACTTTTTGATCATGGTGCCAACACATTATTATAGAGCTATTAAATTTGGGACAACTAGAAATATCAAGTGATTTATCACCACAAAAATCGCATAGAATTTCCTCCTTTTTATATTTCATGCATTAGCATAATGTCCAATTTTACCATACTTATAACATTTTGACCTTTTGGTATTTTCTCTTTCTTTAACATACCTCTATCATTAATCTGGTAGCCTCCCCTACTACTTCCTTCTCAATATTTATCATGGTAACACATGGAGGGTCTTGCATTTTAAATTGGTGGTACCACACAGTCTATATTGTAAAGTGGCCTTAGACTTTCTCTCAATCAGTATTCCCACTATCCATGTACCAAATAAATATTCAATGCTCTTATAGCTAAACCCTATGATCTTTCCATACCCATATCCAAAAAATGATTCCCTATTCATTCCATGAACCTTTGGTTCCTATTCATCTTCTTCATGAAGTAACATTGGACACCTATTTGTGTTATGTGTGTACCACTTTATATTTTATAGTATATACAGACTAAATTTTTAAGGGATCTCTTAAGTTCCTCTCTTGGCATGGTAGCCCTCTCGGTGCCTTTGATTATCAAACATTTATTCCTTATATGTTCTTCCCTACTATAATTTTTAGACCAAATTTTACTTCTTCTAGGTGTATAAAATTTCATAACCTTATCACCTTTCATTATAATTTCGTACTTCAGCACTATATTTTCATAGTATAATTTTAAATTATCAATTTCATCATTTCCTAATATATAATTCTCCCATATCTTTGACTAGGATTCTATTATAGCAATAAATTCTACTACATCCTTATACAAAGATGAAATTTTCTCATCTAATTTTCTATAATGTGAGGGGATAACTCTAAAATGAACCATCCAATTCATTTCTCTTTTGTGAAGGTTTCTTCTAGTTTTATAACCGCACTTTTAAATCATTATTCATAATATTTTAATGATTCCTTCTAGTTTTTGTCATCTTCCATATTTTATTTATGTTTTTTGTTCATACCTTAGGTGAATAGAAATTTGTCAAAAATAACTCACTCAATTATTTCCATGTTATATCATACTCAAGGTATTCTTTAATACACCATCTCGGGACCTCATCATTGAGGTTCTCCACAAAATCATATAACTGGTTCTAGTCATCATTAATGCCAACCCAACTCAAATGAAA
Source organism: Sequoiadendron giganteum (assembly GCA_007115665.2). Classification (NCBI taxonomy): domain Eukaryota; kingdom Viridiplantae; phylum Streptophyta; class Pinopsida; order Cupressales; family Cupressaceae; genus Sequoiadendron; species Sequoiadendron giganteum. Next base: position 104,399,702 of record CM021105.1, on the reverse strand, counting down.
ATCTAGGGTAAAGAGATTTTTGCTAGCATCCTTGGTGTATTTAACAAAATAGGGAGCTTAAGATCATATGTGCATCCATATTTGGAGGATGTAAACCTGTTCTTCATTTATTTTGCATAGTGAGGGATTATCCTTTCCTCCAATCTATTCTATACTCTCAGATATTTTTCTCTCTTTATCATGGGTTCTTTTTTTAAGTTTCACTCCTTTTCTACTTGACCAAATACCTTTCTCTACTATTGACTCTAGGAAATTGAACATCTAAGAACTTATTTTGTAACATCTATCATAAATATCATACAAAACTGCTTCTTGATCTTTCTTTCTCTAACCCAATAAAAGACTACTACTTATATGGACTCTTTATAAACTCTTCTTGATTTTGAGAAAATGGGAGGTGACTCTTTGTCCATGAGGTTCATCTCCTCATAGTGTCTCTTTAGCTTGGGGAATGTGTTGGTTGAAAACACACCATGAGAAATTGGTTTATCTTTAATTTTCTTTGAGTTTTTTTCTTCCTCAACCTAGGAATTTCTCATATCTATTATCTCCAAATTTTCCTTGGAAATCTCTAAATTTTAGGTGACTTATTTAATCCTATTGCTAATATCTCCTCTTCTTCACCAAATAACAACTTCTCTACTTCCTCTTCTTCCCCACAGCAACCACATTTATAGTATCCCTACAAATAAGGTCAAACTTCTCTAAATTCATTGTTTCCTTATATTCTTTCAATTGCCTTATCATTTTAACTAGATTTTTCTCTATAGTTTTAATTTAGGTTATAAACCACTTTATTTCTTTAATATTCATGAATACCATGTTCATTAAGGATCTAACTATCTCAATACTAGAGTTTTATTAATTGTATCCCTCTTGATACACTCTCTTGATGCTTCTCACATGGAATAGTGTACACAATACAAATGACATAATGTACATTTAGAGAAGAGGATTCACTACTCCCAAGTCTCTAGGACACAAGAGAGCCTAAAGGGAGTGAATTTCCCCTAACTACCTCGAATTTAAATGAAAGGAGAAATATGAAAGAGATTGCAAAAACGTATTAAAAGAAGTGCTTTGAGAATGATAATAGATAGATAGCTTCAAAGATTGAAAGAATAGACCAATGAGATTTTTGAGATAGAAGTCCAGAAGCTCTCTACCAAAAGGTGACAACATGGGATCAGGATGTTAGCATGACATGCTATAGTGCTAGAGACACACTAGCATCCTGTATAGATAGAGTTATAAACCCTCAAACAAAACCCAAAGGATCTACTTCACTACTCAAAATTTGAGGTCTATTTAACCTACCGATTTAACAGAAAGCAAGCATGTAGGTAAATTGTGTAGGGTGAAAATTATGGAATCCCTTTTACAGATTACAAAACTTTAATTTCAGCCACATTTATTGTGAGATAAAATATCTCCTCTCAGAAAGGGGAGGCATCCTTCTTACTTCTTACCAGAACTGAAAGTAAACTATTCTAAACTTTACAATTTATGTACACTACATCAATCATATGGGGGTGTGTTACATTCATGATTATCTCTTCTTTTAGGGATTATGTTTACAATATTCCACAGTTTTTATTTCTTGATGTGATACAACTTTAAATAAAACCTAAGAAGTGATTTCAAAAACTTCTAACTTGTCAAAGCATAGTCTATGAGCACTAGTATAATAAAATTATGTAAATAGAATGCTTACAGAGTTACAAATTTGTTTTGTAGTCTTCAATGATGAATTCCATAATAAAGTAACTAGTGATGTAAATGAAGCACAAAGTATTCAATATACTTCACGAACAGATCCATGAATAACATGAACAACTTCAAGCATAAAGTTTTGAATATCATTCACCAATATTATCACCAATTAAAAAATTCCAAGAAAAAGGGATAGCACAAAGTCTACGTAAATTAACTTGAAAGCCTTCCAATCTCAATTAATAAAATATTGGTAATCCAATTGAATAATGAGATAAACTAATGTGAAAGACATAAGAACATTAGCAATCAATGAAATTGATCCAACACAAATTTTGGTATGAAATTTATCCTTATTTATTGATTGAAAATAGTATCACAATATGAACTCAAAGTCTCAAAAATTGCTTCACAAATGAGAAACACTTCGTTGCAATAGACAAAAGGTAAATAATACAATAGAGCTCTATCTTATTTATAGGTGAGAGCTATGAGCTATTATAGGAAAAAACCCTAACTAACTTTTGACTTATTCAAACATGACATCCATGATTATAGGAGGAAATCTTTGTTTTTAGATGTAATTGCATGACACAAAAATACATGTAAAAATGCCACACCTATTTACATAAAGCATGATAAAAGCATGAAAATTAACTATCTCTAGAAATATAAAAAGATTTATGGTTCCTTTCTTTGTGCTTTGAAATATTCATACTTCTTTAAAATCTCTCGCATTACTATCTCGTCTGGTCCAAACGTGTAATGAATAATAGTGTGAACCTTCATGAAAAACTTCTTTGCAAAAGAACAAACCTTCTTTAACCTATCTAGATGTGCTTTGAGATTTTCCAAGGTCAATTGTACATCACACAAAGTGTCCATTAAGCTGAGTAGTGTGAGATTTCATGTGTTGGATTCCTAGATGTAGTGAGTAGGTGTTTCTAATAATTCAAATAGACTACATAGGTGTTGGAGCAATTTTGGTGGATTTTATGAAGCATTGAGATCATTTTCTTTGTGTGACATTTCTTCTCTATCTTCTTTTTATATTCCAATAGTGATCCTTGGTTGTGAACCTTTCTAGACAATGTGTCTTATTATAATAGTGATCCCTTGTAAGCAATTTTACAATTACTTATATTGTGAGCTAACCCTCACCATGGTTTTTTCCTCCCTGGGTTTTCCATATAAAATTGGTGTTCTCTTGTGCATGGTGTTAGAGTTGTTTCAGTTTCTATTATTTTATTTTCATGTTAATTTAAGGGTTTAATGAATGCATGTGGATTTTAATGTTAATGATGGTTTTTGATGTTTTGATAAGATACAATTGATTCACCCCCCTTAGTTGTCTTGTTCATTCAACATAGCTTGTGTTTGGAATTCCCCTTCACAAATTTCAAAGACTTAACTAATAGCTAAATAGATAAATTTGCAAATATTTAAGCTCTTTTGCAATTCATTCATTCAATTTTTGTTAACAAAGTAAAGTTAGAAGGATATATTCCAACACAACTGAGGAAAGAGATATTTTTATCGCATAAGTACAACTATGGTGATTATTAGATCATTATTTTACTTCACATCCAATAAATAAATTCTTTGTTGATTTAAATCAACACTATTTCAAAAAATAGATAATTTCTTATAAGACATTGTGTATCATTTTAATTTTCCATTTATCTCTATTTTTTTTAAGTATGTTGATCAAAGGAATGGTCAAAATTCACATCAATACATGGCCATAAAAATCTTTCTATTTAGAAAAAATAGACCAATAATAGTTTCCAATATGGGTGATCCCACAAAGCTGGTTTACAATTTCTGAGAGGAACTGATTTTTGCTGAAATCACATATATTTAGAAAATATAATGATTTAAGCCTTTAAAAGTTCCATTTTAAGGATTCCAATCGAAGAGGGTTTGATCAAACCACCTTAGATCAAACCCCTTGGATAAAACCTCGCTAGTTTTAAACCATACCTATAAATGAGTCTCCTTTACACCTATCAAAATACTGATTAAAAAATCACTTTTGATTTACCTTTTGGGGGATCAAATGAATTCATTTAAAATTTATTTGAAATGATTATGGTAGTCCTAAAAATGAGCTATCCCATGAATATAATTTTAATATGTTTTGGTTTTATTATGTATGCATTTTTTAAGTTTTATTAAACATAGGTTTTTCACCGAAAATCAAGCTCTTTGTTTTGCACATGTGGAAAAATAGAAAATTATCAAAATAATTTAAAAAAATATATGTTCATGCTGGGTATTGATGTCCTTGATCCATTAAAAAGAAAATTGAATTTTGATACATACAAATAAAGTCATGTTGTATACAGTCCACCTATGTTTGAATTGCAATTGGTTTGACTTCGAAACTCTATTAAGGAAAAAATATTCAATAAAAACTATGAGACCAGATGAAAGTGCTAGATATCATAGATACAAATATAAATTCAAAAAAAAAAGAATTTTATCCTTCATACAAAAAAATTTATGCTGTATACAGTGAGCGTCACTTTTTAAAAATGTTGTTTTCTGAAAAAAACTAATTTTCGTGGGAGATGGAAAAAGAAGTGCAATCTTATTCCAAAATTTTTGAAAAAAATATTTTTAGAATCTTTAAGACAAAATTTGATGAGACTCTAGTTTGCATCATCTTTAAATTCTTCACGGTTTAGCCGCTATAGGTGCCCGAATCTGAAGATTTAGTTAAAAATAATAATTTCAGTGTCCAATTTGGATAAAAATTGTAAATCACTATTGTGGGATCACTCATATATAACACATGTGAAATTGTCATAAAAATCACTCAATAGTGCTACCTACACCGCCTTACCTACTTCTTTTTGCATGGGCATGGATTCACATGTCATGCAGATATAAGCACTGCCAAACTCTACAAGAATGGGCACTAGAGTAGGCAAGTGCTAGAATTAAGAAGTGTCAAGAAAATAGAGATTTTATGGGAAACAAGAAGAATTGAGAACTTAAACAATAAAAATTTAAAAGTAAAAACACAATTTCAAAGTCGTATCCATCCCCTAGTACACCTCCTAGAAATGCCTAGAAAAACAACTTTAGAAACATTGTCTTTCCTATATAAACCTTCTTGTTTACTTCAAGACCTTCAAAGTTACATCCACCCAAGATTATTTTCTCTTAATATTACTACTCTCATGTAAAAAACTTGTACCAAATATCACAAGGCCAAATAGATGAATGCTTTTGTCATCTTACACAACCAAACTGGTGTTAATTCATAGACTTAACAAATAAATTTTCCCCTATTTCCTCGATCACAACAGTTTGAGGTACTAGATTCATCATAGCCAATATAGCCTTTCAAGCCTATACAAAAGTAAATCTTCATTCATGTAGACTTTACGCTTGATCTTTGTGTTTTTTCTGCTAGCTAAACTTCATCGAATCCGATATCTCTTTTGTTTTTTATGAATGGATGACATTTCTCTTATGTCTTATATCACTTATCCAACATTGCATGCCATTGATTATCAAATTTAGTTCAACTAATTGTATTAGATAAGGAACACCTTCAATATAAGTATTTTTACTTGAAAGAAAGATACAAGAAATGGTCAATATTAGATAGTATAAGTATATGTGCATACATATGTATATGTATACATATACATATAAATATAATTTTGATAATAATTTATTTTGGTTTCCCATCTATCTGTGGGTGTAATTATGTTACATTGACCATTTCTTGTAGATTTAACCATCAAATTGCACATGCAATTATTTAAGATTTTCTTTCAAGTAAAGATATTTATATTATAAATAAATTCGTATTTAATGAAAATATGTTGAGAGATATCTTTCTCGATGCATCTCTTTTAATTAATTTCTCACATATAAAAAATAAAGTAGGCATCTCAACAAGGATATTTCTTGATGTATTTTATATAAATTATTAGATATTTATATATCCTAGTAGCATTTGTGGTGCAACATGGAAGACATTAAATGAATTAGTGTTACGGTTATAGCTAGAGTTAGGATTAAGTTATCATTGGGGATAGGGCTAGGGTTAAGGTTAGGATTAAAGGGTTACCAATAGAATTAAGGTTTAGGGTTATGGTTTTGATTAGAAATTGAATTAGGGGTAAGTTTGGGTTTAGTGTTAATATTAGAGATGGAACAAGGGTTAGAGTTACAATTAGAGTTAGGGTTGGCGATAGGGCTAGAGTTAAGATTAGGATTAAGATTAAGGTTAGAGATATAATTACAGTTAGGATTAGGGATAAAGTTAGAGTTTGGTTTAAGATTAGGGTTATAGTTTCAGTTGGATAAGGAATTAGGGTTAAGTTTGGAGTTGTAATTTTCTCTATTGAAATAAGGGGTCTTTTAGGGTCATTTCTAATAATGGTTGATGTGCTAGCAAGTTAAAATTTATTGATTTGTTTGATATTAAATATTGAATATTAATATGAAAAATAACGTTGGAAAACTTAGAGAACCTCAAATTAATTTATTATTCAAATACTTGAAATTTTTTTGAAAAAAATTAACAAATCTAGATAATATCGATTAATATGTTCTTTGAATAAGGGATAATGATGCCTAGATGGTGAAATGGTAGACACATGATACTGGAAATCACACAAAAATAAGAAAAATTGTGGGTAGTCCATCAAACTTCTCTGACAATCCTACTCAGTACCACGTGAAAAGTAAATAAATTGTATCCTCCCTCTGATAGTAATAAATCCCACTATCTTGAAAGAAGACGTGCTTAAATCTCAAGCAAAAGATGCATTGAGTTGTTAAATGTTGATCTTCACTCTTTTTATCAGAAGATGACTTCCCTGCCAGTTCACTCATCTTTATCTGACCAAGTGAAATTTTACCCACTTTACTTAGTATCATCCCTTTCAAATCGAATTTTTTTGATAGGGCCTAAGGAAATTGGATGATCGTATTTGGCTAGAATTTTAGAAATAGATTGTTATTAACCTTTAATAAGAATATCTCTTAAATTTTTGTTGAGATAGTAGAAAATTTTGTCTCGCAAAGAACCCAAGTATACACCTTTAGCTAAAAAATCATACCTTGAGATGAAAATAACCTTAGGTCTCTTGACTGATCAAGCAAGCCAAAGAACATAGATGAGAAGGCACATTATGATAAAAAAGCCTCATAAGTTTTTATATGACCAAGTAGAGGATCCTAACCCTCAAGAGTATAAATTGTGAAAGATGATAAAAGGTAATACAAAGATAACCAACAACCAAACAACAATAGTCATCAAAATATCATCAAGACTAGCCAAATTGAAACAAATCAATTTCGAAGGGACCCTTGAACACTATTAAACTAGGTTTTATAGGGACCTTGAACCCTATTTGACTAAGAATTATACTATAGATTACAAGGCTACAACAAATAAATCGCTCAAAAAAAAACTTTCTAAGCTAGTAAAACAACATTCCAAATGATGCAGACAAACAAATTCACCCATCTTAACTCTCCACCTCTATAGGAGAAGAAAAGGAAAAAACACATCAAAGGGTAATAGGAGTCCCCTTTCATAAATTCCATGCCTCTCCTAAAAAATTGAACTCGAGCTAGATAGGAGCAAACTCCACCTCAATAGGAGTTGCAAGAGAGATAGTCGTTTGGAGAACAATAAAACTACATAACACATCCCCACCTCAATAGAAGATATCTTGCCCTCAATAAGAGAAAAAAACTATGAATATTGGAGGAGATAAAATAAACCAACATCAAGGGCAGCCTTAGTCCCCTTTAGCAAAAAGAATATTTAGGTCTACAAAAAAGTCATTTAGTGTAACCCAACCAACAAAAAATAGATAAAAACAAGGACAATCGCCACTTCCTTGATCACCTTCAACAAGGATACTAATATACCAACACCTCCAAGAAGTAACCCCAAAGGTAGAGGACCACCTACAACAGATAGAAAACTAACCCCTTCAATGACAGAGGCAACACCATCCACAAGGAGTTCAAACTAGCTCCATTTAAGATCAAGAGAAACTAGGTCTTCATATTAGACTTTGAGAGAACCTTAGTTAATAGAAACACATCATTAACAAGGGAAAAAAAATATCCCTTAAACATCTTGATAGATCCCCATCCAATGGATAGACCAAAAAGATGGGACACAAAAGCCCCAAAGTAGTAACTCCCATCTACCAACAAAAAACAACCCCATCTTAATGGGAGAAGTGGGAGAGGGAGTCAATTAGAGTAGGAGACTCTTAGCCTCATCCACAATTGTCACCTCTGCCTCAAAAGGAGGGATCTCCACCTCAATAGGAGCCACAATCTATGAATGCAAGATAATAGGAAACACACCAAAAGCTACTGCAATAGGAACTCCCTTTAATTTTGAGCATACCTAGGATGGAAGGAAAAAATTTAAGCAAAGTACAGCTGACAAAAATAGGGGACATGAAGCCCTGCAAAATCTAAAAAATATAGGACATTGTAAGAAACTATCTTGAGACATAAGTACATCTCACACTTAAACAGTTCGCAACAACACAACAATAGATGACACAAAAGGAGCACAATAAAAGAGATTCTTTCCACAAAGAGATCGAGACCACAATCACTCCAATAACAACCAGCAATAAGCACCCCAAAACAAAGTAGGATAAATCCCACTCATTGTGCCAATAGGGGAGTACCTCAAGCAAAGGAACCCACACCAACTAAAGTTCTCCAAAGTTGACCACAAATCCAATTCCCTTAGATCCAACAAAAAAAGGGCCATAATAAAGGTCTTGGCAATAAAGCTCCCCAAAAACCAAGTCACTCCAAGAACATCCCCTTCATAGGTACCCAATAGAAGCCACACTAGAAACTCGACTAGAGTGGCAACCAAAATCCCATCTGCATTTGCATCCTCATCTTCGCCTCCATCCTCATCAACAAAATTCAAACGGCCATGGCCGCTCCTCTTCCCGCCCACCACTCACTCCATTTCCATGGATTATGTGATGTTATGAGTGATAGTGATTTATTTAACCAACAAATCAATAATTTTTTATTTATTTAATCATAATTTAAACATTAATAATATTATTATCTACCTTAGTAATGTTATTATTAATTCACCAACAATTATTTCTGAATGATAATAGTATTATTATTTAATACATTAATAATAATATTATTATTTGATTATGTCTTAAGCCTTAACAATATTGTTTATTGATTTTATTTAATCAATAAACCAATAATAATAAAATTATTATTTATTTGACAATTCAAGCATTAATAATAACATAATATTTGTTTATTTACTCAAACAATAAAATAATCATATAATTATTAAATTGAGAGTCAAGCATTAGAGATGATAACATTATTATTCAATCAATTTGCATATTTACTAATCATATATATATATATATACAATTATATGACCATATATGTATATACAATATAAGCATATATATGAGCATATATGTATACTATTATATAAATACAATTATATGAGCATATATATATATATACAATATAAGTACATTACTAAATTTCCTCATTTCTACACAACAATTTTTGATGTATTAATTATATCTCATTAATTTTATCTCCTCAATAGTTGAATTTTTTTTATATTTACTAACACTTGCATCATAAGGATGTGCAAGGGTTACACTGATAGAAAACTATATAAGTTAATATGTTAGAGTAAAACTGTATATGTGCATAGAAGATACATTAATTTAATTTATAATATATTTGTATAGAATAATATTTTTTATGTATACAATTTTGAAATGCAATCTTGACTTTAGGTCAATGATTTTTCAAGCTATCATTTATCTTTGTAAATTTTGCTTCATACTTTAAGTGGTATGTTTTTTTGGTTAACAACCTAGTAATTTTACACTAAGATTGTGATGGAGGTGCAGTAGTTATGTTGATTGTAATTTATATAAAATTTATAAATTTGAAAGTAGCATCGGGTAAATAGAGAGGCCAAGAATTTAATAAAACATCTTTAGAAAATATTTATTAACAACATTAATATAAGATAAAGTCAAAAAATTAAAGAGATATATATGAACAAATATTGGAAAAGGATTATTAGTGGATTATAACTATCATATAACATTCAAAATTAAATCATTAATAAGTAATCATTATTTTCTTTTGTAGCTAGAGGTTTGGGTTCAAGTTCATAGGGGTGTTTGTTTTCCTAACAAAGAGGCAAGTGTTTATTAAGTTTCATGTAGCATTTAATTGAATATAAGAAAATAAATTGACTCTTAATCTCAATTTATATTCCACGGTAAGAGACACAATTTCTCTATAGAAGGATATAGGAGTTAGAGGAAGAAATAAACAAAGATGATCTTAAGCTTTATTCACATGATGTAAACGATTTTTCTTTGAACATAGCATTGTATGGATTTTTGAGCTATAGTGGTAATTTCCCTATAAAATAAATAAATATGAGATTGAGCTCTATTCACATGTTGTAAAAAACTTCTTTGAGCACAATACATTCTACTACTCAATATTTTCAATTGCAATTAAATTATATTTAAACCATTGAATTGGCATTTTCTCAAGTTATCATAAAAATTGGTAGAAATCAAATCTTTACAATAAGAATACTGTGAAATTTTACAAAATAAAAGGAAATAATAAAAAAATATTCAAACAAACTCCAAGGAGGTTTGCTTAAAAAATGAAGTAGAGTGAAAGTGAGAAACCAGTGATAAGGGGAACACAAATGAGGGAAAGAGATGAGGTAGATTTCCATATTGAAATTTCTTACTGGGCAAGAGAAACATGAAATACCTTGATGAGAATGGAACATGCAACCCAACCAATGAATGAGAACATTAAAATTGTAATTCCAAGTGATAAATTTTAGAACATACAGGGATCATTTCTTATCATGCTTGGAAGGTCATCCAAGTACGATTTTTCTACTACTTCTTTACCACATAAATTAAAAATTCCACGCCATGACTTGAAGTCATTTGACAATCAATTACAAATCAAGGAAAGGAAAAACAAGAAAGCATTATAAAGCATACATGTGGTTGAAGAGTGACAAAGAACCAAATTTGGACTATATATATTCATTGTAGTCTTCATTATGTGATCAAAGGAATGTTATAAATCTATCAAATTTTAATAAATTAAAGTATAAATACAAAAATAAATTTTAAAATTGTCAAAATAATCTTAACTCAACCAAAGATTTTGAAAGAATGTAAGATTTCTATAAACATGAAAGAAAGAAAAATCTTGAACACATTTATTAATGTATGCATGTAGTTTAAAATGTAGCACTGAAAAAAGTATATGTTGTTGGCAGTAAAGAAGTCTGTATAAATAGCTTTTTATTCTTAATTCAATTCAACTTTATTTACAATAAAGAGGGTCTATTGCACATTAAGAATAATTTCTTGTAAGATTTTTAAAAAACACATGAAAAGGACTCCACAAATTTGATGATCTATCCTCCACATTCAACTTTGAAAGCATATCACCTAACATACATATAACACTACAAAATAATAATATTTGTGATCAGTTTGTTACATAAAAGCATATCATCTAGCTACATATAACACTACAAAATAATATTATTTGTAGTAAGTTTGTAACAAACATAAGAACTTTTTTATTATGTTGGGACAGATAATAATACTAATGAAATATATTATGTAACAAGGGTTGCATTACAACTGGAGTCCCTGCCAAATGTGATAATTTTTTTAACCATATTTATGGATGTATTTAAGTGGTCATGTTTTAGAAGGTGTGGTTGTATGAATAAGAATATTTATATATTCTTTATTTCTTAAGATAAAATAGTTTATAGATCAGACTAGGGTGATCCCACAATACTGATTTACAATTTTTGGGCAAACTGACACTGAACTATTTTTTTTGTAACTAAATCTTCACTTTCGAGCTCCTATAGTGGCTAAACCGTGAGGAATTTGAAGATGATGCAAACTAGTGATTTGTGAAGTTTTTTCTATAGATTCTAAATATATATTTTTTAAAAATTTTGGAATCAAATTGCACTTTTGTTTTCATCTCCTTCGAAAACTAGTTTTTATTAGTAAACGACATTTTTAAGGAGTAATGCTCACTGTATACAACATAAAAAAATTTGTATGAAGGATAAAATTTTAATTTTTTTGAATTTAGATTTGTAACTATGATATCTAACTAGTTCATTTGGTTTCATAGTGTTTTATTAAATATTTTTTCCTTAATCAAATTTCAAATTCAAACGAATTACGATTCAGACATAGGACTATATACGACATAACATTTTTTGTATGTATCAAAATTCAAAAAAAAAATTAATTGGTCAAGGACATCAATACCCAGCTTGAACATATTTTTCAAATTTTTTTTTTGATAATATACTATTTTTCCACATGTGCAGAACAAAGAGCTTGATTTTCAGTGAAAAACCTACATTCACAAGAAATAAAAAATAAATATAATAATCAAATTTAATTTAATTAAAATTATACTTTTTTGGAAGCTTATAACAAGGACTACATACTTACAAAAAAAAATTTAAATGAACTCATTTGATCCCCCAAAAGGTAAATCAAAAGTGGTTTTTTATCAATATTTTCATAATTGCAAAGGACACTCTTTTATAGGTATGGTTTAAAACTAGTGGGGTTTTATCCAAGGGGGCTTGGTATAAGGTGGTTTGATCAAATCCTCTTCAATTGAAATCATTTAAATGGAACTTTTCAAGGCTTAAATCATTATATTTTCTAAAAATATGTGATTTCAGCAAAAATCAGGATCTCCTAGAGAGTGTAAACCACTATTGTGGTAGCACCCACTAATCAAATTCTACTAATGGTAATTTCTTTAGGTGTACAACTTCTTATAACTAAGCAAGCACTATAATAATAAAAACCATAATACAATTGTTGCAAGTATGAAGGTGTTGTCATTAATGTCAAAAATCTTGTGTCACCATTGATGATAGTTGTGCAGTTGTTGAGAAGAGATTGTTTCTTTGATTAGTTGCATTATGTTGTCATCAGTTAATTTGTTGATGTTCATCTCTTATGTTTCTTTTATAAGATTCTATTTATGGTTTATATGTCAAGGATATTGAGAAAATTGATAATATAAGGAAATCGGGTGTTGTAGAGGTGTTCTAGTTTTGCTTCACATTTCTTATGGGTTGAAGATTTTCTTATGTGGTTTGGATATGTTGGATAAAGATGTTAAGAGTTTCTGTTGACCTAATTTGAATTTGTACATTTGAGGTGCATTTCCGACCTTGGAAAGCGTTTCATGGTTGAGGATGGTATAATAAGTATGAGTTGAATTGATGAAAGAGGTTAAAATAGATGAAAAATGTGAAGTGTGATGCGAGTGATGTAAAATTGAGTAGATGAGTGTGAACTTTCAAGTGTTGAACTACTACCGAATGCAGTGAACAAAAGGTTTTTGCAATAATTCAAATAGATTGTGAAGGTGTTGGAGCAATTGTGGTGGATTTTTTGTTGCATTGAGATCATGTTCTTTATGCAACATTTCTTCTCTATCTTCTTTTCCATTCCAACAATGAGCCTTAGTTGTGAGACTTTTTGGACAATGTGTCTTATTTTGGCAGTGAGCCCTTGTAACTAGTTATGTAATTACTTACAATGTGAGTTAATTCTCATCGTGGTTTTCCTTTCTTGAGTTTTTCACATAAGACTAAGGAATTAAGACTTATTGAATGGAATCCCTTAATTGTCTTTCTAATACCATGATTTTAATCACTCATGTGCCTATCTGTAAGACCCCATTTCATGTGTGATTGATATAACCCTAGTTGTTATATGTTTCCTTGAATAGATGGTGAGATGTGATATGGGTGATAAATAGTGTGGTTATGTGGCAATATTCTAGTATTTCATTTTGAAATTTTGTTTAATTAACATTTCCATGAATGTGTTAGGCATGTATGTAAATCGGGGAATGCAATTGAAATGTTAAATTGAATTTTTGTAAGGTCAAATCTTTGGATATTCAACTAGCAAACAAATATGATGTATGATTGTTGCTAATGATTTCATTGGTAATGTGCAGGAAAGTGAGGGTACTAGTACGAGAAGGCAAAACCAATGAAAGAAAATGGAAAGACATCCCCTTGTGGTTATGTATTTGATTTCTTTTTGGGCTTGGGAGGAAATAGAGTTGATGTGTTGATAGACTAAGGTGTGAGGGTGGATATTAAAGGGCTAATCTATTTATTTGTTTTTTGAGGATGTTTAATTGTGTCATGTGAGGTGTAAGTGGGGGTTAGGGTTTAGGAACCCTTATCCAAGTGTGAAACTCGTATAGATTCTTGTGTGGATTTTAAAAAAGGATTATTGAGTCAATTTCCTCGGTTTTTGAACAAGAATAGACCCCTAGGAGCTATACCTATGGGTTGGGAACCTTTTTGAAATGTGAACTTGTCCTTGGAGTGTGAAAAGACCCCTCAAAAGTCCACATTTATGAATGTGACGAATTTTGAGGAGAGGATGGGTTGGAAATATGGAGGGGTTGTCCAAGTGCATTTATTTTATTTGAGAAGGAAAAGACCCTCATTTATGAAGAAAATTACATCCCACACATCCCCATCCAAGAGTTGCAAGTTGAAACTTCTATATATTTTGAGGGAGAAGAATGAGTGGGGTGCTACCCACTTCTCCTTTTGGAGAACTTTGGTATAGATTGGAGAGAAGAGAAGAAGAGGAGAGGAGTCTCTATCTTAGAATATGGTGCTCAAGATGGTTTAGCTTGGAGAGTAAAGGATGATGGAAGAGCTCAATCCCATCATCTAAACAAAAAGATAAGTTTTCCCTACCTTCCTCATCCTTGTTTACTCTATTGTAGGATGATAAGATGTTGGGTGGATCTTGTTGAATATGGGGAGTGGAGAGTCTATATGTATGAAATTTAATGTCGTGTTGTCTTGATCTTGTTGGTAAAATTTGAGAAAACTCCATCTATCATCTTGGAGTTAATAGATTTCTTGCTCGGGGGTATGGCTAGAGCCCATGAGGCTCCATGACGCCATTATGGTAGGGTGGAGAGCAAGCATTAGTTATTTGTGTGTTTTAATTGCATTCCTAGGTATTGTTTAAATTGAAAGAGCATTCCTTATTCATTTGTGTGCATTCATTATATTTTACCAATGTTGTAATGTTAAAAGTTGTTATTTTGTTTTAGAAGAAAAATATGGAAAGAGAAAAAGTATGGAATTGTGGCATGTATGTGTATTTAATTTTTGAGTATTGTGGTAACAATGAAAGTTTACCATTTCGTTATAATGAAGATAATAATAAATAAATAAAATGGAAGAGGGTAGGCTCTTACTCATTGGCTTATTTTTCTTCATTTCATTTCTATACATTGGTTGTAATATTGGAAGCTTAGATATTACCTTGTATCTCATTGCGATGAAGAGAGTAAGTACTCTATAAGAGTGTAAAAAGGAAGAATTAATCATATTTGTAGTGATAATACCATGACTGTGTAGCAGAAAATAAAATAAAAATGGCTATCTTCTCATTTCAGCCCATTTCGTAACTATATCTGTTGTATTAGAGTTCCTTTCAATAAAAAAAAAAAATAATACAAAAAGAATTGGCTTGGATGGATAAAAGCATTATCGTTGGCTGTACGCATGTTGGTCTGATTAAAAATGATATATCGGTATTAAACAACTCTGTGATAATATTGGTTGAGGCTGGGTACTATAGTCCACATTACAGCTTCAAAATATATATATCTAGGCTAGACCTTGTAGCAGACTATTTTATCTATAGCATTAAATTTAACACCTTATAACACGACCAACCTACATGTTAGAATGAATGGCAACCACTTCACAACTGAGCCACAATATTTGATTTGTACAAAAATCCATACTTATATTCATTCATAACACGCCCTCATTGGGGTGGCTGCAAATCATCTTTCGAAATTTCACGTCCTTCCAGATCTGCAGTCTAAGGAAGAGTAGGGAAGAAAGCCATATTCATCAAGAAGAACGCCACAACTAAACAATACAATCTGGTCTGAGGAAAGAGGGATGAGAGTTTCTTCTAATAAGGAAGAAGAAAATAGCGTTCAGTAAGGGCACGATAAGGATATCAAGCCAATCCTTCATTGCTATTGTTTCTTTCCCTTTCTATCGTAGATCGATTGGTCTTGAGCGACCCCTCCTGCAGACCAAAGTGCAACAATATTTCATCTCCTTCAAACACCTCTTAGCGGCTATCCTTGACCTTTGCCAACTCTTTCTTCTCTTGAAACTATTTTTTGTTGCACAGAGTCGTTCATTCCACAACGCATCATTGGTTAGTGACCAGCAAGAATATTGAGTTTCGAGCCATTACTTTAATCAAGATTACCGTAGAGAGGAAGCGGTAGCATAGAAGATTTGGTAAAAAGGGGAAGATAATGGAAATCGTTCCTGGCGCCAGACTTGTATACTCGGTTTTTATTCCCTCTATTATTGAAGGTTTTCCGTAGGAATAGGAATTAGGAATCAATTTTTTTTTCTTAAGGGAAAGTCGACCAGTTGGCTCGTAATTAATTCAAGGACCTCGATCCTCTTGGTTAGTGTGTTTCAAATTGAGGCAGAATCTGATTAATTAATATGCAGCTGTGTCAAATCGCATTTCCTTATTGTCGTGTTGTAAAAAGGATTCAAAATCATGTTGAATGTATGAATACCATATTAGCTAGTTGGCCTGATTATGACTACACTTGCAGACTTGATGTGACCATTTGGGAAGCGTATCAAAGTTGCTAAAGGCGCTAGAATGACTAGTCTTTTGGTACAGATCATCCTAGCCCAAGTGTAGGCAAGGCCTTCATCGCCATCAAGCAAGTAGGGAGGTAAGTGACTGGAGGAAATGCTGTGCTACCACTTGAGCGCCGTATTTTTAGCGAGCCCTCTCTATCCTTAAAGAGTTTCCAGTCACTTGGTGAGAGACTTTAAGTGAAGTGGTTATTTCTTGTTGTGGACGATGCTTGCAAGCTGTATAACATAGATGAATGCATTGTAGTTGGTTGCGTGCAAATAGCGTCTTAATGACTATTGAAGCTATCCCTTGAACCGATGCCTGTAAACAATATTAAAATTGCATTCCAGCGGGTTATTGAAGGCGTCCCTGCCACTTCCGTAGAATTAATTCTCATACTGTTATCCCATGGCAGCGTGCTGGCAAGTAGAAGGTTAAATCATATAATTAATATCTTGATTCGATGGGGAGTTGAGAAGTTAATTCAGAGGAATCATTGGCTGGGCACTTTCAGTGAGTTGTCACCCTAGCAATTACCACAGTGCTTAGCATTTCATGTGTCCTCAGTCTCTCCGTTATTCACAGCACCCGTGAAAAGATAACTCTGAGTAATCTATGTTAACTTAGCAGCTGTATTTCTTTTTCATACACTAGGGATTGCAGCCCCATAGTTATGGTTGTAGATAATTTATTTAAGGTGATATGCAGGATCTTATCGTTCATAGATGTGAAGAGATTAAATAATTAAATACTTGTTTTAATAATAAAATTTAACTATGCAAGAAGAGTGTTGTAGATAATTAATATTCAGAAAGAGCAAGATTAAATCGAAATTGACTTTATATAAAAACTCAAACAAAATATAAACATAAATAATCGAGTCTGGAGCGACGTAAAGTTTTTGCTGTTTCTAATAGGGGAGAGGACCCGGTAGTTGTGTACCCTAACTTCGCGCTTCTCAAAATCCTACGTGGAAATTTCAAATCACTCCCAATTTTTTACAGCAACTTACTTGGCAAGTCTCCTGCTTATAACTAAGGTTTCAAGGCCACATCATCAAATATGATGCCACATCAGCATGCTTTTTGTCAAGGTGTCCAAAAAGGCCCAAAAAAAAAGTGAGACCAATACTTGTGAATTCACAGCATGTTTTATTGAGCGCTGATGTGGAATCACATGATTGGTTGCTTTTTAGATCAAAGGAATACATTTTGTTTAACTATGGGTAGTTATCATCAACACTAACAACTATAAAGTCACAACTATTAGTCCAATATTGATAAAAATATTGGCCATTATATTAACAACTACTATCACAATTATTGAAACATGCTCAGGTACTGGGTCCTCTCCCCTATCTCTTTAGTTATTCTCTCTGTAATTGCTTTCTTTAAAAGCTTTTCTCCAATTAAAAAAAAATGGTTTAATATTAGTATAAATGACGTTCTTTTTTTTACCAATCGTAAGTGAAACAACAGAAAAAAAAAATTAAAAAAAAAATTGCTATGAAACTAATCTAGTGAGACTGACGTTGGAAAATTTCATTTAGGGGTTCTTTGCCCATCCTTACCATTTAAGCTTTTAAGAGAAGTATACATAATTCTCATGTTTACATACTTTCTTAGTAAAAGAAAATAGAATATATTCTCTCTCCCTTAAGAAAAGATCGTATTAATTTAAAGTAAGAGTATGTTTAAAGATAAAGTTTTGGGTAATAAAGGAAGAATTCCTTTTTGTTTATTTATTTTTTTTGTAAAATAATATGCATAAAAATATATATAGGAAATATATGGAATGATATAGATACTCAACATTATTATTGTTTTAAATTACTTTTTATATATTTATATAAGGTTACTTATTTATTTTTTTATATATAAATATAAATATAAACATAAAAAGATAAATAAACACATAGATAAATAATAGTTAAACAAATAAATATAATAATAATAATTTATCTAATTTTCTTAGAAAAAAAAAGGGAAAACGTTAGTATCAATAACTACCTTACTAGTAATATTAAAGGTATTGACAATAACTTTAGTAATGAGGATAGTGGTAAGATGAAGAATAGTACTAATACAATGTCAAGTGGTGATTTGGTTAATGAATGATTCATCATGAGATCTGGTTTGGCTGGTAGAATTGTAGTTCTCGTGATACTCGTATATATATCTAACCATATTAATATAAGGGATGATATTAGTGTTAACGTTACTTTGGTATTATATAATGGTGCCATAAGTAGCATAGGTACCCATGATCGATCTTAGACTTGCGTGAAGGATTAAAATCAAACCGTATTTATACTTAGTATTATCACCTAGCTATGGATTACATTAGAAAACTATAGGATGAGGATATCGGTTGTCATTAGTGTTAACACCTTTAACAATAATCCCTAGTCAATAAATGTTTAGAGCTCGTGATAATTTTAAAACTAAGCCTTTCTCATCATAAGTTGAGGTTGTGTGTGATTGCTCGTTCAATAACCCTCCCTCACTATTTTTGAGCAACGTGTCTTCATTGATGTTACTCAAGCAACTCTTTGGTTGTGTATAGGTTTTATGCAGTGTTTAGGTATGGTTGGCATTCATTAGTGGGTTTATGTTTAAAAAAAAAAAAGATTGCATCTTTTCCCACTGTATAAAATTATGGGCATGACACTATCCTTCTCATTTATAAGTCTACAAAACAATACCGTTATTTCCTCATAGATCTCAATGATACCATTTGACGTAGAGTCTTCCTTGGAAGAATAAGACTATCCATAGAAGTAATATGATATGTTCTAACAACCCAACTTCCTTCATTTCTTGTAATATTCTTTTGGGTTGTTTTAGAACAATCAATGAGAAAATGAGGTCAAACTTCTCTAAATTCATTGTTTCCATATATTTTTTCAATTGTTTATCATTTTAGCTAGATTTTTCTCTATAGTTCTACTTTAGGTTATAAACCGCTTTATTGCTTTAATAATCATGAATACCATGTTCATTAAGGATCTAACTATCTCAATACTAGATTTTTATTAATTGCATCCCTCTTGATACACTCTCTTGATGCTTCTCACATGGCATAGTGTACACAATAAAGATGACATAATGTACGTGTAGAGAAGAGGATTCACTACTCCCAAGTCTCTAGGACACAAAAGATCCTCAAGGGAGTCAATTTCCCTTAACTACCTCAAGACTACCTCAACTTTAAACAAAAGGACCAAGATGAAAGAGATTGCAAAAAATAAGGGCTTTGAGAATGATAAAAAATAGATAACTTCGGAGAATGAAAGAGTAGACCAATGATATTTTTAGATAGAAGGAGAAGCTCCCAGCCAAAAGACAAAAATGTGGGAGCGGGATGTCAGGGTGACACATTGTAGTGTTAGAGAAACACCGGCATCTTGTATAGATAAAGCTATAAACCCTCAAACATAACTCAAAGGATCTACTTAACTACTCAGAATTTGAGGTCTGTTTAATCCATCGATTTAATAGAAATCAATAATGTAGATAAATGGTGTTGGGTGAAAATTATGTAATCCCTTTTACAGATTACAAAACTTGAATTTGAGCCACAATTATTGTGAGATAAAATATCTCCTTTGAAAAAGGGAAGGCACCTTTCTTACTGCTTACCAGAATTGAAAGTAAACTATTCTAAACTTTACAATTTACATACACTACACTAATCATATGGGGGTGTGTTACATTCGCGATTCTCTCTTCTTTCAGATAATATGTCTACAATGTTCCATGTTTTTTATTTCTTGATGCGATACAACTTTAAATAAAACCGAAACAATAATTTCCAATACTTCTAACTTGTAAAAGCATAGTCTAGGAGTACCAGTATAATAAAGATATGTAATTGGATGGCTTATGGAGGTACAAAGTTGTTTCATAGTCTTCAATGATGAATTCCACAATAAAGTAACCTTGAGTGAACTCTTGGATTTTGTGGAGCTAGTTCGTCAAGATCCAACTCATCAGGAGAGACCACTTGATTTTTACATTTAGATGCATGTGAAGCCAACCATGGAGGAAGAAAGGAAACATCGCCTTTGGGCCCTACTGCTAATTCTTGAGTTACACTAGTATCTGTGGGAAAATATGTGGTAGTTACAATATTTGTTTTCTCATTCATTACTGCTCCTATAATATGCAAATTCGATGTATCTGACAATGGTTCATTCATGAATCGACCGGGTTCATCTTGGCAAGATATGTCAAATGACAAAGATGAAAAACTTGGAATAGATGACGTGGAACTAGAAGTAATATCAACACATTGAAAAGGTGACTCTATGGAAGGATAAAAATGAATTAAGTGCATTATGGGAGGTATTGTCACTTTAAGTGTGTAGAATTGTTGAAGGTGGATGTGAAGTTTAAAGAGGAGGTGGATGAGAGGTAGGAATAGGAGGTGTGAGGTTTTGTTGAAGCTATATGGGATGATGTATGTGGAGGACTTTGAGTGACATTCTCATGGGGAGATGCTCACATTTCTTCATCATTCCTCTCTTCTTGTTCAATTCTCCCATCTCCTTGTTCTCCCTTTGATTGCTCATCCTTTTCATCTTCATCATTGAGTTCTTCATCCTCATTCAATTCTTCATCATCATGTTTCTCTTCACTTTCTAGTTTCTCATCTTCATTAGTTTTTTTGTCTTCTATAGTTTGTGTTGTACTCTTCCCATAATTGAATGTAACTTTAGGTCCCTTACGTGAGGAAGAAGGAAAAACACTTGCCTTCTTCTTGGTCTTGATATCCTGTTGTTTGTTGGCTTCTCCTTCAAATAAATTTCACTTTCATAATTGGTCTTGAAAGGATTTAAGTAAATTCCTTTCCTTTGTAACCATTCAGTGGTATTACTCAAAATGGGAGTAAGCCTTTGGCGGATGGAAGTATTCTCTTTTTGAGACCATTGAATGAGTGACAGGGGTTTTATTTCTATCTCCCTCTCATCATAAGATGCATATCAAATATCACCAGGATCTTCAACGTTATTTGGAAGGTCCACCAAGCTAAGATTTGTTCTACAGTAAGCCTGCAATAATCCATCTTTTTAATATTCTCTTCATTCCTATAATCTACCCAAATATATTCAAAATGATAGACATGTCTATAAATATTTTTAATTTTTCTCTTCATTCCTCTATAATCAAAATCATTTCTATATTTGTAAGTCTTTAGAGTCATAATTTGTCTCTATGATGCTACAGCTTTGGCCTTGGGCATAGTTTCTATTGAATATCTACCAATGGTTATTAGAGACTTAATACCTAGCTTATGAATGGATTGATGTTCATTATGAACTATGATAACCTTTCTACAAAGTTCCATAAACACCCACTTTTTAGAAGAATATCTTGCTAAAATGTAGGAATACCCTATATAGCAACTTACCCTTAGGTATATGAAAGTGGGAAAGTGCAAGAAGATACATCCATATTTATTCACATCCTTCTACGCTTCATCAAAGACCCTTTTCTTCTCCCAAGGATAGATCAAAAATACAAAGTAAGGGTGAAAAAAATGTATCATTTACCCTTCTACAATATCTAATGTTTCCTCTAAGAGTGATTTGGGAATATCACTTAGGCATTGGCACATGTACCTCCTATCTCATTTTGTTGTTAGCCCTGGATATTGCCTCATGGCTTTTACAACGTACACTAGGTATGAAGTAATTTAGAACTTTTTTCATGGATCTCACCACTGATTTGGGTACCCCAATCAATGTGACACTTTTTCCTGATTATCCTTATGTACTCATACATCCACTCTTGTAAAGTTGATGAAGTTGGAAATCATTTTAGTCTACTTATAAGAGTAATCATATCACACACATCCTCTTTGAAATCACTATGAGGAAGGTTTTTAGGCCATCTTGAGATGTTGGGCCTCAGAGCCTTCAACCATTTCACATTGATCAAATGTTTGGCTTCATTTTGATTTTTATCATAAGCCTCTTGGGCATGTTGTATAGTCATGTCTATATATTTCTCCATGGTTGGGACTTGCAAAACCACATTAAAGAAATAAACATCCAACCTCACCATTACTTGTCCTGAAGAGTCTCTAACACTTATGTCATCTCGAATGTAGTGTGAAGAAACTTGCAACACAAACTCTGGACAATGAGCTCCTATTGGGAATGAGGAAACTTGATGAAGATTGCTATGAAAAATATCCTCCAAATCTTTTTCAAGGGGTTTCCTCTCTGTTCTTTTAACAAAATCATTCATATCAAGATGACCAATTTCCATATCCTTGATCTCATCAATCTTGGATTTGATCATTGTAGGTGGATAAACACCTTGATATTTGTATTTCATTTTTCCCTTCTTGCTTGATGACGATGACTCTTTAGTTGTCATCGAATACACTAGGAACACTAATATCTTACAAAAATTCCTTTGAGGGATGTTTGATAAGAGATGGAGTATAACTACAAGGAAATAATGGATTTCTTCAATAGTAGAAAAGTATGCATTATGAAAGTGAGGAATGCAAAAAATCCAAGTGAGCACTTTGGAGTGAGCAAATGGAAGTAGTGGAATGAGAAAGTTTGAGCGAAAGCGGGGAAAACAAAGCTTGAAAAGCAATCTTGGAAGTTGTTTGAAGTTAGTGAAAATTTCAAGATTTTATGAAGGGGTGCTAAAATTCAATGCCCTTACATCTTGTGGAAGTTCATTTTATGCATAGTCACTAAAAAAGATCTATTGTTTTGAATAGTTTGGATAACTAAGAGGGGGGGTGAATCAATTATAATAAAACAATTTTCTTGACTTTAATCCATTCAGAGAAATCTTAAATTAATCAGATAATCAAAACAAATATGAACATGAAAACACACAATACACCATGAACAATGAACTCCAAAATTTACATGGAAACCCAAGATGGGAAAAGCCACAGAGAATGCTAATTCTAAATTATAGAACACCAGTTAAGGTGACACCAGTTAAAGTGATTTTTGTAAGGGCTCACTACCAAAATGCTCATTGTAGGTAAGGCTCACTGCTGGTGGGCTAACTACCCGATTAATACAAAAAATCTAATTATAAAATAGAAAAAACATGAGTTGATGAAGCTGCATCTACATATGCATGAACTCAATTCTAGTTAAGAGCACAATATTTGTCTGCAACAGATTAGGTCAATAATCTTCTACCCACCTTACTTGCAAAACCTCTACAATACAAATTACTTATTCCTGACACTTTCATTCACTTCATTCTTCATTTCTTGTTGCACAATCCTTCACACCCTTATTACTATTCATACACACCATACTACATCTCTGAAACCAAAGAGATGTTCTAAATATAGACCTGTAGAAAAAATAATTCATCCTAGCAAAACATGAAAGCTTGAAGAGCAACCTTGAGATATTCAATAAGGCTTGGTATGCTAGCACCAAACCGAAAGGATAGGTCACACATAGATATCTCCTTACCATGTTACCATGGGACCCATAAATAGGTCATACGTAAGATAAGCACAATTACTAAAATATAGCTAACTTGAACTACATAAGATATATTTTGGAGCCAATGAGAATGCCACAACCAAGACCAAGTCTTGATCTCCGTCAATTTCAATACCAACTAGAGGAATGTAAATAGACATACCAAAACATGTAACTCTTGACTTTCTCTTTGTGGCATATTTGTCCTTGATGTTAAAATTGATTAATTGACACTTGGTTTGGCATTGGCATTATGGTACTTCGTGAATTTGGTTATTGTTGTAATCAGTCTTGGCATATTCAGTACTTTGTGGGCAGTGCTTTTGATGGCTTACTTTCATTTTTTTTGTGGTACTGATCATGTTGGATTCATGTGTAGAGGATATATATCACATGGGGTTATTCTTTCATACAAGTTGTTTGGCATGTTCAGATTTTAGTGATTACATGGCATTGGTAAGGCATATACAGATGAAGGTAATTTTGACATTCAGTTATGAGATTTTTTTGTATTCATAGGGTATTTAAAAATATGTGCTTCACCTTGTCTGAAGTCTTCTAGCACACATTCTTATACATCTTGGTTGATACACAAAGGTTTATACTTGGACTTTGGCTTAGCATTGATCTTCACAAATAATTGTCTTTATTATTGATCGATCCCTTCACATTTTGCATATGATATTAGATTATCATTCTTCAAAAACAAGTTGAAGGTTATGAAAACACTATTCACCTAAATGATATACTTGGAAAAAAAAAATCAACATAAAGACATGACTGGTGTTGGATTCAACACTGGTGAGTGTTCAAAAAATTTAAATCAGAAGTTGAAGGCAACTGGTAAGAAGCAACCATTTGAGCATAAATGAACCAATTTCAGGTTTAATTCATTTTTCCATGGTTATTGCTTCTTTTGCAATAAATTTGGACATAAAGTGAGCAATTGCAGGATTACGATGCCTATAACACCAAGGTCTGGTTACAAATAGTATTTTGTCTTTCCAAATTCAATTAGATGCTTCAAATGCAATACTATTGGTCACACATCCAAAAAATGCAAACAAGGTAAAAAATCACTGAAAAGGTTTGGAGACCCAAGTTTGTTCCAAGAATAGAACAATCCATGCTTGTGAAAACTTCTTTTCTTTCCAAAAAAAAGGCATTGTGGGTTTCGGATAGTGGTTGTTCCAACCACATGATAAGAGATAAGGACAATTTTTTAAAACTTGAAGATTATGTAGGAGGTTTTGTAATGTTTGGTGACAATACAGGAATTCAGATTAAAGGTAAAGGCTCTCTGCTTCTAAATGATGACACACCCATTTATTATGTTTATTATGTAGAAGGCCTTAAAAAAAATCTGTTAAGTGTGAGTCAAATTTGTGACAATGGTTCCAATGTTATATTCAATTCACAAGGATGTGCTATAAAGAACAAATATGGTAAAACAGTTGCAACCAGATTAAAGACACAAGGTAATGTTTACAATATACTTGACTCTTCCAATCATGAAAGAAATGAAGGAATGTGCCTTATGTCTCAAGTTGAAGAGAATTGGTTATGGAATAAATGATTAGGATATGTTAACTTTGACAATCTGGTTAGGATCAGCAAGAACTGGAATGTGAGAGGTTTGCATGTTCTAAGAAAACCAGAAAATTTAGTTTGCAAAGAATGTCTAAGAGGTAAGAAAAAAAAGGTTAGTTTCAAATCCAAAGAAAATGCTTCAACTAAACCTTTGCAGCTTGTACACACTGATTGATATGGTCCTACTAGGACAAGGTCAATAAATGGTAAGAAGTACTTTATGTTATTTGTAGATGACTACACAAAGATGGTTTGGGTAACCTTTCTCAAACATGAATCAAAGGCTTTTGACAGATTTAAAATCTTTCGTAAAATGGTTGACAAAGAATTTGATATGAAACTTAAATGCTTGAGATCAGACAAGGGAGGTATCTCTACCTCTATAAAGTACTTCAAAATATTTGGTTGTAAATGCTTTATCAAGAGGGATGATGAAAACTTAGGAAGATTTCAATCCAAATCTAATGAAGGTATCTTCTTAGGATATTCTACACATAGAAAAGTTTATAAATGTTTCAATAATAGGCTGAATAAGATTGTTGAATATGTTAATGTCAAGTTTGATGAAAATTTTCTTCTAGATGATGATCATGTGTAGAATGTTGAAGAGGAGCCTATGGTAGGTCTTGACATTTCTCCCAAATTTGTTGAAGAAAATAATATACAATAGGAGGATGCCTCAAGCTCTAAAGTAGTAACACCTCAAAAAACACCCTCCAGGATTGTTTTCAAGAATCATCCTCAAGATCAGATAACAGGGGGTAAAAGTGCATCTTGACAAGAAGGAGAGAAAAACTTGTGTAACAAGCTCAAATTGTTGAACATTTTTTTTTAGTAACTAATTTTGAGTTCAAGACATGTAGTGAAGTATTAGATGATGAATGTTGGTTGGAAGCAATGCAAGAAGAAATCAGCTAGATTGAAAAGAATAAGACTTGGGAGTTAGTCCCATGACCTGATGACAAGAATGTCATTGGTGGAAAATGGGTTTTCAGAAATAAACTTGATGAATGTGGAAAATTTGTAAGAAACAAGGCACAATTTGTGTGCAAAGGGTATGCACAATAGGAAGGTATTTATTTTGGTGAAACTTATGCACCTATTTCTAGAATTGAATCCATTAGAATATTTTTGGCATACTTGTGTTTTAAGAACTTTAAGGTTTATCAAATGGATGTGAAAACTACTCTTTTGAATGGATATCTTGATAAGGAAATGTATATGGAATATCCTGAAGGGTTTGTTGCACAAGACAAGACTACTTATGTTTACAGGTTGAAAAAGGCCTTATATGGTCTTAAACAAGCTCCTAGATCTTGGTATTCAAGGTTGGACTCACATTTGATAGCTAATGGCTTTACAAGATGTGGTTTGGACAACAACCTCTATGTAAAAATGGAAGGTAATGATATCTTGGTTGTTGAAGTTTATGTTGATGACATTATCTTTGGCTATAATAATAATGCTTTATCCAAAAAAAATTCTAAGATCATGGAGTCTGAATTTGAAATGTCCATGTTAGGTGAACTAACATTTTTTCTTGGACTTCAAGTTTCTCAACTTGAACATGGCATTTTTCTTTCTCAAACTAAGTATGCTAAAGAAATTATTATAAGATTTTAAAAGGATGACTATCATCTGGTAAGCACTCCTATGGTTGCAGGCTATAAAATTTCTAAGGTTGATGATTCACCTTATGTGAATCAACTTGGATATCATTCTATGATAGGCAGTTTGTTATACTTGACTACATCAAGACCTAATTTAATGAAAGTAGTTTGTATGGTTTCTTGGTACCAATATGCTCCTAAAAAGTCACATGTTACAACTATAAAATGCATTTTTAAATACATTCAGGGTACTCTTGACTATGTTCTTTGGTATCCCATAAATGATGATTTCACTTTGATGGCATATACTGATGCAGATTGGGCTGGTTGTTTAGATGATAGGAAAAGCACCAGTGGTGTTGCATTCTTGCTTGGTGATCATTTGGCTGCATGGCATAGCAATAAACAAGATTCTATTTCACTTTCTATAGTAGAATTTGAGTACATCATTGCTACATCTTGTTGTACTCAATTACTTTGGATGGCACAAACTCTTTCTGATATGGGTATTGTTGTTGAAAAACTTGTTTCTATCTTTTGTGACAATACAAGTGTTATAAATTTGTCTAAGAATCCAGTTATGCATTCAAGAACCAAGCACATTGCTATTAAATTTCACTTTCTTCATGAAAAGGTGTTGGCTAATGAAGTTTCTATGTAATATGTCCCTACTCAAGCACATGTTACAGATATTTTTACAAAGCCTTTGGCTAAGGAAGTCTTTGAAAGACTTTGTTCTCGGTTGGGAGTTGTCTCTCAATATTTTCTCTCTTAATGCTCTATCATGGATTCAGGGGGAGCTTCTTAGCTCTCTGAGCAGCTTGTTGTTGCTTCATTTTTCTCTTTATTTACTGCTTTATTGCTACATCTGCAGTTGTTTCAGTTACATTTTTTGGTGTTTCATAGGTTCTCCTTTATCTTTGTGATAAAAAGGGGGAGAAATATGAGGTTTTCATTCAGATGGCTTAGTTTTTTCCATCAAGGACAAAGGGTGAGTTTCTTGAATTTCTCTTTGTGACATATTTTTCCTATATGTCAAAATTGATTAATTGACACTTGGTTTGGCATTGGCATTATAGTACTTTGTGCATTTGGTTATTGTTGTTATCAGTATTTGCATATTTAGTACTTTGTGGGCAGTGCTTTAGATGGTTTACTTTCAGTTTTGTTTTGTGGTACTAATCATGTTGGATTCATGTGTAGAGGATATATATCACATAGGGTTATTCTTTCATATAGGTTGTTTGGCATGTTCAGATTTCAGTGATTACATGGCATTGATAAGACATATACAGATGAAGGTAATGTTGACATTCAGTTATGAGATTTGTTTGTATTCACAAGGTATTTAAAAATATGTGCTTCACCTTGTGTGAAGTCTTCTAGCACACATTATTATATATATTGGTTGATACACAAAGGTGAATACTTGGACTTTGGCTTAGCATTGGTCTTCACAAATACTTGTATTTATTATTGATCGAGCCATTCACATTTTGCATATGATATTAAATTATCATCAGGCTAAATGTTTATTTGGCAGCAATGTTTAAAGTGATATTGTATCGGACCTTTTATGTTTAACATTGCAATGACACTGTATTGAATCTCACATAGCATGGTATCAAGCTTCTTGTGTTTTACATAGTTTGTTATTGTGACATCATGTTCATTGATTCATTACATGGCATTTACACTTGATGAATTTTCGATCAAAGTGCATTACGGCTTCATGTGGTAAACAGGTCACATGGATAGTGACTCATGTGTCGACAACAATAATAAAGTTATCGATTGTATTGTTGAGATCACATGGACTTCAAATGATTATCAATTTGGGTGATGTTCTCAAAAGCTTTCATAACAAAGGAAATAGGGAAAAATCATTGTCATTCGTTATGATGAGAGCTTGAAACCATCACCACCATGGATAGTTATAGTGTGGTTTACTTGGGCAGTTGAATGAAAGTGAAGGTGACTCAGGAACTGGCTTGACTTGACAATGAGGTAGTTATGGCAGTTTTTAAGTGGTTTTGTGATTTCTGGTTGCCATGACAAGGTAATATCTTTGTAGAATCTTGTCATTTTTGAAATGGAAAGTGCAAACAGTTTCATGTAAAATATTGTATTCATTTTTTTTTAAAACCCTAGTTTTATGTTTTTTCTTTTAAATATATTAAGTAAAATCATAGATAGTTATGTTCAAATTGTATTTTAGTTTTATTGAACTCAAGTTTAATCTCAAGATTTTGTATGAGGGTTTAACAGTTTTGAAAGATGTTTTTGGTGCTATATAAGTATGGAATTTTTCTATTACTCGAGGAAGAAATTGTGTGAGATAAACTGAGTTAATATTGTTTAAAAAAGAAAGAAACAAAGGGTTTTGTATCTCTGGTTTCATACAGAGATAATGTGTTAAATTTGAGAAATTATTGTTTGTTCAGAACTTAAAAAGATTACATATCTTTCTCATGTATCAATTTTGTCAAATGTATTCAACATAAGGGTTTTATTGAATGCCATTCTATAGTACACTATTGAGATTCTGTAATTTCATAAGAAATACAACTATAGGATCCTGATAGTTTACTCTGTTATTGGAAAACTTTGTAAAGGAGTTGGTGCTCCCATTGAAGTTGGTGCTTCAGATTTTTTGCATGGAGTTGGTACTCCATAATTTTTACAGAGTTGGTGCTCTTCTGACATAACAAAAAGGCAATTTTATGAGTGGTTTTTTATACCCCATGAGGGTTTTTGCACTCAGGAAAACTCTATGTTATGTGATGAACTTTGTGCATTCAATTTTCAGTCTTTATGTGTTTTAATGTGGGTAGCCAATGTGAATAAATGTTAAAGTATTTCATTTCATGTAAAGCTCAGATACTGTCATATGTTTTAAAGGTTCCTAAAAGAATTTACAAATTGTAATAAATAATATCATAAGCATACATAAGGTTTTGTGAATATAAAGCATTGACAAACATTGTTCAAGTGTTGTGATATGAACAATTATTCTATGCTTTTAAATTTGTGTGAAGTCTTTAGTGATCATTCTTTTGTTTGGAAATTTCACAAATCTTTACTTGTCCATTGTGCAAACTAAAAGGTTGAATAAAGTTTTTCAAAGGTCAATGTGTTTTTTTTTCAGTTGTTGCAAATTAAATCTATGAGTCAAATTAAAATTGGGAAAAATTTTGTAACACTCTGACTCACCCCCCTCTAAGAGTGTTTTGTCTTTCAAGAGTAACATGCTACATGAATTTCTGGATAGAAAAGATACTCAAACCATGCCTTGAGCACAATAGCCAATATCAAAAGATTAGTCTTCATTAATTTGCATTAAAATCTTCCACAGATGTCCCAAAAATAAGTACAATCATATTTGAATCAAGGATAACATCCATACTATATGATAGGATAGATCATTTTTTTATATCATCTGAAGCACAACCTTCTAGATCCCAATTTTTGACATCAATGACAAAAACTCCAAATATTTTCAACAACTTCTCAACAATCTCCCCCTTTGGCATTGATGAAAAACAACAAAAATTCAAAACTACAAAAACCACAAGCAAAATACTCCAAGCACTCCTCCTTTGTAAAGCAAATCAACTCCTTTTTTTTTGTTTTTCTCTTCAGTTTCTCCCCCTTTTTTCCATCAAAGGAAAAGGGACAAATAAGAACATTTAGAAAATCAAGTAAAAATAACACTTTTCACAAAAACAAAATCTTGTACCTTTCTCTCACAGTTGGAAGAATCCTCTTCAAAGCTTGCACTATAGAAACCCTTCTAGTACACATATTGTCTAGTATATCCAATAGCTCAAATGATGATGATCGGTCTAGAGATAGGAAATGTTCTTCACAATCCTCTGCATCAAAAAGTATCCTAGAAAGATGATCCAACAGGACCTCAGAAATTTATTTGACCAACCAAAGAGTTTTAACCAAGTCTTCCCTCTGTCTATAAGTAGACAATAACTCAGCTTGAAACTCACCAAAACTTATTATTTTCTTTCCATATTTATCTTTGAAGAAGTCAAAGAACTTCCCAGTATCATTCAATTCAGATTCAATAGCTTCAATTTTGCTTCTAAATTTATCAATAGTAGCAGGCCATCAGAGACAATACCTATAGATTTCATACATCTCCTTAATGCATTCTCTTGTCTCACAAATGTGTTTGGATAACTTTTAATTTAGATTTGAAACACCTTTTGATCCTTCCCGCAACAACCTTTCTTCAACAACTTCTATCAGATCATCTGGTAACAAGTCAAAAACAATAGAAACTATAGTAACCCTTTTGAGTAGATAATCAAGTAATGCATCTTCAATTCTAGGCCTACTAATCGAAGAGCAGGCATACCACATTTCACCAATATTTTTCAGATCACCCTCATCCAACATCAAATGAAATTCATCAGATCGAGGAAAAGACTCTTCTTCCTTCTCCTTCTCTTCTGAGATAGTGATGAAATAATTTGTGTTAATTTTCCTCCTTTTAGGTTACAAATGGGAACCACTAATGATAAAATCTATATGCATCTTACCAGAGGAAGAACCCTCCTCAAACTAATTGATATGTGTTGCACTATACACTATCACACTGAAGCACAAATCCATCTGTAAGGATGAGAAATAAACTTTGCATGCATTTTCTTTATCTTTCATACATTCCAAATATTTGTAAACTTGCTTTCCAATAGGAATGTCAAACTTCCACTTAATATTATCCTTTAACGGTAACAAATTTAGAAAATAGAATACTAAACACATGAGCAACTTGACCTAAACCAAAAGGGTTAACTCTTAACTAAAGACATTATGACATTCTCAATTAGGTTTTCCATTACTAGGCTACATAGGTCAAACTAATTATTTTCCTTCACCATCTTATGTGCAAGATACATCGCAATAGCCGATGTAGAAACTTCACAATTTCATAAATAGATTTTGTAAGTGATACCATAAGCAACATACCTTACTACAGGATCAAGAATGGTATTTATTACTAGAGCTCGGGGTCTTCGTTGATACCATTAATTTCCTCCACATCTCTTTATTTCACTGTCTTCTTCTAAGGGAGGTCACAAACACTGCATAGTCTAGTAATATCTTCAATGGCTTCCTTAGTGATCAGATAGGGTTTTTCTAAAATGATGTTGTCATCCTTGAATCGACTCAATAGGAACAAGAGAAACTCTTTGTCAAAAATACAAGGAAATTCTCCCTATAGATCCATACCTAGGGCACTTACATTCTACAATTCATCAGTCTTCAACCCTAGTTCCATTTCCTTCATCTTCTGATGATCAAATTTGTCCAACTCTACTCCCTTCATCCTTAGTGAAATAGCGCCACTAAATTCATTGTTAACTAACATGGATTCCATGGTCGCGCTTAGCTTCTTCTATCCTTTATCACTTAGTGAAACCTCTTCTCCTTCTTTGCAAAGTATGAGAAATGATTTGAAATTCCATCTTTTATCCATAATTTATCATGATGATTTCATTGCCAAAAATGTACATCGATGATGCCAACAATTGTACTTCACTTATCAATCAATTGGATTAAGTTTGATCCTACATCACCAACTAAATCAAACTTAGTCATGCCAGAAACACATCAATATTACTTTGTAGAGGGGGAACCAGTAGGTTATTTATTGCAAAACTCCCCCTAAGCCAAGGAAGTTGGCTTTGATTCGGGAAGAGCTTGTACTAGGATCCAATATGAAAGGGCTCCCCACACTTGTTTCATTTTTCTTCCAAACCATGATGGTATTCTTCTTAGATTCATTTAATTCTGCAACCTCCTTTTTATTTTTAGACTTTCTCAGAGCAATATATATGCATGTGTTAGCACAATGTCTGGATTGACTGCACTTGTAACAAATTTTTCTTGACTCAACTAATTGAACCCTAGATCTACACCTATTAGATTTGTGGCCATAACCATGACATACAGAGAAATAAGTTCCATGAAAGATATTATTCATTCCATTCCTTCTAGCCAGATTAGATAATTGACTTCTACAATGACTTGCTTTGTGACCAAACTTGTGACAGTTAATGCATTGAGTACAAAATTCCTTCTTTCTTCTACACTCTACAACCTTATGTCCAAAATTTTGGCATAGAAAATAATGACCATTAAATGATAAGTACCTTTGAGCATTTTGTTGTCTAACCAAATATTTTTTTGTAGATGTTCTAGAGTTTTGAACCTTGTTTTTTACAATAGATCTTTCTTTAGCTTCAACTACTTTGTCTTTACCCTTAGTATTCTAATTTGAGCTTTCACTTGAGAAGCCAATTCCTTCCTTATCCTTGTGACATTTCTATAGGGATAAGAGTTTATCTATAACTATTCTACTTTCACATACTCTTGCTTCTAATTTCAGCCTTCGTGACTCTTGATCTAATTTCTCATTTTCTTCTAATTTTTCTTTGATGGTATCCTTGAGATTTTCTTTAGCCTTCTTACATTCATCCAACTGTATTTTTATATTCACAACACTTTCGTTTGACTCCTTTAATTCCCCACTAACCTCTCTATGTCTTGCTTTGAATTTCTGGATTTGCTCCCTTAGCTTTGAGATACAAGCATTTTCCTCCTTGATGTTTTCTTTCAATTCTTCATTTTCAAATGATGTGCTTTCCATGTCATCTAACATTGTCTTTAGTTATTCATCAAAGTAATAATCTCCTACCATCTTGTGCAAATTTCCAAGATCTCACTCAAGCAATTAAGCTCTATCTGCAAGGGACTAGGTTCTAATACCAATTGTTGAATAGTCTAGATAACTAAGAGGGGGGATGAATCAGTTATACTAAAACAATTTTATTAACTATAATTGATCTAGAGAAATCGTAAAATAATTAGATAATCAAAACATATATGAATATGAAAAAAACAACTACACCATGCACAATGAACACCAAAATTTATTTGGAAACCCAAGATGGGAAAAACCACAGAGAATGCTAATTCTCAATTATAGAACATCGGTTAAGGTGAAACTGGTTAACGTCATTTTTACAAGGGCTCATTTCCAAAATGCTCACTATAGGTAAGGCTCATTGTCGGTGGGCTCACTACCCAATTAGTACAAAAAACATGTGATTACAAAATAGATAAAACATAAGCTGATGAAGCTACATCTACATATGCATGAAGTCAATTTTGGTTAAGAGCACAATATCTTACTGCAATAGATCCGATCAAGAATCTTCTTCACACCTTCCTTGCACAACCTTTGCAATACAAATCACTTCTTCCTGACACTTTCCTTCACTTCCTTCTTTGTTTCTTGTTGCACAATCCTTCGCACCCTCATCACTATTCACACACACCATACTATGTCTTTGGAATCAAAGAGATGTTATTTATATATATACCCATAGAACAAAATAAGTCGGCCTAGCAGAACATGTCAACTTGAAGAACAAATTTTGGATACTCAATAAGGCTTGGTAAGCTAGAATTGGACCCAAAGGATAGGTCGCACATAGAGATTTCCTTACCACATTACTATGAGACCCATAAATAGGTCATACATAAGATAAGCATAATTACTAAAAGATATATAATTTGAATTACATAAGATATATTTTGGATCCAATGAGAACACCACAACCAAGACCAAGTCTTGATCTCCATCAATTTCAATACCAACCAGAGGAATGCAATAAGACATACTAGAACTTATAACATGCTACATGAATTTTCAGATATCAAGGGTACCTTGACAATGCTTTGAGCACAAAAACCAATATCAAAAGATTAGCCTTCATTATTCTGCATTAACTATCTTCCACGAATGTCCCAAAAAGAACTACTATCATATCCGGATCAAGGATAACATCCATACCATACGATAGGATAGATCATTTTTTTATATCAACCAAAGGACAACCTTCTAGATCTCGGGTTTTGAAATCAATGACAACAACACCAAATCTTCTCAACAACTTGTAGATTGATTTGAAATGCTTTGGAAGTACTTTAGTGTATGGGTTCTAAAAATCAACACTTCTTCATCTTGGGAAGGTTGATTTTGTGCACAAGAAGTAATTTTTGATTCCTTGACATCTTCTTGAAGGACTAGGTGGATTTGTGTATGGGGAGGGTGCAAAAAGATGGGTATCCAATTTGTGGCCTATTTACTTTTTCATCTTGAAATAGAAAAAATGTGAGCATGTTATAGTAAAACGCGCTTGCATTATGGCTTGGTAATGACCGCGCCTAGGATCAGTAATTACAAAACCATAATGCAAGTGTGTTATAAGGTGCTCGTGTTATGGTTTAAATTTCAAAAAATGTGCACATTTTGAGTTCAAAAAACGTGCACATTTTGAGTTCAAAAAATGTGCATTTTTTATATCAAAAAAACATTTCCAAAACGCAAGTGCATTATAACGCACTTGCATTTTGATCTACATTGATTTTTTTTCCTTTTTTTCTTCTCTCTTTCTTCTTCTTATCTTTCAAAGAAACTATATACACGAAATAAACATTTAAGTATAAGTTGACATTTACATATGTACATTTACTTTCTTATACTTTAAGTTATATTTCATGTATATAGTTTCAAGATTTTTGAGAGTGGTTTCAAATCTCTAGGAGTAATAATGCAAATTCTATTTTTTGGAAGATCTCAAAAATTTTAGACTTAGTCATATTTCAGTAATTATTATGTCAAATTTCAAGAATCAAGAGGTCAAATTTCAGTAATCAACAAGTTTTATCATTTTTCTCTCTCTATCTCACTCATTTTTTATCCCTTGTGCTCCAGACCTTACTGTAGGATGTCAAAATCTGCAAGATAGACTTAAACCATTTCATGTTGTTAGCACAAAAGTCAGTTTAAATCAGCAAACCTAAACATCCCTATGAAATATGTAGAATCATGTTAAACCATACAAATGAAAACAATGCAAAAAACATGAATCCTTCCTATCCCATAGTGGATTGGTGCTATCCTTTGTGTAGAAGGCAGCCCTTTCCCAATCCCTTGATAAGCAAAAATTGCCAAATGATGGATGATAGACAATGAGATGCTAAGTGATCTCAAGTTTCCTAAAATGATAGTGCTCAAATTGAAGATTGTAAATGATGAAGAGCAAGATTGATTCTCAAGTGAAGAGAATGACCTTGCATAAAGATGTGTTGTGTGTTGTTTATGTGGATGATTTGTGTTGAAATGCTTTGCATTTTATAGATTGAAAGATTGAAAGATTGAGAGATTTTGAGGAATGTGGGATCATTCATGAGCCAATGACAAGATGCCACTTGTCAAAGTGTGAGAGGGTGAGGAATGTGCAAGTCTTGGCCAATGTGCCAATTTCAAATTTGAATTTGAATGACTTGACATGTTTTGGGGGGATGAAAGGTGCAATAAATGCCATGTTGACTTGTGTAAATATCATTTAAAACCTTGTTGGAAGGGACAAGTCCCTTTTGGGGGGAAGATTCAAATTGGAAGAATATTCTATTTTGATTCCATTTTGAATGTAATTAGAGGAAATAATAAATCAAATAAATGATTTATTGGTGCAAGTGGGTGGGTTAGTTAAGAGTTTGGATTTGACTCTAGTTGAGTCAAAAGCTAGAGAATGATAATCAGGATTAGAAGTTAATTAATTTAGATTAATTAACTTAGGGGATTTTAGGGATTTGACTTTTGATTAAATCAGTTTGATTTATTAAATCAAATGAGAAGAACATAAGGATTTAAATAATTTGATTTATTTAATGAACCTTACGAAATTAATCAATAAATATTTTAATTGATTAATAGAAGAAATGGATGTTAATTTGTATGATGCATGATTGTTATTTTTTCATGTCTACACTTACACTCTCTCCTCCCCTCTACACTTCTATCTATCTAACCTCTCTCTCCACCTCCATCCCTCTCTCCTTTCCTCCTTCCCTTCGTCTCTCCTTCCCTCTCTTATTTTCCTTATCTCCCTCTCTCTCTCTCTCTTCCTTCCTCCCACCCACCTTCCCTCTCTACTTCACTCTATCTAACCTATCCCTCTCTACCTCTCTGTATCCCTCCCTCCTCTCTCTCACTCTTCCTTCATCCCAACCACCTTCCCTTTCTACTTCTCTCTACCTAACCTATCCCTCTCTGCCTATCTCTCACCTTCCCTCCTCTCTCTCTCTCTCTCAATCTCTCCACCCTCCTCCTTCCCTCCTCTCTTTCACATTATCTTTATCACACTTCTCTCTCCCTCTATCCCTCCTTCCTCCCCTCTCTACTTCTCGCTATCTCTCTCCCTCCATCCTCCCCCGTCTCTATCCCCCCTCTTCTCAAGTCTCTCCCTCCCACCCTAACTAGGGAACACACACTCTCTCTCTCCCACTCCCTCTCTCTCCCTCTCTTGTAGTTCTCTGCCTCTCTCCTAGGTCTCTCCCTCCCACCCTATTGGGTCTTTCCCTCCCACCCCTCCCCCTCTTACCATCCCTCTCCCTCTTCTCAAGTATCCCTCCCACCCTAACTAGAGAGCACACTCTCTTTCTCTCCCACTCCCTCTCTCTCCCACTCATCTCTCCCTCTCTTGTAGTTCTCTCCCTCTCTCCTAGGTCTCTCCCTCCCACCCTAACTAGAGAAATCTCTATCTTTGTCTCTCTCTCTAAGGTCTCTCCCTCACACCCCAACCTATCTCTATCCCTGAATTCTCTCCCTCTTACCCCCTCTCCCTTTCTCAAGTAAATCTCTCTCTCACTCCTTCTATTTGTCGCCCCTCTACTCTTAACCCTTAAACCCTCTACCCTCTACTTCTATCTCTCTCACATTCCCTCACTCTCTCTCTCTCAAGTATATCCCTCCTACCCCCTCTCCCTCTCTCAAGTCTCTCTCTCTCACACTCCTTCTATCTCTCTCCCCTCTACCCTATATCTCTCTCATAGTCCCTCCTCTCTCTCTCTTCAAGTATCTCCTTCCTACCCCCTCTCCCTCTCTCAAGTCTCTCTCTCTTACTCAATCTTGTATCTCTCCTCTCTACCCTTAACACTTTACCCTCTACCCTTAACCCTTAACCCTTAAACCCTTAAACCCTTAAACCCTCTACCCTTGCTTTACAATTCAGTGAAATTTCCAATGTAGTGGCTTGTTTGAAAAAATGGGTCAAAGAAATGGGGTATCTCGATGATGTAAATTACTGAGAGACACCATTTCTTGGAACCATTTATTTTTTAAAGGCCAAGTTAGATTTCTGATTTCATCGAATTGGAAAGCTAGTGGGCCCTCTACCCTCCAATCTTAACCCTCTACCATATATCTCTCTCCCACTCACTCCCTCTTTGTCTCTCAAGTCTCTACCTCCCACTCCCTCTCCCTCTCTTATGTATCTCTCTCACACACTCACTCCCTCTATCTCTCTCCCTTAAACCCGAAACCCTTAAATCCTCCACTCTTAACCCTATATCCTCTATTTCTATCAAGTTTCTCCCTCCTACCCCCTCTCCCTCTCTCAAGTCTCTCTCTCACTCACTCACTCATATCTCTCTCCCCTCTACCCTTAACCATCTACCCTCTACCCTCTACTCTCTGGCTCTCTCCCACTCCCTCCCTCTCTCTTTCTCTCAAGTATCTCCATCCTACCCCATCTCCCTCTTTCAATTATCTCTCTCTCACTCAGTCACTCCTATCTCTCTCCCCTCTACCCTTAACCCTCTAACATCTACCCTCTACCCTAGCTTGCCAATTTGATAAAATTGGGAATGTAGTGGAATGTTTGAAAAAATGGGTCCAATAAATGGGGTCTCCCAGTGATTTAAATCCCATGGAGGCCCCATTTCTTGGACCCATTTTTTTAAACAAGCAAGTTAGGTTACCGATTTCACTAAATTCCCAAGCTAGTGGGCCCACCGACTTGCCATTTTGATGAAATTTGTAATGTTTGGCTTCCCATTTCGGTGAATTTGGAAATGTAGTGGCATGTTTGAAAAAATGGGACCAAGAAATTGGGTCTCCCGATGATTTACATCCTCGGGAGACCCTATTTCATGGACCAATTTTTTTAATTAGGCTAGAAGTTAGGTTGCCAATTCGGTGAAATTGGCAATGTAGTGGCATGTTGAAAAAGTAGGTCTAAGAATTACACCACAAGGAGACCCCATTTTTTTAAATAGGGCAAGTTAGGTTGCCAATTTCTCTGAATTAGCAAGCTAGTGGGCCCACTGGCTTACCAATTCATTGAAATTGGCAATGTAGTGGCATGTTTGAAAAAATGGGTCCAAGATCACCGAGAGACCCTGTTTCTTAGACCCATTTTTTCAAATAGGCCAAGTTACATTTCCATTTTCATTGAATTGGAAAGCTAGTGGGCCCTCTACCCTCTACTCTTAACCCTCTACCCTTTATCTATTTCCCACTCACTCCCTCTCTCTCTCTATCTCTTTGTCTCTCTCAAGTCTCTACCTCCCACCCTCTCTTCATCTCCCAGGTCTCTCTCTCTCTCCCTCACTCACTCCCTCTATCTCTCTCCCCTCTAACCTTAACCCTAGACCCTAAACCATAAACCCTTAAACTTGAAACTCTTAAAATCTCTACCCTCTACCCTCTATCTCTCTCATGTCTCTCCCTACTACCCCCTCTCCCTCTCTCAATTCTCTCTCTCACTCACTCACTCCTATCTCTCTCCCCTCTACCCTTAATCATCTACCATCTACCCTTAACCCTTAAATCCTTAAACCCTCTATCCTCTACCCTCTATCTCTCTCCCACTCCCTCTTACTCTCTTTCTCTCAAGTCTCTCCCTCCTACCCCCTCCCTCTCTCAAGTCTCTCTTCCCTCTACCCTCTACCCTTAACCGTTAAACCCTCTACCCTAGCTTGTCAATTTAGTGAAATTGGGGATGTAGTGAACTGTTTGAAAAGATGCAGTCTCCTAGTGATTTACATCATCGAGAGACCTCATTTCCTGGACCCATTTTTTAAAACAAACAATTTAGGTTTCCAATTTCACTGAATTGCCAAGCTAGTGGGCCCACTAGCTTTCCAATTCGGTGAAATTGGTAATGTAGTGGCCTATTTGAAAATATGGGTCCAAGAAATGGGGTCTCATGATGATGTAAATCACCGGGAGATGCCATTTCTCAGACCCATTTTTTCAAACAATCCAAGTGATGGAGAGGCAGTGTGAAGGAGATAGAGATAGATAGATAAAGGGAGTGAGAGAGAGTGGTAGGGATTGATTGAGAAAGAGGTACATAGAAAGAGGGAGAGGTTCTGATAGAGACAATTAGAGAGGGTAGGGGAGAGGAAGGGAAAGAGAGGTGAGATGTATAGATAGATAGAAAGAGATATGGTTTGAGGGTATAGGGTTAGGGCATTAGGATGGAGGACCTATAGGGTTGATGATTTAGAGTATTGGTTTGAGGGTATAGGGTTGAAGGATTAGGAATGAGGGTATAGAGCATTGGTTATCTACCCTCAACCCAATACCCTCTACCCTCAACCCTAATCCCTCAACCCTTAAGCCCTTAAACCCAAGAAAAATCTCTACCCTAATCCATAAACCATAAGAGGGAGTGGAAGAGAGAAGGAGTGATGGACAGGTATTAGGAGGGAGATAGAGATAGATAGAGGGAGCGAGAGAGAGTGGTAGGGATTGATTGAACAAGAGGTACATAGAATGAGGGAGAGGTTAGATAGAGAAAATTAGAGAGGGTAGGAGAGAGGGAGGGAGAGAGAGGTGAGATGTATAGATAGAGAGAAATGAATAGGGGTTGAGAGTATAGGGTTGATGATTTAGGGTATTGGGTTGAGGGTATAGGGTTGAGGGATTAGGGTTGATGATAAAGGGTAAAAATTTTAAGGGTTTAGGATTAAAGGGTTTAGGGTTGAGGGTTTAGGGTTGAGGGTAGAGGGATTTGGGTATAGGTTCGAGGGTAAATGGTTGAAGGAATAGGTTGAGGGTCCAATGTATAGGGTAGATGGTATAGAGGTTGAGTCTTAATGGTTTAAGGGTTGAGGGTTGAGGGATTAAGGGTTGAGGGTTGAGATTTGAGGCTTTAGGGTTTAATGTATAGGGTAGAGGGTAGAGGGTAGAGGGTTTAAGGGTTTAGGGTTTAAGGGTTGAGGGTTGAGGGTTTAAGGTTGAGGGTAGTGGATTGAGGGTATAGGTTTGCGGGCCCAATGTATAGGGTAGAGGGTATAGGGGTTGAGGTATTAGGGTTTAAGGGTTGAAGGTTGAGGGTAGAGGGTAGAGGGTTAATGGTTTAAGGGTTGCAGGATTAATGGTTGAGGTATTAAGGGTTTAGGGTTGAGGGTTTAGCGTTGAGGGTTTAGGGTTGAGGGTAGAGGGTTTAGGGTTTAGGGTATAGGTTTGAGAGTATATGGTTGAAGGATTAGGCTTGAGGGTCCAATGTATAGGGTGTATGGGTTGAGGGTTAAGGGTTTAAGGGTTGAGTGTTGAGGGATTAAGGGATGAGGGTTGATAATTGAGGGTTGAGGGTTTAATGTATAGGGTATAAGGTTTAAGGGTTGAGAGTTGAGGGTAGAGGCTTGAGAGTATAGGGTTGAGGGATTAGGGTTGAGGGTCCATTGTATAGGGTTGAGGGTTGAGAATTGAGGGTTGACGATTTAATGTGTAGGTTAGATTCTAGAGGGTTTAAGGGTTGAGGGTAGAGGATTAAGGGTATAGGGTTGAGGGATTAGGGTTGAGGGTCCAATGTATAGGGTAGAGGGTATAGCGGTTGAGGGATTAGGGTTTAAGAGTTAAGGGTAGAGGGTATAGGGTAGAGGGCTAAGGGTTTAAGGTTGAGGGATTAAGGGTTGAGAGTTGAGGGATTAGGGTAGAGAGTTTACATCACCTAGAGACCCCATTTCTTGGATCCATTTTTTCAAATAGGCCACTACATTGCCAATTTCACTGAATTGGCAAGCTAGTGTGCGCACTAGCTTACAAATTCGGTGAAATTGGAAACCTAACTTGGCCTGTTTTGAAAAATGGGTCCAAGAAATGGGGTCACTGGCTTGCCAATTTGGTGAAATTGGAAATGTAGTGGCCTGTTTGAAAAAGTGGGTCCCAGAAATGGGGTCTCCCAATGATGTAAATCATCGAGAGACCACATTTCTTGGACCCATTTTTTTCAAACAAGCCAATTTAGGTTTCCTATTTCATTGAATTGGCAAGCTAGTGGGTGCACTGGCTTGCCAATTTGGTGAAATTGGCAATGTAGTGGCCCATTTGAAAAATTGGGTGCAAGAAATGGAGTCTCCCAATGATGTAAACCACTGGGAGACCCCATTTATTGGGCCCATTTTTTCAATCAAGACAAGTTAGGTTGCCAATTTCATTGAATTGGCAAGCTAGCGGGCCCACTATTTTGCCAGTTCAGTGAAATTTGCGATGTAGTGGCCTATTTGAAAAAGTGGGTCCAAGAATTACATAACGAGGAGACCTTATTTATTTCACGCATTTTTTTCAAACAGGGCAAGTTAGGTTGCCAATTCAATGAAATTGGCAATGTAGTGGCCTATTTGAAAAAATGGGTCCAAGAAATGGGGGCCATATCTCTCTCTCCCTCTCTCTCCCTCTCTCTCTCCTTCTCTCCCTCTCTTTTAGGTCTCTCCCTCCCACCCTCTCCCCCTCTCTAGAGTATTTCCATCCCATCCCACCCTAACTAGAGAATACTCTCTCTCTCTCTCTCTCACCTTCCTAAACCCTAATCCCTATACCCTATAAATTTAACCTTAAACCTTCAACCCTATACCTAATATCCTAAACTCCAATATCTATACCCAATAAAATTAACCTTAGACCTTCAACCCTATACCTTAAACCATAAACCCTACATCCTCAACCCTCATCCCTATAACCTATACCCTAAACATTATCCCTTAACCCTTAACCCTATAATTAAATGTTAAATCCGATATTAAAACTTTACCCTAAACCTTCAACCCTAAACCCAATAACCTCAACCCTATACCCAATATCCTAAACCATAATCCCTATACCCTATAAACTTAACCCTACACCCCCAACCTTGAACACTATACCTCAACCCTCAACCCTATACCTTAGACCCTAAACCCTACACCTTCAACCCTCATCCCTATACCCTATACCCTCAACCTTATAATATAAGCCCCAAACATCATCCCTCAACCCTATACTTAAACCCTAAACCGTACATTCAACCTAGTACACTAAACTCTAAACCCTAAACCTCAATCCCAAACCCAATACCCTCAACCCTATACCCATTATTCTAAACCCTAATCCATATAACCTCAACCCTATACCTTAAAACCTTAACCCTACACCCTAAACCTTATACCCTAAACCATAAAACATTCTCCCTCAACCCTATACTTAAACAAAAAACCCTACAATCTCAAGCCTTAACATTATACCTTATAACCTTAACCCCCATCAACCCTATTTACCTAATATCCTTAACCCAATACCCTCAACTATATACCAAATATCCTAAACCATAATCCATATACCCTACACACTTAACCTTATACCCCCAACCCTAAACACTATCCCTCAACCCTTAACCCTATACCTCAAACCCTAAAACCTAAACCTTCATCCCTCATCCCTATACCCTATACCCTCAACTTTACACCTAATATATAAACCCTAATTTGTATTCCCTATACACTTAACCTGATAACCTCAACCCTATACCTTAAACACTAAACCTTACACCCTCAACCCTCATAGGGGGAGAGAGAAAGAGGGGGAGGGAGGGATATGGGAGAGAGAGAGAGAGGTTGGGAGGGAAAGAGGAGATAAAGATAAGTAGAGAGGGAAGGAGAGCTAGAGATACATGAGCGATAAAGAGAATATAAGGAAGGAAAAATGGAGGGAGAGGTATGGAGGGGGAGAGAGGGAGGTGAGATAGGTGAGATAGAGAGAAATAAAGAGAGTGTGGTAGGGAGTGATAGAGGGATATGTGGGTAGACATGGATACAGGAAATAGAGAAAATTATAGAGAGATAGAGATAGAGGGAAGGAGGGAGGGTGGGTGAGAAAGAGGAGGAAGGGAGACATAAAGAGGGATAGGTGAGATAAATATAAGTAGAGAGAAATAGGTTACATATAGGAGAGAGTTAAAAAGAGGGAAATAGAGAATGGCAAGATAGAGAGGAGAGAGTGAGAGAGAAAGAGGGAAAGGGTTGAGTGAGAGAGAGAGGTAGAGGGAGGGAGAGGAGAGATAGAGAGAATATAGGGGAAAAGGTAGGGAGGGAGACATCTATTGTGTGAGAGAGAGAGGGTTAGGGGAGATAAAGGTAATTAGAGAAAGAAGGAGGGAGAGATGGAGGGAGATGTAGTGAGGGAGATAGAGGTGAGATAGAGAGAAATAGAGAGTGATGGAAGGAGAGGTAGGTAAAGAGAGGGAGAGAGGAGATAAAGATAATTAGAGATGGAAGGAGAGGTAGAGAGAGAGGATAGATAAAGAGAAGTAGAGAGGGAATGAGGGAGGGAGGGAGAGGTGGGGAGGGAGAGAATGGCGAGATAGAGAGGTGTAGAGAGAGTGGTAAGGTTTGATGGATACAGAGGTAGGTAGAGAGAGGGATTGGGAGATAAAGATTAGATAGGGAAGAAGAGAGGGATATAGAAGTATGGAGGGAGAGAGAGAGAGGTGAGAGAGAGGTGAGGTAGAGAGAAATAGAGAGAGTGGTAGGGAGTGGTTGAGGGAGAGGTAGGTAGGGAGAGAGAGAGAGGGAGGGGTGGAGATGGAGGGAGGGAGATA
Organism: Sequoiadendron giganteum; assembly: GCA_007115665.2. Classification (NCBI taxonomy): domain Eukaryota; kingdom Viridiplantae; phylum Streptophyta; class Pinopsida; order Cupressales; family Cupressaceae; genus Sequoiadendron; species Sequoiadendron giganteum. The sequence continues at coordinate 104,354,764 of CM021105.1, read as the reverse complement.
TAGATAAGTAGAGATGGAATAAGGGAGGGAGGGAGAGAGAAGTGAGGTAGAGAGAATTAGAGGGAAAAGGAGAGAGAGAGAGAGAGAGAGAGAGAGAGAGAGAGAGAGAGAGAGAGAGAGAGAGAGAGAGAGAGAGAGAGAGAGAGAGAGAGATAGAGATAGAGACATAGATAGAGATAGAGATATAGATAGAGACAAAGATCAAGGGAGAGAGAGAGTTAAATAAAGGGATGGAGATAGTGAGAGAGAGTTCTAGAGTGTAAGGGATAAAAATGAGTATTTCCCTCAATATATTTTCCCTCAAAGATAATGAGAAGAAAAATAAATTATTCAATGTAGATCAAAAAACAAGCGTGTTATAACGTGCTCACGTTTTATCAATGCATTCACAAAATGCAAAATCCATGTCAAAACTAAGATATAATGTGAGCATGTTATATCTTTCTTTGGGAATCCCAAAGCCTTGGGCTTGGTATTTTCCTTGGAATACCAACCCAAAGGCTTGGAGGGCATTCCCAACGACTAGAGACGTGTTTTTGCAAATTCTACAATATTTCACATAATCGGTTTCATGCTCACAGTTAGGATTGTATGTGGTTCAATGTCAAATAAATCAAACACTAAGGTAATGTTAGGTTCTCTCTTAGCTATCCAATAATGTAATTTTTTTCAGTTTTTGAAAATGTTAAGCCTTTAATCTATAATTTCTTTTGTTTGTGTGTCTCTTTTTTGGCAAAGAGAAGTGTTTGGTGTTTTTTTGTTATAAATTAACCATTCATCAAAATTTCAAACAAATTACATTTTTAGAAACTAGACTCCATTCTAAAAATTTAAAAAATAAATAAAAAGATTTCAATTAATTTCTAAAATTTGTAGGGGTAGCATAGCCAAAATTCTATTTTTCAGGAAGTGTCCACTTAGAAAATTAATAAAAAATTAAATATTCATTAAAATATAATTAGAAAAATCATGCATCAACTACATATTGTTAGCTAATTTTTTACTAGAGCGATAATAAAAATACTAAAAAAGGTTCACCATGCTAGGGACATACAAGAGTTGCTATGCTATGTTTTCCTAACAAAAATAACACCAATTTATGTACATCCCTCCTTTGAACCCCTTAATCTCAACTACTTTCAAAATAAATTAGTATTTTAGAAAGTAGACTCAGAGCACTTCGATCCTTGTTTTTGTTCCATCTAAAAATTTTGAGTGTAGCTATCCTCAATTTCATGTCCAAGGTTAGTATTTCTTGATTTCAAAAAAAAAGTGGCCACTTAAGCCCCCTTTTTGGCAGCCATATTTTGCGCTTACCCTATGAGCGCTAAATTTCACCGCATATGCATCTCTTGAAAAAAATTCTTTGTGTAGAGGTGGTGAAAAATTGTGCCTCTACATCCACAAACTTGGAAAAAGTTGGGGAAAACTAGATATGCAAAGGCGGAGAATTTTGATGGTGTTATACATTTGGGAAAAAGCATCATGTTTGAGTAGTTAAAAAGTCTACTATTACATCTTTATTTTGAACTTTGGAAAGTCAGTATGTCGTAGCGGTTATTTTCAATGATCCTTATGTAATGGCGGAGAAGAACCACACCATTACATAAGCTTCGTAAATGTTTAGAAATTTAACAAAAAAAACTCTACAAAATAGGTTATATCTTATCTTATTCATGTAAATCGGAAAAAATGACAATGATGTGGAATAAAAAAGCTTGGGAAGGAAATGAAATGGCTCTTTGCAATGAGTTTTTTGCAAGGCTTTAAACATCAAACACCTTAAACATAGACAAATGTTCAAAAACATATTTTGAAAGGAAATAACAGTAAGAAAGAATTATGAATCGCAACAATAAACCCTAAATGAAGAACACAACTAAAACACAGAGAAAAGAAAGGGAATACCTGACAACATGGAGAAGAATAAACCATAATGAAAACCTTGATCAAAATCCGCTAGTAAATCCTCACAAATCCATGCCAAATCATAGAGGAGGTCTTAATTAAAAACCACGAAAGGTAGAGAAGAAGAAACAAAATGAAATGATCAAGAATGATATTAAAACAACTTAAAAATTCATTTAAAATAACTTAATTAAAATCACATTAATGAACTATAATCTCATTAATTTCATGTGTGTGAAGGCAGGAAAGTGCACAGATGGTGAAAAATTTTGCTTGTATATTTTTTCAAAAACATGGGATAGATGCAAGGGCACTAAAAAAGCCCGACCTTACATACTCAAAGAGTTTGAGATATGTAGCGGCCCTGGCACTAAAAAATAGTGCTGCTACACCTTGGAAAATTTTCTATTAGCTCATGTAGGAGCGTTAAAAAATAGCGCCCTACATGGGAAACAAAAATTCTAACTCCGAAAAAGTGAAAAATGAAAAAATACTCATTTCAAAGCTTTTCAAGAAATGATGAGAGACGAGTGGTCTAGGGGAAAATTTGAGGCTTAGGACCACATGTAAACTAAAATTGAAATTTTCCTCATTTTGCATCCTAAGAGTGCATAGGACAATGAAACAAACAAGTTTCGTAGGGGGTTATCCATTGAATCAAGCTTAGCTGGATTCAAGGATAAAAAATGGCAAAGGAAAGACACCAACTTACAAAAAGTCATATGCTTCAAAGAATCTATCAAAGCTCCACTCAAACAATCTATAGATAAGGTGAATGAGGAAAAATGTTGGGGTTGTTTTGGGGCTTGCCTTAGTCAAACCCTCATTTTGGTGTTCCCACCTCCATAGACAACTGGATAGATAGAGAGAATAATAGGCACAAGAGTGATAAGAGCAAACCTCGCTACAAAGGAGAACTTGTATCATGAAATAAACACCAAACTGATAAAAGAAAACCCCGCTATAGAGGAGAACTCATATCATGAAATATTGACACAATAGATATTATGCTAGAAAATAGATAAGAAGCAAGATAGTGATACCAATAGTTGGTGGCCCCCTCTTGTGTTGATATACATGATATTGAGTGCTTGCAAGAGAGATTTGGCTATTGGTGATACTTCAATCCAATAGATATTTTCTATAGAAACATGATGTAGAAGAGAAGAGCATGAAGAGAGAAAGTTGGAGAGAGTTCAAGTGAGAAGTCTTGCAAATGAGAGTCAAAGAATGAGTTTTTTGTACCTACATGGGTAGGAAGAGCCATTACTCTTGGAATCCTACCATGATGACATGTGACATGAGCCAAGACCTCTCCTTGTTTTAATTAGCAAAAGTATGAGGATTCTAGCACATCGTGCAGACATCCACGCACCATGCAAGCATCCAGATCATCATTTCATGAGACACGAGGTGGTAGACTATGACCGCTTCATCATTGGTCCTTATGGATTTGAAATCATAAAATTTTGACTCATAAGGTTATTGTCATAAATGCGGCTAGGCACCATATGTAACGCCCCACCATGCAACCCTAGAGGAAGATGCATTTAACTACTTAAACAAACTATTTTTTTTTTTGTTTAAGTACAAATAACACGCAAGATCACTATCTAATGCCAACAACCTCTAAGGTTACGTGATAGAGGTTATATAGAACTTCAACAAAAAAAATGAATCTAAATCATGACATTTATTTTGTTAAGAAATGAAACACATACATTCCAAATGAGATAAATTACATCAAGCATAAGAGATAACTTTCCCTTTCATTTATCCATAATTAGACAATATTATTACATCTCTCATTCCCTGAATGAGGCAAGTCCAATAAATAAGGTTACAATTACAACTTCCACCTCGATAACAAATGAGGGGAATAAATTACAAGATAAACTGAAATAAATAAAGCATGAATGAAATTGGATCCCACAAGATCTCCAACAAGAAATCTCATCCATACGAACATGAAGAAAGCCCAAAAGATTAAGGTGCACGTTCCACCCAAAAAAGTGAAACCCAAAGGCCCACCCCCGTGCTAGGAGATAGTAAAAAGGAATCCTAGCCAAGGCAATCTACCTCAAGACGCAGGCTAACACATAACCAAACCAAACTGACACAACCTATCACATGTACCACACAAGTACAACTCTAACATGGTCACATTGCTTCAAGATATAAAGCAGATCAAGTATGTTACGAGAACCATACACATAGAATCAAATACCAATTGTTGTCCTAGATAGAGTGTCATCACATAGCTTGTCATGAGTTACCCATTTCAAATATTCATAGGATTTGGCCCCATTATGGGTTATCCTGGTGGCCTCAACTGATCCTTGACCCTCATACTTACTAATGAGAGATCAAATACCTGTCATAAAGACCAAATAGATAACCTTGCCATTACAGGCATTCCCACTCACCCCAAGTCTAAATAAGCACCGACGTCTATGAGTGAGGGTAAAACTTATCCTGATTAGTGTGAAGTACCCCCAAACTTCTAAGTACATTACTTAGTTATCACTTGGTTAACTACTTCTGAAGGTTACCCAATCTTACCTCTTATGGGCTTTGGCCCCTAACGAAAGCCGCTCTTCTACTTGAAAAACTACACACCATCCAATCACCAAGGGTAACAAAGTGCGACCACACAAGATAACACGACCACTCCTTTCTCATGTGGTGACATAAGTTCAAACCCTCTCCAAATACTGGAGGTAACAAACATAACAAAGTCACTCCTTATAAGGAGGCACAAATCACATAATCCACTCCTAATCTAAGGAAGCACAAAACATCCCCGTTCATGGAAACTAGGTAAATAACTGACACGTACCATGCACTACCCAAGGGATCCAAACAGGTTGACTACATGACATGACAACCTATTTATTAAAACCCCATCTGGAAGACTTATCGATCTCTATGACTCGATTTCCCCCAAACAAAAATGAAAAGAGTTCACCATCAAGATGAGCAAGAAGATGAGAATTAAATTCTACTTTGGATTCACTAAATCCATTTCCTTGTTAACATTTTGTAATTTGTCGCATTAAATAAACTGAATTAAATACATCTTTTCAAATAAAAGAGAAATTAACACTAATTATCTAATTTCCTTACTTGGACTTAAATAATGATTAATTAACCAGTTTATCATATAAAAAAAAATTCAATGCTGTAAAATAATTATTGCCTCCTCATTTCAATGTAACCATTTAAAAACAATCAACTTGTCTTGAAAACATTTTATTTAATATCAAAACTAATTCCCCTATAAAAATATGTTTTAAAATAAAACAATGATTTAACTAAAGTTATCATGTTTTCAATTTTCCCAATTGGACTTAAATCGTGCCTCCAAGAAAACTTAACTTAAATACATATACACATAATATATATATATATATATCTATTTAATTCATTTATATATATATATATACCTATTTAATTATAATAACAAATTATCTATATAATATTAATCATTAATACATATTATAATTAATTATAATACATATTAATATATTAGTATTATAATATAATAATATTAATATTATATATATTATATTATTAAAATATATTAATATTATAATTTATAATAATAATAATATTAAATATATATTATAATATTAAAATAAATATTAATATTTATAGTTTTATTTTTTTGATTTAAAAAAGAATAGGTCAGGTGACCGCTTCGGGCCACGCAGCAATGACTGGGCGGCTGGCTGCATCCACAGTCGAACCCCACAGTGGGCGCAGTTATGTAAACACAGTTGACCCTAATTGTGGGTGTTGACTATGTATGCACAATCGACCCACTAAAGGCGGTCGGGGGGTTCGTGTTGGGTGCGGCTCCCCCCCACACGCCTCCCATGGGGGGCATGGTGGGGGTGAGCCCCCAACGCCGCCTCCCACTGGTTTTTTTAATTTTTTAAAATAGGGAAAAACATAAATGAAACTAGGGTTTAAACCCTGTGTTTTTTCCTCTACCTTTTTTTGGCCATTTCTAAAAAAAAGGCCAGCATAATCCTACTAAAGGGTTTTTTTTTTAATATATATATATATATATGTATATATATATTTACATTTATCTACATTGGAATTGTAAATAAATTGAGGAAGTAAAACTGAAAAGAAAACAATTTATAATCAAGAATTCATTCTATTCTCTTTGAAGCAACCTATTCCAAATAGAGATTTTCTTTCAAATTGGAAAACAAGAATCCAACTGAGTTTATTTTGCAAACATACAAAAAATTTAAATGCTTTTCAACATGATTTTCAACAACAACATAAACAATTAAAATTTCCAAAGCAACTAAATTTTAAAGATATGAACCTGTTTTTTTTGAGTTTGTGAGGAGATCCAGATGGTGCCCGGATTCTTGCCTTGATTCCAACTTCAAACCCACAATTTTTCATAGCTTCAATCCAAAACCCACAAAATGCAAAAATTCTTCCACTTTCAAAATTTCATGCTTGTTCAGAAGAAAACTTGTGAAGAATTTCTTTTAAATAATAAAGAAAAATTCAAACAAATATCATGCAACAACCCTCATCAATTTTTCATAACAAAATAAAAAATATCTTCTTCTTCTCAATTTTGAATTCAAACTTTAAAAAAAAAATGCAATTCAATTCATTTCCTTTATTTTGTTAATTTTTATCCTTTTAATTTTCCCAATTTCACACAAAAATCTATTAACTCCAAAATGGAAAACTTAATTTATTCCAACTCAATTAATTAAATTATCAATAAACTAAATCTAATCCAAGATTAAATTATTTATTAATAAATTAAATTAATTAATAAATTAAATCACATTTCAACATAAACCAGATAAAGTTAATCGACAATTTAACTACCAAAGCATATATTTTAACCTTTTTCTAACTTGCAATTTTAACTGAAATCAAGACCAGATGAAAAAAATTAAAGCAACTTAACCTGACCAAAACCTGACAACACACTATGACTAGAGTGACGACTTGGCACAGAAAACCTAGCTACTATCTCCCAATCGTATGTCATTGGTTAATGGACACGCTCAAGCCTGTGAAACCAGGTGGAGTCGATGTCCTATACTTGTCAACCTGTGAACAAAGAGTATATCCACATGCATAAATATGTCATAAATAAGGAACACCGTGAAGGGGAAATCACAGAATCATGGGGCACTCACAAGCGAGTGATGTGATATCGTCCCCTTCACCAATACAATATTACTACTGACGTATCTAACAATTTACTTAAATCAAAAGCATAAAACATCATTAATTTGAATATACACTTATGTGAATTCAAAACATGTCATAAAGATAACATCATAATAAAATACCATCACATCAAAAGATAGCATTCACGTCGCTTTACAAATAGCGATCAAATAGAAGTCGATTACCATAGTCAAGGTACTAACATAAAATACAACATAAAGGATAAGAACATTGTTTGATCAAAAGGACAAAATGAAGGGGTATTACACCATAAATTTGGGGGGAAAATACAAAAATGTGAAATTATCATGGGGTACAATTTTATGACATTACAATTTGCAATAAAATAATTGGATAGTGTATGAAATAAGAGAATTATTGCAATGTTGTCATTATCTGCTAATGTGGAATTCCTTCCCATATTTTATGATAAAATTTATTGATGATTAATATTACCTACATTTTCTAGTTCCAATGGTTGTGTGGCATGCTACCTCTTTGGTTGCAAGAACTCAACCCTCTAGTTATGCATGGTTTATCTTGTAGCCATGAGTGTGCAACAGTCTTACGACTACATGTTTTCTACTACCTTTGTTGCATGGTTAGTTTCTCCAAAATAGTTATGCTATAATTACAATAATTCATCATATTTAAGAAAGAATCATCTTAACATGCAAAAATTTATCAAACCATCATTCATCAAGTTTCAATGTTTTATACTTTAAATATTAGTCACAAAGTTTTAGGAATGTATTGGAAATGTTTCAAAGAGAAATAAATAAGAATAATTAACAAGAAAAAATATTGAACTCATTAGAATTCATCTAATAGACCTTGCACTTGATAACACATTGAGGCACATTTTATATATTTTCAATGCTTTTCTTTACAAGTCTTATTCACAAACCTTTCTATGATCACTTTCCTAGTTCATGATTTATTTAAGTGCTCAATCCAACATATTTCAAGTGTTGAAAGTAATTTGATAGAATTCATCAAATTCTTTCTTTTATATGGACTTACTCTAGCTATTATTTCCTTATGAATTTAATGGAGCAATGATGTGATCTTATTCAATTTTGAATCTCATCAGATGCCACTTAAAATGCACATCTACACCTACTTGGAAAAATAATATCAATCCTAATAGTATAGGATTATGTCATTATTTTTATTTACTATTAACCTACAAAGCTAGCTAGAAACATGTTCCTTGCATACAACCCATTTTTTCCCAAAAATAATGATGAACCCCTTTATTTATTTTTAAATTTATTCATCAAATGTTCTCCTAGCTTTAAGTGTTCTAGTTTTCTTTGGTTCTTGATGAGCTTATTAGATTGTGAGATCTAAATAATTGAGCTAGTTAGAATTTTTCCTTATGAGGTATTAGTTTGTGACTTAACAATGTGTGATTTGGGTTCTCATTTCCACATATTTTTTGCATTTTCTTTCCTAGATAGTATCCAAGTTACTATCATTAAAAAAATTGATTTTAGAGTTTAAGGATAATTTTTATGCTATGTTACTATTTTTTAGACATTAAAAAGTCTCTAAGTGTTCACCATAAGATTTTTATGCCTTAAAAATCTCATAAAACCATTAAATAGTCTTGTAAATAGCTTGAAAGTTATTTTTTAGTATATAAAACCTTTACAAACCCTCCTTAAAGAATCAAAACCCTTTATTATCTTTCAAAATAATATTTGTGCCAAGAATCTAAATCTAAATGATGGCAAGAAGATAGTTTAGAATGAAGGTTTGAATATGTATCATTAAATATATGACATACCTTGAATGCACCATTAGATTCCATTAAGTAGATCACTAAGAACCTAAATTTTCTCAATCCTTTTGGGGCTAAAATTGATAGTTTGGTATGTGTTGAATACCCTCATCTAGCTATCATGATAGAGCTACAATTGTCAAGTAGGATCCATAACCCTTATAAAAATTATATGAGGAATTGTTTTGGTGTGTAACAACAACTACAAGGTCCAACACATTTTTCAATGTATGATATCAAAATCCCCCTATAGTTATTACAAAGATAAAATTAGATTTTTACTGTGTAATTGGTGTTGCAATATAGAAATATTTTTGAAACATGTGTTTTTAGTGGATTTAACCTTAGGGTTAACTAATTTTAGTGATTTAAAGAACCTCATTTTGAATCTCAATGCAAAGTAAACATCATACAGTGAAAAACATATATCTCTACACAAAAATCTTGATAAATGTGTCCTAATATTTCAAGAAACTAAGATAAAATAGGTTGTAGATGCATACCTCTTCAACCGTGGGTAGAGATAGAATTAAAAGGTTTTAGTTTTTGTGAGATACCTAAAAAAAATATCTCATTTAGTATGGTGATTTATGTTTTTGACATGCATGCAAGTATAATCATGTGTAGGATCTAATACATTTGATTTTCTTGTGTACTTGTAATATATTTAAAAGTCAACACCGTTCCTTAGATCCAATAAATTCATTAAATCCATAAATAATTGTATTTCGTTTTAATCGACATTTCACCATGAGGGTGTAAGTATGATTGTACAGATAAATACATTTGTTATCATCCTATATGAGTTTTCTACATAGTAAAGATTGTTTTTTTTTTGGGTGGTCAACATTCAACACTCATACCAATTGAGATAACCTTGACAAGTACTTTCACCAAACCCTAGATAGTGTGTTATATTTTCCTTATCAACTCTATGATTATAAAGGAACTGTAAAAAACATTTGTTATAAAGGTAATAGTTTACTAAGAAAGAAGAAATATATGTCACAAAACTAGGTGGAATATTAAACACCATTTGAGAAAAACCATGTTTTCAACAATAAATGACATCTTAGGGCTATTATAACCATAAGATATTATTTACCTAAGAAACAATTCAAAAAAATAGAGGCTAGTTACTTAGCCCATAAATTTACCATCCAAAATAATTCTTCATCTACAATAACACTATCAAACATAGGAACAAGATGTTATATGATGACTAATGGACTATAATATTTCTTAGGCTATCTTAATAGCATCATGGGGGATATCCTACCTATAGAATAGTTGTATGGTATCCATAGAGCCATTGTTGACAATGCTAAGAATTGTCAAGAGGGAGTTAAAGACAACAAAGAAGACTATAATTTAGTGGAATTTATCATGGAAAGACATAAAATAAATTCATGTATCAATTCTATAGGATTTATGCCTCTTATGAGAATGAGTTATAATTCTTTCATAGAAACTAGTAGGAATTCTAATGTTTCCATAAGATAATAATCAAAATAGGTTATTCTCATAATTAAGATGATTTGTTCACTTAATTTCTTACATATTATCATTGTTCCATTATAGAGAACAACAATAAGATAAATGATACTCTCAGGAAATCACTAAATCCATAAATATTTAGGATAGTCATGGTTATTAAGGCTAGTATAAATCTTTAGGATGTTCACGTGCCTAGATAGTCTTATTAATGATACCATAATAAACAACAACAATAATAGGTTCTATGTAGGATTTAATTAGGTGTACTAAATTATGAATGTTTCCACCTTATTGCTAGGCATCAATTAAAAGTCAATGATGAAAACTAAGATGGATTTCTCATGAAGAAAAAGAGCTTATCATAAATGCTAGTATCAAGACTAAGATCACTTCATGCAAAACTCTACCATTTTGTTCATATAAGATAGTAATCACCAATTGTCTAGTCCAATACCACCTAAGAGGATTTTCATGATAATCTAATATCACTTAAAAATTCCATACCACACACATATAAAGGAGATAATCCTAAAATACATCTAGTATCCTTGAGATTTTCCTTGTCATTAAGTCAAAATATTGCCATCAATAAAAAATACAATTGTCCTTCTATGATTTTATTGAGTGTGAAGTTATAAACTACTAATTTTTTTTGTTATGATAAGGTTCTTAGATGTCAAAACATAGTAATATTCATGATTTTTATGTTCCTTAGAGAATAGACTTATAGCTCATTTTCTCATTGCTTGCTATAAAACAACCCTGAAGAATATTACAAGAAATGAAGGAACTTGGGTTGTTATAAAATATCATATTACTACTATGGATAGTATTATTCTTCCAATGAAGTCTCTAAGTAAAATGGTATCATTGAAATCTAAGTGTTGAACGTGCTTTAACCACTAAATATAGATGAAAATTTTACTGTTCCTAAATATACATGAATCAGTAAACTTTTCATCTCAACTTTTCATCTATATTTAGGAATCAATGTTGAACATGTTGGGTGGTGGTGGGATGGGGTCTAAGGTCAACCATGGGGAGATGTGCTTTACCAGCACACTCTAAGTGTTGAATGCTTAGGTGGTCGGACCTATGTGGGACCCCCTTAACCCAACCTTTCTTTTTTCGTGGCATTTCTTAACCTGAAATTTTTGAAATCTTTGTTTCCGCCTTTTTCTTTGTTTAGATTTCTCGTTTCCATTCTTGTTCACATGTTGTTCACATTTTTTGATTTCCACCATTCACATTTGTCTAATGTAGCCAAAACAACAGACACTCATGCAACTCGGGGGATGGACGCAGTGACAAGAATCAAGTAGGAACTATATTGGCATTGTTTCTAAACCCATTCTCTGTGTTTCATCATTTCTTAGCATCCCAGATTTCCTTGGTCATTCAACAGTTTCAATCCCACATTCATTATAGGATATACATTGGGACGAGTAATTTTTATATTTAGAAGTCAATTAAACTCGTGTAACATGTAAATTTAGTTTTCTTTTATTCTATATGCATATATTAAATAATAATATTTTCATTAAAATATTTACATTTTAAAAATTATAATTAAATAATTATATTTATAATTTAATGAATATTTAATATTTTAATGATTATAAAATATGTTTTTAATAATATCATTATATTTAGATTTTTTATTTACAGAAAAATATTATTTATTATGTTTTATGTAAATTGTATAAATGGGATGTTGAGTTAACAATGATTTAAATTTCAAATATGAAGAATTTGAGGTTATAATTTATAGAAGTCTAATAGGATGACACAATAGAAAATATGATAATTATAAATAAAAGAGTATAATCTAAGATAATAAAATAAATCTTTATATACAAACAATAATTAATTTTGGATTAATAAAAGATAGTTTTTTTTAATCGAGAGTGGCGAGCCACTATAATATATTATTATGAATAAATAGATAAATACAAAAAATGGTTCTAAAGGGCATACTGGTAGGAAATAATGAGTAAGAAAACCTTCAGTTATAGCCCAAAAAGAGTAAAAATATAATTTTGTAACATATATATGTCGAGCTAATAGTTCAAAATTTAGCCAACGAGACCCTAATTACATATCCTAAATACAAGGTGAGTTGATAATTCAAAATTCAGCCAAGTTGACCCTAAAATCATTCCTCGATGACTAAACTATGTAGCTAAACCCATCACAACATACAAAACCCCGATAATTTTGAGCAAAAAACCCACAAAAGTCATATTTATAGTTTCATTGATTCCCCCATAATTGAATTTTTATCTTTCAGTTTGAAGCCCTCCACTAGTTGAAGCCCTCTCTCGATCAATCTTTTGCTACGAGCTGGCACTATAGTGTGTGAAACTGACCTTGGATTCACCATATTTTGATGCACCTAAACTCTGTTAGCAGACTGGCTCAAAGCATTTGTTGCGTGAAGCAGACCCCAAACTGGAAAATTTACTCGAAGTTGCAAGTCGAGGTATAAGCCATTGTTTGGAGGAGGTGGCACAAATGAACACAAGAATGCCAAGGAAAAATACTTTTCCTTAATTTCAAGTTCCATTACAGAACAAATAAGGTGATGGTTTCTCCTTAGAGCATGTTGCAGAATAAAGACATTGTTGAAATGCAGAGCTATCCATAGAGCATCGAAGATCTCTTCAAAACTTTGTCACCGCTGAATGTATGCCCTTGGAAATAGGTTGTTGATAAACCCTTCCCCGAAGAAGAAGTTTTATTGTTGCACGACACAGACAAGTACATTGTCTAACAGGTATTGATAATTGACAAACTTTCTCGCTAGATGCTCCAATTCACCCAATGATTGAATTAAATCTAGAGAATTGGAAAGAAAAATGGAGATTACCTATGAAGGGAAGATGAGTCATCGTACCCTTAGACTGGTGACTTCAAGGCCCAAGATGATGCAGATGCAATCCTCAAACCTACCATTTTCATCTTAAACATTGATTTAAGGGCATCCCGTGTGATATATTCTTCTAATGGTCGCTCCCATGGCCTGACTGGTAGTGATACCCTCAAATTCCATGGTCAAAGAGCCATTTAACTATGGATTTAATGGCAAAAAACCTATACCAAACTTCTGCAACCAGCTTTGCTCTCTATAGCCTTACACTTAGCAAATTCTGATGTGAGAAAAAGTTCCTATGGAGCCTTTTTAATAGCAGATTTCACCTAGGGAAACATGTGAAAAATGATTAAAGGAGATGTGAAGGCCTGTTCATTTAATAATCCTCTGTAACTTGAAAATTTGGCTCATTTTTTAGCAACACAAAGATGAGAGGTGGCTTGGTTTCACACTTATAAACATGATTAAGTGGTACAATGAGGTGATATTATATCTTTTGTAGCTAACATATTTGAATGATGTGACACAAGTGGAATAAATGGACATAATCCAACATCATTAAGTGATTAGAAATAGTCCTTTGTAGTTGATGCAAGCCATCCTCAGATGTTTATGTGTGATTACACATGACTTTATTAGACATCATTACCCCGAGTGACACCAAACATAAGTTTGAATTCTATATCCTTGCTAGTGTGGAAAAAGAAGGCCACGTTGGTAGTTTCTCCATATGATGTTAATGCCAAGGAAGTACTTGTAACCAAGATTGTGATGTGATATTTCCTCATATATTACTATTAGCTTATTTTTTTATTAGTTCATTCAAATGAGGAAAAGCATTTAGCTCCCTTACATCATGTAATTCTTGTATCTCTATTTCCTCACAACCAAGACTTGAAAGGAAATCTACAATTTTGTTTCCTTTCCTATAAGTGTGAGTGATGATGAAGGCACTAAATTTGTCAATTAAAGCCCATGATTTTTGCAAAATATAATTCAAATTCCATTTTTGAGCCTTTCTTAGTCTGCATGCATTTATAACTATAATAAAGTCTCCTTCAATATGGATATTTGAGATCCCCAACTGAGATGCCACTTCCAGCCCTGATAATAAAGCTTGTGCTTCCACACTATTTTTTGTGCAATGTGTTAAATGGAATGAATAAGTTTCTAATAGATCCCCTAACGAGTTTTTGATGCAAATACATGCTCCTAATTTTTGTCGTTCACTTTTATATGCTCCATCAAAATTTAATTTGGAAAATCCTTCTTGAGGTGGGATCCATTTGACTAGACTCCTGTCAACTTATCTGGGACAATTTTTGAGAAGACTAACATCAAACAAAATCTTTATATTCTTCCAGTTTGACATGATGAAACTATTCCAACTTGTGAATGATGAATTTGTGGTTTTCTCCCTCTGAACACAAGAATTTACCCTTTCTGATATCACTTTTTCTATTTTGACCAATATCAACTCTACTAGTGATTTTGATTTCCTGAAGATTCTCATGTTCCTTTCCCACCAGATATTCCATAACGCAATCACTAGAGTAATAAGCCAAATACATGAGAAAAAAGAAGATTGATAAAGTATTGGCCAACTCTGAAAAAAGGTCCCAAATTGATTTTGGAAGAGGCATATTGAACTCTAACTTGATTTTAATGAAATCCCAACATTGGTTAGCAAATTCACGCTGAAGAAATAAATGATTAGATGTTTCAAATTCTTGATCACATAAAGGGCACTCACAAGGATCTGCAATTTTTAACTTGACCAAACAATCACTTGTTAGGACTGTTTTCTTAATGGAAAGCCATGCAAAACTACTCACCTTGGTCAAGACTTTGTTATTTTAACAAAATTAAAATGCACGTTGAGGCTACAAAGAGTGCACTGACTGACTTACGAGTGCATAACCTTCCTTAACGGAATAAGACCCAAACTTCGAGGTTTCCCAAATTATTTTATCTGGATTTGAAGATAAGTACAAGCCTTCAAGAAAAATTAGAGGAAATTTTTTCTTGTCATCAATGTTACCTTTCCAGAGGAAAGATCTTATTATCTTTTCAATTTCAAAGATTACTGACGCAAGAGCTTTAAGGATAGCTAGAAAATAATTTGGAATTGAGTCTAATACTAATTTAATGAGAAGGATCCTACCTAACAATGAAAGCCATCTAGCTTTCCAAATCAAAATTCTTGCTTTAAGCCTATTTATTACCTTGTCCCAGAAAAATTCTTTATTGGAGCCTTTAAAAAATGGTATCCCAAGATAGGTGCATGGTATCTCTACTTCCTGAAATCCCAATACCTTCAAAATTTCCTTCTTCAGAACTTCGATAGTATTTAGAATGTTAATCTTGGACTTTTCTTAATTATATTCTTGGCCAGATGCTGAAGAATATTTATTAAGAACTTCTTTAACCTTCTTAGCTTCTAGCAATGTTAATTTATTGAATAGAAGAGTATCATCAGCAAAGAGGGAGTGTGTCACTGAGATATTTAAATTTTCTAACTGAACTCTATTCCATAAAATTTCGTTGTGTTTCAAAAGAATGAAACAACTTAAAGCTTCTTCCATAAAAATAAAAAGGAATGGTGAAAGGGGATCACCTTGTGTAACCCCTTCAGAGGCACTAAAAAAACTTGTTGGATTACCATTTATGATCACTGAGAACTTAGCTCCAGATAGACAAGACATTACCCACCTACACCAATTAGAGCAAAAGCCAAAAAATTTCAGAACCTTATTGAGAAACTGCCAATCAACCTTGTCATAGGCTTTCATCATGTCTAGCTTAACTATGAAAGAGGTCAACTTTGAAGTTGAGACTGTGTGCAAAAATTCATGCACAACAATTTCTCCTTCATACATTTATCTCCCTGGGACAAATCCACCTTGCTCTTGGGATATAATACTTGGAATAAGTGGTTGCAATCTCAAGTAAATGGCTTTTGTGAAAATTTTGTAAATTGTATTGCATAGGGAGATAGGCCTAAATTCAACAAATGTGTTAGGCTCTTTGACTTTTGGAAAGATTGCAATGTTGGTTACGTTGAACTTCCTATACATAAAACATGTTCTTTGAGATTCCTAAAGCGCCCAAAGAAGATCAAAGCATAGAAACTCCCAATATTTTTGAAAAAATAAGGTTGTTAACCCATCCAAACTAGGAGCCTTATCAAGAGGAACTGATAATACAGTTGATTTTAGCTCCTCCATAGTGAAATGCTCCATAAGCATCTTATTATCTTCATTACTCATAAGGAATGGTATTTTTCTTAACAAATCTTGTTGGGATTTTATTATGTTTTCATCTATGGTTGGCGGAGTAGAGAGGAGTTCTGGAAAAAAAATTCACACCTTCATTATTAATATATGCTTCTTTTGTGAGCCAATTACCTAAAGATAATTCGTAAATTCAATGAATTGACTTTGTTTCCATTTTTATCTGAGCAGAGGCATGAAAAAATTTAGTCTTGTGATCACCCTCTTTTAGCCATAATTCCCCAGACTTTTTTCTCCAATAAGCTTCTTCTCTAGCACATAATTCTTCCCATCCTTCTTGTAGAATCTTTTGTTTGTCAAATAAAGCAACATCCAAACCTTTTTGAATTATATTCTCATGTATTGTTGTTAATTCTTTGAACACTACATATTTTTGGTGGAAAATGTTTTTAAATACTTGCTTGTTCCAAACACTAACTTGTTGCTTCACAAACTTCAGCTTTTCATGAAACTGGAACATTTTGGTACCTTAATTATATGGAGCATTTACCCACCATTGTTTTAGAAGATCCATAAACTGGGGGTCCCTAAACCACATACTTTGAAACTTGAAAGAGGATTTTGCTTTGGGGGCATATACTTTTGCAATATATAAACAAATTTCATAATGATTTGAACTATGATATGAAAGAATTTCATAATTTAGCTTATGTGCTGAAAGAAACCAGCTGGGATAAACCAAAAATCTTTCAAGCCTTTCTACAATTTGAAGAAATTCCTTCCTTTTATTGGTCCATGTAAAACTACTTGAATGTGGTTGAATATCCTATAAAGCATTTGAGTTTATAAAGTGGCTGAAATCTGACGTGACCTTTTGAGGCGGGCATATTCCTCCATGCTTTTCTTGAAGAGATTTTATTGCATTAAATTCCCCTACTAAGATGATTTTACCACTATGAATTAGACCAATTTTCCTGGTAAGCACATCCCAAATGTTCCTCTTTTCAATACTCGATGTTGGATTGTATACATTTATAAGCCAAAAATGAAGATCAAACTTTGTCACTTCTGAAAATTGCC
Source organism: Sequoiadendron giganteum (assembly GCA_007115665.2). Taxonomy (NCBI): domain Eukaryota; kingdom Viridiplantae; phylum Streptophyta; class Pinopsida; order Cupressales; family Cupressaceae; genus Sequoiadendron; species Sequoiadendron giganteum. The sequence continues at coordinate 104,337,165 of CM021105.1, read as the reverse complement.
AACTATTCTCATTTTTGTGTGATTTAACATTTACCAGCTTTGGGTTCCACAAGATGACTAATCCTCCTGAATCGCCTTGAGCTGGTGAGTGTGTCGATTCCCATCTATCCCATTTTTTTATTGAGGATTAAAAAGTATCTACTGAGGATTTCATTTCTTGTAAAAGCACAATGTTTCCTCCATAAGCATCTATCAGTTGCTTGATACGAGCACACTATTTAGGGGCATTAATACCCTTGAAATTCTATGAAGTGATCCTCATTGTACCCAAGGAGAGCAACAATCTCTCATCGACACTTACTTGACATGGCTTTCATGATGGTTTTTTGAACTCTTGCCTCTATTTGTTCCTGCAACTTTGTGAGGTTTGATTTCCTCCCTCTTTTCCCTAAGGTTTTCTTCATAGGAGATTGATAAGAAGATTGGACTATTGAAAGATTTTTGGAGCATGTTGACCCTATGGATTTCGAGCTTTTTAATTCTGACATACTATCCCCTTGTGGCTCTTCCTTAGTTGATTAATGACTAGGAGACTCCAATAGGTTTTGAGCTTTGGGAGGGTTTTCTGAATTCCCTTGAGTTGTATATACTTTATTTTCTCCCTAAACAATTGGAGGGGAGCTACTTTCCCAGAAATCCTCTTCCATAGAAATTTCTTGAAACAATTATGAACCAATTGAGAGCAACATTTTTTCTACCAAATACTCAAGGTCCACATCATTTATCTTATTGGAGCTTCTTGCAAGCCATTTTTCTTGATCATTTGAGGAAGGCACCTCCTGAGCAATCAATTGACTACTGCGAGTTGTCAATGAAAGACCAGGTGGCTAGGTAATCCTTCATGCCTTGAAACATCAGCTTCTTTACAATTTCATCAATTTGGCATTCTGAACTTAATTTTTCCTTTGGAGTGTAAAGGCTGAGTGATAGATTGGAAAAGATATGCATAAGATTCCATGCATTTTGTGGCAGATTAATCTAATATACAAGAATTTTCTTTTCCTTTGGATTTTTGAGAAACCCTAGTTCTTCTCCGGCTTCTTCCCATTTTCTCTTATGCAAGATATTATGCCTTGAATTAATCTCTTGACTTGAATGTGCATGCTCTCTCTAAACCTTGTTAATGGGAACTGACATATTATCCTGACATGCATTGAGAGGGAGGATGGCCTATGATGTGACAATGTTGGGATGTAGTTTCTCGAGTTTCACAAACAATTTTTTGGTGCCAAGTGCCAAAATTTGAGACCAATTGAATGTGCATCAGAACCTCTTTGTTCATATCAAAGAGAGCACAATTTTTGATGGGTTTTGAGGGATTCTTCAAGAAATCCTTATCATGCATGAGAAAAATTCTTGCATTATTAGCTATGATTTCAATCAGATTAAATTCCCTGTATTCTAGAGGAAGCTCTAGAATTTGATAACAAAAGGAAAAAATATAAATGAAGCCTTTTTAGGGTTAAAATTTGGGATCCAAGGTTACATTCATAACCTTGATCCTTGAAAAACCCATGATTTGATTCTAAATATAAAATATTTTTTTATTTTACTATCAAAAATGACTACGAATATGCCCTTATCAATACTTAAATAAAAAAACTATTGCACCCCCTCCCAATCATTATAAATGAGCTCTTTTAATTGTGGTAAGCATAGAGTTAAATTCCAAAACTTACATATTATCGCTTTATCTCTTAGATCTTGGATTTGTGCATGAAGCATGCTCTCTTGAAAAGTGAATTTAATCACATCCCTATCTCCATGAGGTTGAGATGTTACCTTCTGATGATTGGCCTTATCAGATGACTTGACTTCTTCCTTCTTGGATGCCTTATGCTTCCAAATTTTCTTACTTGACCCCTTTTTCTTGGAGCTCCTCTTCTTTTTTTTCTTGAATTTTTTCTCCTTCAAAACCTTTGGATCAAGTTGGGGTTGAATTTGATCAATAACCCTCTTTTGCGTGGGATTCGAGATAGATAACTATGAATTGAGGAGAGCTCCTTGTTGGCCAATATTTTTTGCAGGAGAGCCATGTTGATGCCTGGTGGTCTTGGGGGTGAAAATATTTGACCCTACTATTCTCCATTATAGGTTGGGGTTAGTCCTCTCTAAAACATGACTAGAAATGCAGGCTATGTCTGACTTGTGGGGTTGTGGTTTTTTGGGTTTTCAGTTCTTGTTTCCCTTATCCACATGTTGCAGGTGTCTTTCACCTTTTGACTGTTCATCCTTAAAGCCCTTGTTCCTAGTCAAATTTAGATCTACCTCTACCTTTGCCTCTTGATTTGACTACTGTGATAATGTCATTTCTATCTCATAAGCTTTTTCCCTGCATTATTGTTCAAAAATTGGAGGGAACTTTGGATTGAAGGGAGCACCAGAAGGGTTTGTGTGGCTTCCCTTTGCTTGAGATTTAAAATTTCTTCTGCTTTGTCATAAAAGCTATACAAGAAATGAGAGTTGCGCTCTAGATTTCTGACAACCCTTATTTCTTTTGATTCTAGAAATATGCCCCTATCATCTTTGTATAACTCAAATAGTTTGTTTACCTCACACCAAATGCCTAAATTGTTGAAAGGGCTTCCAGTTGGGTTTTGAAAACTTGTGTCTGACCGTGCCCATATTTTATCTTGCATGCCATTGAGTGAAACATCAATACCATCATTAATAATAGATAGTTGTGGGAATATGTAATTTATAATTTAATGTTAGTTAAAGATAAGGATGCTTAGTTATAATTTTGATTATGAATAACTCTAATTTATTAGAGAAAAATAAATGTTCCATTGAGTCTACCTTCTATCATGTAAGTAAAAATAAAGATAATTGCAAGCTAAGTTTTACTATCAACAATCATAAGAAGGAGAAGGTGAAGAAATACAGTTAGGAATTATGCTTGTATAGAATAATGCTCCACCTAATACACTAGCCATAGGATGAAATGACATATTAGGCACTTTCATGTTGTGGTACATAGTACTTACATAGTACTACTTGCAATCTTAGCATAGGAGTGTTAGTGATAAAATATTCTCTATTTAATTGGTTGCATTTGTCAGATCCAAGGAATTAAATGAGAAAAAATAGAACATAAAAATTAAATGTAATATAAAGATAAGAAAGTAAGCATATGAGTGATGTAAAGTAGTAATTGCAATAAATGTATCATTTGATAATCAAGTAAAACATCACAAGTGACAAAGCATGAAATAAGATGGATTTTAGAGATAACATTAACAAACTAAGCTGCCCGTGACATTGATAAACAAAAATTCATGATTTGACCCCCAATGGTTAAAAAAAACCCATGCAAGTACATATGGCACTATGATAGGCATATGACCCCAATGTGTCATCCAAGAGCATGAGCATGGAAAGTTCAAGGTAAGGCACTAGGACTCTAGTGGTAGAATGGGTCTAGGAATGTGATCTCAAGGTGTAAAAAATAAAACATATCACCCTTAAATTTAGAAAATTTTACAGTTGAGAAATATATCCATAAATAATTGTGTTGTCTCAACCAGTTCTAGTTAAATAATTATATATTTTATTATCATACAAATTTAATGGCTACGAAGTAAATAAATAATTTTTTTAAAAATAAAAGTTGTGAATGGTTTAAACTAATATTCATAATATAAATTCAATAAAACTTCTAGGAGTTAAATGTTGTCAAGTGATTATTTTCCCTAGGTTTATTCAACAAGCATCTATGCAATGTTATATAAAAATATGTAAAGAATATAACTATAATATAGTATTAGACCTTTGTCAATAGCTAATTTTGTGTGAGATTTTTGTTGTGTTGAAGAACATGTGAGGTGCCTAGAAAAGGAGATTATACTTGTTTCATGATAATGCCAATCTGTTACAATACTGTTTATATTCAACATGATACTACTTTTCAAGTCAATATTAATCTAAGCATGTACTGTTGTGAAATTTGTGAGTCATGATTTTTTTTAACTTAGGAATGTGTTGTAATAGTATACAAAATTTAGCAATGTACAACTTATGTAGCAACTAAAATCCATTAAATTATTTTTCTTTCTCATCTTAATATTGATCTTTGATTTTATTTATTTTGACCTTTATCTCACTATAAATATTTGTTTTTAACGAATACAAGTTTGTGTTTAAAACATTGATTGAGTAAAAATATCTTTAAATCTCTTTTAGTTTAATTTGGTAGGAGTTAAAAGTATACTAAATAAATTAAATTTTAACTTATTTTTCTTTTTAAATTTATGTAGATGAATTTTGATTCTATTTTGATATCATACAAACTATTACATATATTACAAATCGTATATTTTGAAGCATCTCATTATCACCAATACAAATAGCAATTCATATGGTGACTAGAAAAGAAACTTAGCTCTCATTCTTTTATATAACTAATTTATTTTTTTGGTTAATTTTCCTTTTTAAACTAAGCATGATTCTTAAAATATTGATAATATTTAAAATTAGATGCAAATATTCCACTTATATTGACATTTTTTAAAATTTAAGAAAAGCTATACATAATTTTTATGCATAATTCTATGTTTTAACTTTTAACAAAGTAATTTTTCTAAAAGGGGAACTAGATAGTTTATAAAAATATTTAAAAAATATTATATTAATTTTGTATGGAATTTCTCCATTCGGATATGGAAAATTCTCACCATCCCACAAATTTTATAGAGATCTCAAGTAGAAACAATAGCCCAACTCTACCAACTAACTCATGCCCATCAATCAATTTGAATGGATTTCTTAATAGTAGGATTAAGTACTTTTAAAGTAAATCAAGTTGGAGGTGGGTCAGATTGGTGGGTCGGGCACAATGTTACTAAACTATACAATAAGCTCTTTTCTATTGCACAGGTTTATTAGACTTAAATTAAAAGGTCTCCCAAGGATTAAATCTTTCATTAACTAAAATATTGTTAGTAAACTTGATAGATTTACAAGGTCTTGCTTTAGATGAACATGCCCTAGTAGAAGCAAGAAGATAACTCTTATCATTTACTGACCAACACAATGAATAAAATCTCAAATATTAATTTTTCCTCTAATTGAAGACCTCCAAACCCTTTAGAATTCCTTAATAAATCATTAAGTCTTTCACAATGGACCCAAAAATACTAGAGCCAAAAGACTTAGTATCAAACTTACTCAATCTATATATATATTTTTTAAGACTATAGGAATCATAATCAAGTAGTCGGGTATGTGTAGGATCATGATGGGCCAAAAAGTGGCAATGAGAATAAAATCACATTTTGGATCGACTCAAAAATGCAGAAATGCCGAGTTGACTTTTCTAGGTTCGGGTGTCAGTACATTTAGCTGAGCCAAAGCCCAAACCTACTTTCTACAAATCGGATATCTGATTTGTGGAAACATTATATAAAAGCTAGCCGACTCATATAACTTCATTTATCACTATTTGCACGCGGGCGCACAAGGAAAACCGAAAATCTGATATCCGCTTCTATCAGATATCTGATTTCAAAGGTAATTATTTGGTTTTTTAAATGTTTTAATCGATTTTTCAAGTAGATTCTCTTAATTTGAAGTAGTTTTCTGAAATTTTGATCAAAAATAGGGTTTTCTATTGATTTTTATCAAAATTAGGGTTTTCTATTGATTTTTATCAAAAACTAGAGTTTACATTGAATTTTTATTAAAAATTAATGTTTCTAAATGGTTTTTGATTAAAAACTAGTGTTGTTGATGTATTGTAATAAAAAACTAGAGTTTGTTATGGATTAATGTGAAAAAGTAGGGTTTTTTTAGGATTTTTATTAAAAACTAGGGTTGTTTTACAATAATTTCATTTATATTGTGTAATTTCAATTATATTAATTAGTTTTTTAACTTTAATCAGGTATTATGGCTAAGAATGAAAATCCACTAATGCCAAACGCTCCACCACCTTCGTAGCCAAATGCTCCACCACCTTTGCAACCACCAATTGAAGACTTAATTGGTAAGAAATTGGGGCAATTGAGGGGCATTTGTGAAGTTTATAAGACAATCCCTCGATTGAGAGATATGACAAACACATTGAAGGAAATAATAAAAAATATAGAAACCCTCTCCACCCAACATAATTCATTTCATTCATGGTGAGAAGACATGAGGGAATATCATGGATGTGGATTGTCTTACGATGATTTGAAAGATCTCCAAATAACCAAAGCCCAAATAGAGTCTTTATTCATTGACCCCCACAGCGGTTTTCCAATGAATGTTAATAAAACAAAACTTTCTATAAAATGGTGCATTCATAGGGACATTGTAGCTAACTTTTTGGATCGTTGGTGTATGGTTTTTGGTAAACCACCGAACAATAATTCCGATATACCATTTTACTTTATTAAAAAATTATATGTTGAGTTTGTGTTAGGGCATCATGTCAATTACTTTGACATTAAACCCTTCCAAGGCGGTGATGAAGGTATTCCTTAGGATAGACTAGGGGCAGTAAGGGTAGTCCCACACTCAAATGTTCCCTTTCCTCCCCTTCCTTCACCACCTCCAATATATCATCCTGAGATTATCCAGGATGCAGCCACATAGACTATTCAGGCTATTCACTCTTTGAGTGGTCATTTGGTTTTTCATGCTTCTACAGTAGCTCAGCCACATTCTGGTGATGTCGGTGAAGGCTCGAGTGCTGGTGCATCATCCTCCTTAGGTCCACATATTTGTGTGCCACATACTTGCACTATGTGCCGCCAGATATGCTTGGGTCCTCTTGTACAGCTTGTTGAGCATCCCTTGGACACTTTTGGTTATGACCTCCATGATTTGGACATTATAGATTAGTTTTAGGGGAGTGGAGTGCACCCTACAGAGTCCTCTCCTGCTAGAGAGGGGGATGCTGGAATAGTGGCACCGGTAAGATTTAAGTTGTGATTTCAGAACTTTCATTTGTTTTTAAATGAATATTAATAGAGATAGTATCAAGTACTAGTATTTATTTACATGGTCTATTTAACAATTGATGTCTGGGGAGGAGCTTACACATGTGACTGATAGCACCCTTACGACCATTTCATTTGGCCTGGACACACACACAGTATATACTTTTGCACTCACTCATTTACATTTTATATTATATACTTGCTTGTCATTTGAATTTCCATTAATGAAATTATATGATAACTTATATGCTTATCTTATTTTTCTCTTGTAGGAAATACCTAGTGCGAGTGAGGTGCAGCCTCGTCCAGATGATGGAGGGGAAAATTTAGAAAAGGGCAAGGTAGTTGAACTCAAATTAGATTGAATTAATATTTTTAAGATCTTATATTGATTATACATACATCGACATAGATTGGTAGTTTCATATGTACTTATAAATTTTATGTACATGCAATTATGAGCTATACAGATTTGTTGACAAAGGACACACTGCCTAAAGGAGTAGGTATTGGAACACCTCAAGGAGTAGGTGTTAAAACACGTCAAGTAGGAGGTGTCAAAACACCTGAAGGAGATAAAGAAAAAGATCAACCTAAAGAGGTATGTGTTTATTTTATTTTGTGTTTGGTAAATATGTTCCTATTACCAATAATCGTATGCTAACTTGGATCAATTTTATGTTTATGTTCACATATATAGATTGGAATTTCAAATGTTGGTTTGGTATATTCTAAGACTCCTGATCCTTTGAAGAGACGTATATTTCAGGTAATCAAGATTTCAATTTTAGAGTTCAATTAAAATTCAATGTATATTGATTTTGATGTTAATTATTCGATTTTAAATTATATAGTATAACTAATCTCAATTGTGGTTTTAATTTTTCTTGTGCAGCTACCTTCAGAGCCAACAAGTGCTTCAAAGAGGCTCCATTTTGATGATCCACTAGTAGTTTAGGATAAGATAGACATTTTGACATGTAAATTTTGAATACATATTGAGATGGCATATGCCACATTTTGTAAAACTTTGTTTGAGTTGGTGTGGATGCCATTTTTGTATATGGACATACACTTGATTATTGGATAATTTGATATAGAGAAGTTGACAATCAAAATTTAATTTGTTCCTCATGTGCATGATTAAACTCTTTGAGAATTTTATCTTGAGCAATGGTTAAATATCAATGTACAATAGCATAAAAAATAATGGTTATATTATATAGTTTATATTTATATCACTAATTACATTAAATTACACATCTTCTAAACTCAAATCATTACTTCACATTGCATAACTCAAAACTCTGAGAAGTTGTCAATTGCATTTGTTTGTCATTGAATTCTATGAGACCACATTTCTTTGAAGTTTTTTTTCAAATAGTCCACTACCTTGTCTATGCTACCACATTTTTCATACATGATAGCGATCACATTAAGTTGTAATAAATTAAATGATAGCCTATGGCTATTTAATTTATACTCATTTTATTTAAATGGATGAAGCCGACCTTCCTTGATATTATTTTGTAATTTATTATTTTCAAGAGAGGTCGACCTCCTTGAAGAGTCACCTTATTTTGTATAAATACAAGGTGATGCTTGTTCATTTCCTCAATCAAGTTCATTCAGCATAATTCGCATTCCAAGCAAAAGTTCGTACTTGAGCAACAATGCTTCATCTTGGAGTAGCATGTCGATTTCAAGGAGAAGCATATTTGATTATATCTTTGCATCTAGGAGACGTGTTATTATTCATTGTATCAAATTCAGCCATGAGTTGGGCCTGAGTTGTAAGCAAATTTCTTGTTGTGTTTATTGTATTATGTGTTGCATTTTTTGAGTGCTTTTAGTTGTATTATCTGATCATTAAAACACTAACATGGTATCAGAGCGGGTTTGAAAAAGATTGTGTTGGGACCAGCTATTGCAGCAATACGTCTTTTCCCTTTTTTTGTATATATCTATCTTAGTCAAGATGGTGAATGGTCTTAAACTTGAGGATAGACTCAAAGGAGCATCAAAATTCACTTCATGGATATTCATAATTATGCTCACTTTGGAGGAAAACGAATTGGTTGACTGTGGAGAGAAAATTCTCCGTACCTACAGATGAGGAAGAGAAATTTCAATGGAGAAAGAAATATATCAAGGCAAAGAAGATGTTAGTTGATTCTGTGAAGTACCATATTCTTCCTATCATCTCTAAGTTGAAGACAGTGAGAGAAATGCTTAAGACTTTGGAGGAGATGTATGAGATCAACAACACAAGTTGTTCTCTAGCCTTGAAGCAAAAACTTCATCATGTTAAGATGGAAAAAGGAGAATTTGTCATCACCTACTTCATGAAGATTTCTGAATTGAGAGATCAACTCTCTACCATTGGTCAAATTGTTGATGACAAAGATTTGACCATGTTGGCTCTTAATGGTCTTCCTTCATCTTGGGAGTCTTACATTCAAGGAATAATCTTTTCTCAAATTTAGTCAAATTGGATTTCCTCCAAGTTAGTCAACTTGGATTTTCTCGAAGTCAGTCAACTTGGATTTAACATTGGTAGCTCCGCAAACCTATTCAGAATGGAGTGATCTGAAGAGGACATCCCTAAATCTCTACAGAGGTGTAAAGTTGCAAAGTGGTGCAACTTTCATTCTCGAACTCATACGACCAAATAGACTATTCCAACACATCCGACTGGGTACGTTTACGCTAGGTATGGTCCTCTTTTGCACCCAAATACGCCGAATCACTGTGAGCTGCATTAGACCGGCGATTTCCCTTAAGAGTCCAAAGTCCTAAAAGGCATAAATATTTGATGGACTATTCCTCAGAAAATGTGATGCTTAAAGACTCTTCGTCTGATGATATGGGCTCATTTTGGGACCATCTACAATAACCTCTCTCGGTTTTTGATATCTCGAAGGCATTCTCCTATGGTGATGAGTTTTCAGTGGAGGGAAAAGTTGCTAGATGCAAGCAATGTAAAGTTGCAAAGTGGTGCAACTTTCATACTTGAACTAGTATGACCAAATGGACTATTCCAACACGTCTGTATGGGTATGTTTACGCTAGGTATGGTCCTCTTTTGCACCTAAATATGACAAATCACTCTGAGTTGCATTGGACCGACGATTTCCCTTAAGAGTCCAAAGTGCTAAAAGGCAGCAATCTTTGATGAACTATTCCTCAGAAACCGTGATGCTTATAGAATCTTCGTCTAATGATATGGGATTGTGTTGGGACCATCTACAATAACCTCTCTCAATTTTTTCTATATCGAAAGAGTTTTCCCGTGGTGATGAGTTTTTAGTTGAGGGAAAAGTTGCCAGATGCAAGCAATGTAAAGTTGCAAAGTGGTGCAACTTTCATACTCGAACTCATATGACCAAACAGACTATTCCAACACGTCTAGATAAGTATGGTTACACTAGGTATGGTCCTCTTTTGCACCCAAATATGTTGAATCACTCTAAGCTGCATTGGACCAATTTCCCTTAAGAGTCCAAAGTGCTAAAAGGCAATAGTCTTTGATAGACTATTCCTCATAAAATGTGATGCTTAAAGACTCTTCAACTAATGATATGGGATCATTTTGGGACAATCTACAATAACCTCTGTCGATTTTTTCTATTTCGAAGGCGTTTTCCTATGGTGATGAGTTTTCAGTTTAGGGAAAAGTTGCCAGATACAAGCAGTGTAAAGTTGCAAAGTGGTGTAACTTTCATACTCGAACTCGTACGAAAAAATAGACTATTCCAACATGTTCGAATGGGTACTTTTATGCTAGGTATGGTCCTATTTTGCACCTAAATACGCCGCATCACTTCGAGTTGCATGGGACCGACGATTTCCCTTAAGAGTCCTAAGTGCTAAAAGACAACAATCTTTGATGAACTATTCCTCGGAAACCGTGATGCTTACAGACTCTTCGTCTGATGATATGGGATTTTTTTGGGACCATCTACAATAACCTCTCTCATTTTTTGTTGTCTCGAAGGAATTTTTTTCATGGTGATGATTTTTCAGTTGAGGGAAAAGTTGCAAGATGCAAGCAGTGTAAAGTTGCAAATTGGTGCAACTTTCATACTCAAACTCGTACGACCAAATGGATTGTTCCAACATGTCTGGATGGGTATGTTTAGGCTAGGTATGGTCTTATTTTGCACCCAAATATGCCGAATCACTTCGAGTTGCATTGGACTGGCGATTTCCCTTAAGAGTCCAAAGTGCTAAAAGGCAGCAATCTTTGATGAAGTATTCCTCGGAAACCATGATGCTTATAGACTCTTCGTTTGATGATATGGGATCGTGTTGGGACCATCTACAATAACCTCTCTCGATTTTTTCTATCTCGAAGGCGTTTTCCCGTGGTGATGAGTTTTTAGTTGAGGGAAAATTTGCCGGATGCAAGCAGTGTAAAGTTGCAAAGTGGTGCAACTTTCATACTCAAACTCGGACGACCAAATAGACTGTTCCAACATATCAAGATGGGTACGTTTATGCTAGGTATGGTCCTCTTTTGCATCTAAATACGCCAAATCACTCTGAGCTGCATTGGACCAACGATTTCCCTTAAGAGTCCAAAGTGCTAAAAGACAACAATCTTTGATGAACTATTCCTCAAAAACCGTGATTCTTACAAACTCTTCGTCTGATGATATGGGATCGTCTTGGGACCATCTACAATAATCTCTCTTAGTTTTTGCTATCTCGAAGGCATTTTCCCATGGTGATGATTTTTCAGTTGAGGGAAAAGTTGCCAGATGCAAGCAGTGTAAAGTTACAAAGTGGTGCAACTTTGATACTCGAAATCGTACGACCAAACAGATTGTTCCAACACATCTGGATGGGTATGTTTACACTAGGTATGGTCCTCTTTTGCACCCAAATACGCCGAATCACTCCGAGCTACATTGGACCGATGATTTCCCTTAAGAGTCCAAAGTGCTAAAAGGAAACAATCTTTGACGGATAATTCCTCGAAAACCATGATTCTTATAGACTCTTCGTCTAATGAATTGGGATTGTGTTGGGACCATCTACAATAACCTCTCTTAGTTTTTGCTATCTCGAAGGCATTTTCCCGTGGTGATGAGTTTTCAGTTGTGTGAAAAGTTGTCAAATGCAAATGGTGTAACGTTTTCCTCTTTTGCACCCAAATACGCCGAATCACTTCGAGCTGCATTAGACTGATGATTTACCTTAAGATTCCAAAGTGCTAATGTCAATGAAATGTGGGGGCAGAAAGATTTAAGGTTGGATCAAGATTCTACAAGTCCTAGCTCTTGCATCAGAAAACTCTTACCCAATCAACTTGAATCAATTACATGGGAAATGAAATTCACATGAACTTTTTACATTTTTTTTTTTCGAAAAAGTGGCAAGCCACTGTATTTTTTTATATATAAATAGGATATATTACAAAATCTAGTTCAAACAAGCATACCGACAAGAAAGAACCAGGAAGAAAACCTTCAGTTGTAGCTCGATTAAGTACAAAAATATTTTTACATTTTAAACATACCCTTTATACAATGCCATACATTTGACCCGTATTTCAAAAAACATCACTAGATATAGATTATGCCTATACATACTTATGACCTTTTTACATTGTTTCACATTTCAAAATTTGCCTATTTGAGGCATTTAGGGCATAGTGTTCCACAAGAGTAGTATGTTGGTGTTTTGGAGTGACAAGCACCTATACAAACCATCAAGATAGCAGTTAAACTACATACAATAGAAAATATGCTTAGAATAACCAATCTATATTATTGTAATTTTTCACATACCTCTCTGAAAGGATCAGAGCTCCCTATTGTTGTAGCAGGTCCACGATCAATCATGCTAGGAATATCACAAAATTCGTCAAATGATAAATCTATATTGTCACAACAAAAAAGATTCTTAGACTAACAAATCTATATTAATCTAAACAACCCAAATGATGATGAATTGGTAATGCAAACTATAAAAGATGCTTTGAATAACCACTCTATATTATTGTAATTTGTCGCATACCTCTTTGAAAGGATCAGAGTTGGCTATTGTTGCAGCAGGTCCATGATCAATTGTGCCAAGAATATCACAAAATTTTTCAAATGATAAATCTATATTGTCACAACAAAAAAGATGCTTAAGCATTGTACCTTCCATTTTTGAATATTATATTCAAGTGTGTCTGAAGGGTCATCTCTTTGCTTAAGAGTATCCAATATTGCTTCATGATCAACATTACTAAGTGTCCATAGTTGTTTTTTCTTTGGTTTGGCATGATGGTTCAAAAACTTAACATTTCTTGCTATAACAAGGTGTGAATACATGAGAATGGTTTTTTGTTTCTCATAGTCTTCAAATGCAGCTATACCATTCTTTCTAATCATGTATGTTTGCAACCAAGTTCCTACAACTAGAGCTGAACCTGTAGGATACATGAACACATCATCATCTTGCATCAATTGTGTTAGCTTGTGTTTTACCCGTACACATCAAGCCAACCAATATTTTGATCTCTCTTCATTCCCTTGCGGTGTAACAACTGGAAAAACATGTCCTGGATGTAGTAGATCTGAAAGACGAACATAATCAAGTGAACTTTTCATTGTGTAATTTTTCATGGATATAGTTTGAGATAAAGGATTTAGATACTGTGGAACCCATGTATCCACCCACTCACTTGACTCACATTGATCCCACTCGCACTGAATACAACTCTGACAAAAACAAGCCAACTGTCGTGTCCATATGGTCCATGTGCTTACATCTGAGCTTTGAAACGAATGCATCTCTGAAGAATCTTTGATTGTATGACAATCCAATCTTCCTCCCATTGTACCCTCCTCAACCAACCAAAAAAATTTGTGCATTGTTGAATTAAGTGTCCCTCCTTGTGACAATGTTGAACTACACCAATCAATGATAGAACATGCATCACTAAATTTTTCTCTTGAAATATTCAATTGCTCCTTAACTAGAGCTCTCTTTACACATGCACCTGCTCCATCATGCTCCCCTTTCCCATGCCCAGCTTCAAAAAAACTCCAAATATTAGGTACACCCCTCTCTACATGCATTCTACTCAACCAATAAAACATACGAGCATTCTTGAATTGACTTGTACAGTTATCTGACCAAATGAGATGTTGACCTAGTGCTATATCATGCTCCTGAAAGAACTCAAAACTATTCTCGAAACAATGTTGGACATACTCAGACGAGTGAGATATATCATCACTCATATAAAAATGATACTCTTTGATTATCTTTTGATCCTCCTCTGTACTATCAGGTGCATGTCTAGTGGACAAAAATAGCAATCTGAATGGAATTGTAACACTAATATTGTACCTCATTTTGTGGTTGCAATGTGTAGTTTTTAGCAAAATAAACAACTGATATAATAGTGCCAATTGGAAAAGAGTCCTTACATATCCTGAATTTTTGATCCAACTATTGAGACCTATGCCTATGCCTTGCATATTTGTAGAAAATATTGTCCTTAAAATATGAAATAAAATCAGCAACACTGCATTCTTTTGTAACCAACTCACATCTAGAACCTTCACCTCCACTCTGCAAAGTATACTTGACTATCTCATATCTCTTTTTCTCAACAAGATTCTTTCCAAATTCATGTTCGGAACCCTCATGAAAATATTGAACAAACTTTGACAAGCCACCACATTGTGAGCACTTCGCATTTAAACAATAGTTTCTATAGAAAAAGGAACCATCATCCCTAGAACATAAAAATAGATCGAGCAAGTCCCTTGATGATTTTGGAAGATGCATTGCACCACACTCCTGCAACATTTCATTAGTATGTAAAGTAGAACAGATATAGCATAATAGTTCATGGTACATTGAAAACTCTAAATGGTATTTGCAACAAGTATTACGAATCTTAAGAGGCACACAATAAAATGGCTTCAAACCTTCAAAATTTCTTTGTGAGATTTCCATATTTGGATGTGTTTGAATAAATTTGTTGAACAACATTGTTTGGCTTGATTCCAAGAAATGTTTAGGATGTGGTGTCCAGTCTTGACTGCCAGTTCTTAACTTTAAAACATCCTTTGCATTGGGTGATACTATAGAGTTCTCATGCCAAAAGTGTTGAATTGTCTGCTTTACATTATCGGTTAGCTTCTTATCAACACGTGGAAGCCTCCCGATAAAAGTCGATGTATCATTTTGAAGAGGATCATCTATTCTTTCTCTTATTGCAAGTGCTCTATCCAAAGTTTTACGATTTAAGTCAAAATCAATACAAGTTTGTCTCATAAAGCGATCCTTTTTCAATTGATGTCTTACTAGGGCAGTTGTAATGACTCTCCGAGTAGCTCTCTTATCTTTTTCCTTGTTATTTTTTCCAATAGACTTGAGAGCATTAAAAATATTTTTGACAATAATAGAATTTTTTTCGGTCCTCTTGTTCACATGAATCTTCAATTTGGCTAGTAGAGGTCTCATCTTTTGTATCTTTAGCAATTGTACAAATATTTGGCATTGCTCGGTCAATGTCTTATCACTAAAATATTGGTTGAAAATTATTCTAGCCCACAACTAAATAGTTCGTGTTGACCTCTTGCCTTCAAAATTGTTTATAATTTCATCATCAATTTCAACTAACCATTTAGGGGTCGTTGAAGGTCTTGAATTTGGAATATATCTTTCTTCCACACAAGGTTCTTCATTTCTCGTGTAATCTAGTGAAACATAATTTACACTTGCTTCAATATTATGTTCAACATCTTCATTTCAAAAAAATTCACCTTGAACATTTTCAATATCAATTTGAATAGTTTCATTCCCAATTTCAATATCATGTTCAACATCTTCAATTCCAACATTTTCATTATCAATTTCAATATTTTCATGCCCAATTTCAATACCATGTTCAACATCTTTAATTTCAACATTTTCACCTTGAAATTTTTCAATATCAATTTGAACATTTTCATTCCCAATTTCAATATCATGTTCTACATTTTCACCTTGAACATATTCAATTTCCTCTTCACTTGAAAAACCATAGGCCTTAGGTTCACCAATATTTAACATACCTTGTCTTTTCTTCCTATGACCTTCTCTATCTCTTTGTCTATATTCTGATATTTGTTCTTTTGTAAGCTTTCTCTTACGCTTTTGCTTTCGACGACTGCTGCTCCCCATTATATCTCATAAAAGATGCTAAAAAATCATTCCTTATGGAAAATCTGAGTACAAGATGCTCCAAAAAGTTGATCTTTGTCTCTTCTTGTCTGAAACTGTGCGCTTGTCACCTACAAAGTGCTGCAAATAGAATGTAGGGTCCGTTGGAATGCACAAAAATTGACTACATGGGGTTTTTCTATGATCCACAAATCCGATATCCGATATAATCGAATATCTAATTTGTAAAACATGTTCTGAAACGGTAAGATTTTGGCTCTACACCTCGAAGCTTCACAAATTAGATATCTGATTTTTACACATATAGACCTAAGGGTTAATTGTAGAGAGTGGGAAAGAGGGAGGAGAGTGGGAAGGAGGGAGGGAGAGAGGGATGGATAGGGAGAGAGAGGGAGAGGGAGAGGGAGAGTGGGAGAGGGAGAGTGGGAGAGGGAGAGAGAGAGGAGAGGGAGGAGGAGGAGGGATAGGAGGGAGAGGAGGAGGGAGAGAGAGGAGGAGGAGAGGAGGGGAGAGGGAGAGGGAGAGGAGTGGGAGAGGGAGAGGGAGAGGAGAGGAGAGATGGAGAGAGTGGGGAAGGAGGGAGAGTGGGAGAGGAGGAGGGAGAGAGGAGATGGGGATAGGGAGAATAGGAGAGAGAGAGAGGGAGAGAGAGGGAGAGAGAGAGGAGATAAAAGGAGAGGGAGGGAGAGAGGGAGGGATAGGGAGGGAGAGGGAGAGGGAGAGAGGGAGGGATAGGGAGAGTGAGAGGGAGAGAGGGAGAGGGAGAGGGAGATTGGGAGAGTGAGAGTGAGAGGGAGAGTGGGAGAGGGATAGAGGGAGAGGGAGAGGGAGAGAGGGAGAGAGTGAGAGGAAGAGGGAGAGCGGAGAGTGGGAGAGTGAGATGGAGAGGGAGAGAGGGAGAGAGGGAGAGAGAGAGAGAGAGAGAGAGAGATGAGGGTATGTGTAGGATCATAATGGGCCAAAAAGTGGCGATATGTAAGCCATATGATGACACATGTGGCTGAGGAATTTTTTTTAACCCAAAATTGATGAAACGAAAAGGGTTTTTAGAGTAGATTCTCAGCTTTCCACCAATATAAATTATTTTTTACTTTGATTTTAATAAATAATTATTATTAATTTTCTATTAGAATTATGAATAAAGTCCTGATTGATAGGGTGATTGAAAAACATCTATAACTTTCAAAGGGTATCAAATTTTTTGAATCCAACACATGTGTCACATACTATAGGATTAAAAAAAAAATCAAATTTCATGAATTTTTGACCAAGTTAAGGTGGTTAGACAGACGAGTTTTTATATTTTTTAAAAGTTGTAATAAAAATTTTATAATTAATCATTTACTTAGCAAAAAATTATAAAAAAATATGCATCACATCGGGACATGAGACTTATATCCAAAATCTTATAAGAAAATATTATCATTTTATTGTGGTTAGGGTGGTCAGACAGACAACTACTTCTTATTTTTACCTTGAAATTTAAATACTACTCCATTGAAATTTCAAATTTTCACCAAATAGATTTTTTTTTTTTAAATAAAGGTCTAGTAGTTTAGAAACTACATTCGATTTTCTACAAATTCTATTTTTACATTTTTTTGAAATAATATAGATAACTTATTCAAATTTTTACGTCAAGTTGTCTAACTCTAATTTTCTATCTTTTTATTGCCACTTAAGGGCCTATTATTTCCATGATGATCCTGCACATACCTGAGAGAGAGAGAGAGGGAGAAGGAGAGAGAGAGTGAGAGGGAGAGAAGGAGAGTGAGATGGATAGGGAGAAAGGGAGAGTGGGAGAGAGGTAGATTGAGAGGGAGAGGGAGAGTGGGAGGGAGAGATAGAGGGAGGGAGAGTAGGAGGGAGAGAGATAGGGATAGGGAGAGAGAGGGAGAGAAAGAGAGAGATTGGGAGAGGGAGAGGGAGAGGGAGAGTGAGAGTGGGAGGGAGAGTGAGAAAGGGAGTGGGAGAGTGGTAAGATTTTAGCTCTACACATTGAAGTTTCACAAATTGGATATCCGATTCAAATCAGATATCCAATTTTTACACACATAGAACTA